>SJYV01054858.1:0-22500 GCA_006410875.1 Neotragus pygmaeus
GTCTAAGAACTGAAAGCAACTGTGTGTCTGGGGACCAGGAGTGATGGGGGTGGGCCAAGAGAGATCTGCCCCCAGGCTGGCTCTACCCCTCTTCCCTGACCCCTCACCCTTGGATTCTATTAGTACACTTCTGTGTCAGGTTTGCTAGCCAGCCTCTGATGGGTCCTAGCAGAGGCCTGGGTACAGAATCGGGGCTTAACTGGTTTTCACCGAACAGATCTGACCTGACCCCCTCCAAGGGAGAAGGTGGTACCTATCAGGAGGGTCTGGATGGCAGCCATAAGTCCACTGCTATGAGGAGCAGGTCAGACTTCATGCTGCAATGAGATGGGAGGGATGGCTTGGCTTGGCTTCTCTCTGAATTGAGGATTATTTAGGGCTCTCTATGTGGGTGGTGGAGGGTGGCTGTGGGGAGGGGTGATGGTCAGGGGTATTGGATGGTGGAGGGTGGATGCAGGGAGGGTTGGTGGTCAGGGGTCTGTGTTCTTGGTTGCTCCAGGATCAGGCAAAACTCTGTCCCCTCTGCCTGAACCCTCCTCCTCCAGGGCGATGGCTCCCTCACTTCTTTCAAGACTGATTTTTGGCTTCACTGGGTCTTCGTTGCTGTGTGAGGGCTTTCTCTATTTGAGGCAGGCAGGGTTACTGTCTAGCTGTGGTGCACGGAGCTCTCACTTAGGTTCTCTTGTTGCAAAGCACAGGCTCTAGAGCTTGGGCTCAGTAGCTGTGGCTCACGGGCTTAGTTGTGCAACAGCATGTGGAACCTTCCCAGACTAGGGATTGAACCTGTGCTCTCTGCATTGCAGATGGATTCTTCACCACTGGACCACCAGGGAAGTTTCAGGATTTTCTTTACACTTCACCTTTGGAGAAAACTTCTCTAAAAAAATCTCCTCCAACCTCCAGAACTTTTCTCCCCTTTCCCCCTTTTACTTTCTCCAAAGGACTTGTCACTCTGAACATGCCATAGATTTACATATTGACATTGTTTCTTGCCTATCTCCCCAGCACTAGAACACAAGCTTCATGCAAGCAAAGATACTTGTTTTTTGGTTAACTGCTATGCCAAGCTCAATAAATAAATGTTGCGTGAAAGAAACCAACAAATGAATGAACGTTACCAGAGGCAGATGACTTGAGGCAGAACAAACATCACCTGGAGGACACCATTTAAGAAGTGGCAGCCCTGGAATAAGACAGTTTGCATTTCAATAAACTTACTCAACATTTGCCAATTAGCACATCTAGGAGAAAGCTATTTCAACATGTACATTTTGTGTTTCATGCTTCAGTAGTATTTTTATTTTGAAGTGATAGTGGTGATCTGGGGAACACCATAAACTTTTCAATGCTTAAAGCCTTCAAACCCAGCCTTAAACACTGCAGCTCTCCATCCTGCCAAATCTTATCTATCAATGGAGCCACTGAAGGAAAACTCGGCACCCATTGACTTTTGTATATGTGTGCATGTTCAGTCGCTCCAGTCATGTCTGACTCTGCGACCCCATGGACTGTAGCCCACCAGACTTCTCTGTCCATGGGATGCTACAGGCAAGAATACTGGAGTGCGTTGCCATGCCCTCCTCCATGGGATTTTCCTGACTCAGGGAACCTGCCTCTCCTGCATTGCAGGCAGATTCTTTAACCACTGAGCCACCTGGGAAGCCCCCCATTGACTTTTAACTTTCCTCTAAAATTTAGAGCCTCTATCAGAGCAATCTCAACCTTTCCTTTGAGTAAGTTTTACCCTGCTTGGGTATGGTTTAGTAAAATGCAGATTTCTGGCCCAGTGGTTCTAGGGTAGAGCCTGGCCACAGACTCTGCTGTGAGAAATATGTCTCATTGCTCTGAAGGATGAATTTAATGTTGGTACCCATCAGGACATGGCGTCAAAAGAAGGAGACTCAAGTACCACACTGGTTAGTAAAAAATCTATAACCTCCAGATGTTTCAAGATAAAAAAAAAATCCTAAAGGGATGAAAAGTTGAGGAGATGATGGGAAAACGCCCAAGACAGAGCAGCAAGCAGACCCCTCCTTTTTCTCTTGACAGCACACCATCCTGACACTGCATCCTATCTGGTTACACGGTGTGGCCTTGTCCAGTGCTGCAGGGGAGAGATACGTGCTGGGAAAGACTGTTTATTATTGCCCTGGGAGAAGGTTTTGCCTGTGGCCTATAAGTCTTGGGGCAAAATCATCCCCTTGGAGATAAGCTTGCAGCAAGTAACTAGATACTTGAAAATGTTTAAACGTCAAAAATACCTAGTCAAGTCTGGAAATCAAAACAGCTCTTGTGGATAAAAGAATGGGCACCAGAGTCAATTTCTGGCTGTTCCATTCACGGCTGTTTGACCTTGGAAAAGTTATTGAGCATCGTGTGCCTCGGCTTACTTCTCCAAAAACTGGAGATAAAATTCATATCTACCTCATTAAGCTGTTAAAAAGAATCAAAGTTCTGAGGACAGTGCCAGCCAGAGTAACAGCTGTTCTCTTCATTTGAGATTCTGGAACCACTATTCTTGGGTCATTCTTTCATGCCATGGTTTGCAGCTCACACTCTAAATTTCCTCATCTGCCAAAAGGAGATGAGAACAGCCACGCTTGTTGCCTGAGATTTGACTCAGGCATTGCTGAGTAGGCTGTATTCTAGATGCAACATCACACACAATGTTTGTGTGTGTGTGTGTAGCTTTGTTAAATTTTATTATGTGCATAGATCTGGGTGATCTCCACCACAGTCAAGATCCATTACCACAAGCCTCCCTCCCCTACTGTCAAATCCATGGCAACCTGGATTCTCCATTTCTATAATTTTGTCATTTCAAGAATGTTGCTTAAGTGGAATCGTACAGTATGTACTCTTTGCAGACTGGCTTTTTTTCCCACTCCGCCTAATTCCCTTGAGATCCATCCAAGTTGTTACATGTATCAACAGTTTGCTCTTTTTTATTACTGACCAGTAATTCATAGCACGGATGCTCCACAGTTTGTTTAACCACCCATCCATTGTAGGACATTTGGATTACTTCCAATTATTGCTTATTATGAATAAAGCTTCTATGCACATTCATGTATAGGCTTTTCTGTGAACATTAAGTCTTCATTTCTCTGGGACAAATGCCCAAGAGTGCAATTGCTGGGTTATATGGGAAATACATATTTAATGTCATAAGAAATGCCGTATTCTCTTTTGAGAGAGGTTGTGTCACTTTACATCCCCATCAGCAATGAATGAATGATCCCAGTCCTCTCACTCTTGCCAGTATTTGGTTTTATCACTATTTTTTTTTTTTTTTTTACTTTTAACCATCCTGATAGATACATAGTGATATCTCATTGTGGTTTTACTTTGCATTTCCCTAATAGCTAATCACGTGAACATCTTTTCACATGACCCTCACTGACTTTTACAGGATCCATCTTCAGAAGTTCTTCTCACTTGGTAAATAAAGATAATATCAACAATAGCACTTAACACTCAGAGTTGCTGTGAAAGTTTCCATGAAGCACCTAAAGAGTGACTGGCACATAAGGAAGGATTCAAGAAATGCTAGCTGTGTCTGTTCTTGCAAGAGAGGGGTTAACAGTATAAGCTAGGATTTCCCTGGTCACTTGCTGCCACTAGAGGAACCCCTCATGCAGCCACAAAGACCTAACGCAGCTATAAATAAATAAATAATAGTATAAGCTGCAAAGTCAAACAGAACCTTGCCCTACTGTAGCTCAGAAGCTCCTCCCTAGTTCTCACTGTATTTCTCTTTAAAACGGGAAGAATAACATTCCTTTCCTACCGAGTCACCAAGAAACTCAGATAAGACGTGTAAAGCACTTACTACAGTGCTTGCTAACTGCTACTGCTAAGTCGCTTCAGTCGTGTCCAACTCTGTGCGACCCCATAGATGGCAGCCCACCAGGCTCCCCCGTCCTTGGGATTCTCCAGACAAGAACACTGGAGTGAGTTGCCATTTCCTTCTCCAATGCATGAAAGTGAAAAGTGAAAGTGAAGTTGCTCAGTCGTTGCCAACTCTTAGCGACCCCATGGACTGCAGCCTACCAGGCTCCTCCATCCATGGGATTTTCCAGGCAAGAGTGCTGGAGTGGGGCGCCAAGTGCCTAGAAAGTACTTAACTGTTTTTCCCTCAAGTATGCAGTTTATCAGGTGGTACAAGTGATAAAGAACCTGCCTGGCAATGCAGGAGACGTAAGAGATGAGTGTTCGAGCCCTGGGTTGGGAAGATCACCTGGAGGAGAGCACAGCAACTCCCTCCAGTATTCTTGCCTGAAGAATCCCATGGACAGAGGAGCGTGGAGACCTACAGCCCATAGTGTTACAAAGAGTCAGATGTGACAGAAGGGACTTAGCTCGGCACACACATGCAGTTTATCAGAGGCCTCTGTTAAGCCTTGTCTCCCTAACTGACTCTTCAGGCTTCTCCCTTCACTGCTTTCCATCCAACAGGGTCACCCTACTGGGGCTGGAATAGGGCAATACTGGATACAATCTCCTCCTCTGAGGACTACTGTTCCAGTGGGGGCCCCCACTGCTCCAGAAGAAACAATAGATTTGGCTGGGGAGCTGGGTGAGATCACATTTATTGAAGAAGCTTCCAAATGAAAACTAGCATTTGTACTTATTGCATTTCACCTCCAAATTTGATTACATTTCTCTCCTGCTGTAAATCTGCCTTCCCTTCTGCCAACTTATTATTAAAGCCAGGATGGAATCGGTAGAGTGATACGTAAAATTTCCATCTTGGCTTTGACATTCCAGGAAGTTACAAAGCAATTACAGCTGCTGAGCCTCAGGCCCTGATGAATCACAGAGCACAGCAAGGGATGGAAGGGGCCAGAGTGGGGACACGAGGGAGATAGTGAGCTGGGAATCAAAGGTCAATTAAAATGAAACAGTCAATTTTAATTTGAACGTCTTGCTTATATTCACATCCTCTTCCCATAAATGAGAAAGTAAATGAAGCCGGCTCATTTGTGTGGATGTGGTATGTTGTCTCTTTTTTTCTTTTTTTCCTGAGGACAATGAAGGTTTTTGAAATGGTTTCAGAGTCTTGAAGATTTGAAATTTGACATGTCCCAGGGAGAAAACATGCAATCTGGTGACCTGCCCAAATGTCAGCAGCTGCCTAACAAAGAGCCATCAGCACTAGCCTTAGGGCCATGAGGGTCTAACGCCATCAGTTCCAGCTTTGGGAATAAGCACCTCTGTGCTTCGGTCCTGGCTCCACCACTTAATAGCTGTATGAGCTTAGCCGAAGTGTGAGCAACTTTTCTGTGCCCCTAGTTCCTCATCAGTAAAATGAAGATAACAAGGCCTACCCCTGCTGTTTATTTTAAAGATTAAGATAAATAATGTACCCAAGGCGTCAAGCACATCACCTGTCCAGGTGTTCAATGTTATTTCTTTTCTTCTTGATCAGTGGATCTGAAGCCCAACCAAATGACCTTAAACAACAGTTTAACTAGATTTTTTTTTTCTTTCTATTTTTTGGCCAGGCAACATGCGGGTCTTAGCTTCCCAACCAGGGAGCAAACCCATGCCCCCGGCAGTAGAAGCAAGGTGTCTTAAGCACTGGAACACCAGGTAAGTGCTTAGATCTTAATTTAGTGGTATTCACCTTCCTGATGGGGGCTTAGGTTTCAGGACAATTTCAATTTCCTCCATGTGGGTTTCTGGAACCTGTTTCTCTCCCAGAGGCAAATAGAGGGATTCAGCACCACGGACAGCAGAAGTGTTTTTTGCCGGGTTATCACGGCGTTCATTGGCTGGCTGGCACTTTGGCCCCTCCCTGTCAGCTCAAAGACTTACTGTGAGCTGTTCTGTTGACTTGGTGTTGGCCTGGAGGCTTGTGGTTCTGGCTCTCATCAGTGGGAAACATTTGCTTCCCCGCTCGTATTTCTCTCCTCTAGTTCAGGTCAGGGATTCCTCTAGAAGAAATTCCCAGTCTTTGAAAGGAACTGCTCTGCCTGCAGGTGTGGGTTTCTGGAATGGGAAAGGGGAGACAAAGGTTACTTGGGAGAACTAGGAATGGGAATTACCCTTGATAATCCAGGACAGTGTAGCTTGGGTGGAGAAGTAAGAACTTTTCTTTTTTTTTTTTAGAAGGGCCAAGTTGGTATGAATCTGAAAGAAGAGGAAGAGAAAAAAATGGGAGAATATACAGCAAATTCAACACCCAGAAGACTCAAGTTCACAACAAAGCAAGGTGCAATGCTTGGATCAAAGTGGTTCAAGAATAAGACTATGAATAGCTAGTGGGCACCAGAATGCTCTTTCAAAGTGATACACAGAATATGCAGGAGAATATCCATTTCAAAGAAGCAGGGTCAACAAAAGCCCAGGGAAACAAAAGCTAGAAATGGAGCACTGCCCAACTGGGGTGGGGGGTGAGGAGCAATGCTGTAGCAGTGGTTTATTGTCCTTTTCTATCCCTCCATTGACCTTTCCTAGGACCCAGGGCCTTCCCTAGGGGTGGTTCCTAGCAAAGATGGTGGTGATGGGAATTGTGAGGGGTTTTCAAGAGGAAGGCAAGAAGGGGGTGTTTCCACACTCCTTTATCATATTCATCATCAAATGTCACAAACCGTTGCCCTGGATAAAGAAGAACAAAGCTGTGTACCTAAGGGAAAATCCCAAATTGTCACAATATGTACATGGGGAGAGTTCAAGAGCAGCTCCAGCTGAAGGTGAGGTCATGGTGTTAGCCTGAGATTGAAGGGAGAAGAAGGCAGAAACAATATCCACACAAAACACACCTCTGCCTGGCAGCAATCGACACCTGTTAATTCATTTGCAAGGTTTGATTCCTGGAACACCTGCTCCTGTCTTCCCCCAGCATCTGATGTTGTCCTTGAAATCAGAATGCCAGCTTCCCAGGGAGGAGCAGAAACACCAACAAACACAGCTGGCAAAAGTCACCCAGCTGCCCTCCTTCCTCCTACCAGCCCTGTAACTTTGCTGGTGAGGCCAACCCACACGCTGCTCCCTCCCTCAGCCCTCAGCTAAGACCCAATCTGTAGCAAGTCCTGGCATTCATATGTGCCAAGGAATCCAGCTGCCTTTTACCTGGCCCATGCTCTGAGTGATCAGATGGGGGCTTCAGGCCAGTGGAGGGGAAATCAGAGGGGACCCCTCACCCCGCTCCTGGATCCCTGCCCAGGCCTCTCTGTCTCTGTGCGGCTCCCTGATCTGGATTAGGTCATACTTGAGGAAGGTTTTCTCATTTCTCTCTGTATCAGTGGTTCTTAAAGTGTGACCACACTCTGGCACCTGCAGCATCAGCTGGGAGCTATTTGAAATGCAGATCCTACAGCTCCACCCCAGACCACAAACACTGTGGGGACAAGGTCCAGCAATCTGCTCCAGCAAGCCCTCCAGAGGCTTCTGCTGCACACTAGCATTTGAGAACCCTTGTCGACAGGCGTCAAAAGAAGAAGCTGCCTCAAATTCAAATGATGTGCAATTGCTCTATTGTTCGCCCCAGTTGGTGGACTCCTGGATTAATTCCAATTTTTTTCTGACAACAACAAAAAGTCTGTATCAGACATCCTCTCATATAGACATCTTCATGGATTCATGCTAGTATTTCTGTAGGGCACATTCTTAAAAATGGATTTACTAGCATGAAGGATGTACACACATTCAAACACTGTTAGATATGCCAAATGGACTTCTCAATACACCAATTTGCACTCCTACCACAGAAAATGAAAGGGTACGTGTCCTCCACAGTCTTTCCAACATCAACTAAGTGTTCTCACTGTTTTCATTTTCTTTTCCAATCTGAGAGGTGAAAACGATATCTTGTTTTGATTTGCATTTCTTTAAGAGTGAAATTGAGCATCTTTTCTTATGTTTATTAGCCATTTTAGCATAGTACTTTTTTGGTTGTCTCTATTTTCAGCAATCATCATGCATGACTTATATCATTAAGAAAGAAAAGAAAAATGCTGGCCCCCTCTTTTCTGCAAAGTGCTTTACAGTCCATAAAGGAGCCAGATGGACATTTTAGGGCTGAATGTAGAGTGACCAACTAACTGTGCAATGTTTTGCAGAGGTGGGGATGGAGGTTGCCAGGATAGAGGATTTCTAATGCTAAAAATGGGGAGGTCCCAAGCAAACCAGAGTGAGTCAGTCACCTAGTTGGGTGATTTGCTCAGGGCATCATACAGCAAATCAGCAGCCAGCCTTAGGGGAGGCTCCCAGACCCCTGATCCCCAGTCCAGGGCCCCTTCTTGTCTGTTTCTGGAGAGGCAGAAATGGACGTGGGAGTGCTGGGTGACAAGATTTCTCAGTCTCACCCCACTAGACAGGAAGCCCCTTTTGCTCATTTACTTCTCTAAACCCAGTGTATATCGCAGAGTCTGACAAAGAGTTAGTAGCTAGTGCTGACTGAAGTCATCATTACAGAGTTGAGAAGGGAGAGACCCAACACCGCAGTACAGTCCGACACTTGAGTTTTGATGTCAGTTGACTGAATCCATGGGCTTGGAGGGCCTATTGTCTTCAATGAACTAAACCATTTCATATAAGGGACTTGAGTGTCTGCAGATTTTGGTTCCATGGGGACTCCTAGAATTACTCTTCTGTGGGTACTGAAGGATGGTTGCATTCTGATCACACTTTAGTATCCATTCAACGATTTTACAAGGAAATGTAGTTGAAAGACCACGGGTGTTGGACAGACTTGAGTTCTAGTCAACCAAGTCCAATTACTTACACACTGCATAGCCTTGGAAAACTGCTTTGATCCTCGGTTTTCTCATCTCTACAGTGGAGCCAATTATTCCTGAACCATAGCAGAATGGTTAAGGCATGAGGAGGATATGGGGAAGAAAAGATGGTAGATTATTTTTGCCCTCAAGGTGGGAAGAACCAGCACCGGGAGCAGCTGGTCCAGTGGCCACGAGAGAAGCAGCAGCATCTTTTCAGGGCTGTGTGCTAAAGGGCCTGGCGAAAAAGTCTAATGGGTCTGAAATATGGTTGTTACTCTCCTCTCCACAGCATGCTCTCTGGCACAGGGCTGAGGGTGCCCAGAGAAAGTCACGTTTCTTCCTAGGAGTCCTCCCCTTCAAACCATATGGCCGTGGGGCTGTGTCTCCCCAGAGAAGACGCACTTTGCAAATGCACACAAAGGCCCTGTGTAGGCTGACAGCAGCCCTGATCTGCAGCACGCCTGCTTATTGCGGCCCCTCCTCTTCTCCCACCCTGAACCTGGAGAATAGCTTCCTCTCCTGTGGACCCCAGTCCTGGGTCAGCTAACCCTGATGGGTCATCTGAAGAGCAGTCTTTTGCTCATTATGAATCATAAATCATTTGCAAAAGAAGACACTGCCTAAACACTGACACGAGGTCTCTGTGAATTACTATGTGAGGCAGATGGCTGCCAATTAAGAAGGGACTGGCCATCATAAATTCAGTAGGGCCTCAAATGGGGCTTTGTTTAGTGAGGTTCTGGCTCTAAATCCTGACGCATCTTCACCCTAGCCTGGCCTTGCGTGTTTACAGACACAACAGGAGCCTAGCTGTAGATGCTGGGGGATGTCTTTGGGCAAAATAACCATCTGCCCAGCAGCCAGCCCCTGCTCAATTAAGAGATGAAGAAGAGATGACTGCTAAATGTTCAGTTTACTTCCATCCTTACAAAGATCCAGCCCAAGGGAAAAGGTAATCTAATATATTCTAAGTGATTTAAACTCATTTAAATTTAAAAAAAGAATTCTGCAGCAATGATGAGCTGCAGAGGAAACGGGTTTGATGACTCCACAGAACAAGCCAAAAATGTGGCTCAGAGAAGAGAGGAAACCCACAGAGGTGATCTAAAGTCTGACTGCTCAGCCAGCTAGCTAACCAGTTAAACAGACAGGCAAACCAGGAGATAAGCCTGCAACATCCTGTGAAACCAGGATGGATAGACCTTCATTCTGCTTTTAATGATAAACTTGAATGAACTACCCTGGAGGAGGGAGAGCTATTATCAATTAAACTGAAATAGTAACGCTGATAAAAGAGCTGTGTGATGATAAAAATTAAGCACATTCATTCAGATGCAGTACACACATCTCACACCCTCTGTTCAAGGCACAGGCTCCTCATCCATCACGTCCATGCAGACACGGTGCCTGCATTCACCCTGATGCCAATCAGATGCAAAATTCCTCTCTCTGCCTACACCCCACTCACCCAGAGATCACCCAGGAACAGTACCTCCACACACAGCAGCCCCGGCACACACACACTCATTCTTCACCCACCCCAGAGCTGCACCAGGTACCAGTGGCCAACCCTCCATGCCTAACAAGGTGATGGAGATTCTGCATCTCCAGTGGTGTCTCTCTATCCCTCAGGAAGCCACCGACCCCCTGTGGTCCTGTGTGGTCCCTGGCTCAGGTCATAGTTCTGCAAGCACAGCTCTGCTGTTCCCAATGGAATAAGGACCCTGACCACAGGGGTTCCAGGTCGGGAGTCAGGGAAATTTAGCCTTTGGCTGGGAACCTGTGCCTTCAGACTCTCTCCAGGAGGTTTGAAGTTTGAAATATGCCTGTGGTTTTCACCCTCCCATGCTACCCTCATGGTGTTTCAGACATTTGTGAGTGATGAGTCCTTCCACATCTCGCAAGATTTGGTGGTTGTTATCTACCCAAAGTGAAAGTGTTAGTCACTCAGTCATGTCCAGTTGTTTTCAACTCCATGATCTGTAGCCCGCCAGGTTCCTCTGTCCATGGATTTCTCCTGGCAAGAATCCCAGAGCGAGTAGCCATTACCTTCTCCGGGGGATCAGGGATCCAACCTAGGTCTCCTCCATTGAAGGCAAATTCTTTACCATCTGAGCCACCAGCGAAGTCCCCATCCACCCAGATGACCTTCTCAAATATCTGCAGTGTGGACAATCCAAAGGTGAGCTGGACAAGGCAGGGGAGTGTCCACAGGAGGCAGACTTCTATGTTCCACAAAGCCTTATGAGGTGGCACTGCCTTTCAAGGCTTCACAGTCCAGTTCTCAGTTTATTAAGCTGAAATGTTGTCTGGGCTCTGACAGTGAACTGATTTCTCTGATGTGGACTAACGTGAAACTGAGACTGAACATGTGCCTTAATTCCAAAGTATTCACTTACAAAGTACTTGGAGAAGGAAATGGCAATCCATTCCAGTATTCTTGCCTGGAAAATCCCATGGGTGGAGGAGCCTGGCAGGCTACATACCATGGGGTCACAAAAAGTCAGATGCAACTAACACACACATATTCACTTATAGTGAGAAAAACAATTATTCACTCAAGCCTAATGACCTGCATGTTCTTTGCTATAGAGGAGGCTGCATGGGAAGCCAAATATATTCAAATGTTGGGGAGACCAGCCTGGTGCTCTGTGACGACCTAGAAGGGTGGAATGGGGAAGAGGAGAGAGACTCAAGGCCGAAGGGATATATGTATAGTCATGGCTGATTCACGTTGTTGTATGGCAGAAAGCAACACAACATTGTAAAAATAAAAAAGAAAGAAAGAAAACAAATAAACAAATAAATAAAAATGAACAGAACAAGTTTGACTGACCTCAGATGTGGTGGCCGTGACGCGCTCAGCCAGGACCCAGGGCCTCTGACTTCTCTCATTTGGCGGCTGGATGCCACCGCGGGTTCTCAAGAGAAGGTATGCTCCAGGACAAGGCACACTTTGCACAGAAAGGCTTCTGGCCCAGATCGAAAGCTTTCGGCCATTCTAGGAGCAGACCAAAGTCCTCCTCCAATGCAAGCCAGTCTCCTCCCAGGCCCCTCCCCCTGTGTTTAATGCTTGATCTCGGGGCTCGTGGAAGACCCAGAGATGGGCCACTCAAGGCCCCCTTCAAGAGATGCACACTGCCCAGCAGAAAGGAGTGTTCCTAACTGACAGACTCCTGCAGGGGCCTTCACCGCTCCTCTTGGGTTAGTCCCTGGCCAATGACTGAGCAAGGCAGTGTCCTCGGGCCTGGCCATTTCTGCCAAATGCAAAACCCTGCGAATGGGCAACTTGTGCTCTGGAGCCTCCCCTGGGCTGGCAGAGGCCTTACAGGCTCTGCAGTGTGGTCTCACAGCTCCTCTGGCCCATCCTGCCTTCTCCCATTTTCTTTACACAGGAGTTACTCCCAGGAAAAGGTTTTGCTTTTTAGTCCATTCCAACATCGTGAGGATCCCAGCCTGCAGCCATGCTGTAGATGAGAGGTCAGCAAACTGGCCTGCAGCCCAGCCCTGGCCTGTGGCCTGTTTTGTAAATAAAGTTTTATTGATACACAGACAAGTCTGTATGTCTACTTATTGTCTCTGGCTTCTTTCACACTGCAGTGGCTGAGTTGAGCAGTTGTAACAGAGACCATATTTTGAAATGAAAAAACAACCTCTGCTCTAGATATGACAATTCTGAGTGCAACTACAGACTAATGCAATGAAAAATGAGGGCCTCTTCCCAAAGCCTAGACCCATGAGCCTGAGACACCCTCCCTGTGCCCCATTTTATGTGTTTCTCCCTGACTCATAACTGGTCTCAAACAAGACCCTGAAGTAGATAAGGAACTACAAGTACAGAATTCAGAGCCTGAAAGATATTGGAAGGTCAAGGAGGATCTACGTCATCTCGCCATGTTCAGGCTGGCTCTGTCCACTGGCCGCTGGCTTCCTGATGAAGCTACAAAGCCATCCTGCCATGCGGTGTGTGTGTCTGGGCTTAAAGGGGCCTACAAGCTTTTGACCATGACTATGAAAATCAGGAGGCAAGGATGTGGTGTAACCTATTACTGTTACCCATC
This sequence comes from Neotragus pygmaeus, assembly GCA_006410875.1. NCBI lineage: Eukaryota > Metazoa > Chordata > Mammalia > Artiodactyla > Bovidae > Neotragus > Neotragus pygmaeus. The sequence goes on from SJYV01054858.1 coordinate 12,788, forward strand.
ACACCTCTGCCACTTTGGGGAACAGTACTCTGATTCTCCTTGGGGAAACCACCTCCCTTCCATTCAAAATCATGTGGTTTCTGGAGATGCGAATGTCACCTCTGGATCCAAGGGTGAACATGAGACCCTAGCCTGGCCTATCTGAAAGTTCCATTCTTCTGGACACTGTAACTGAATTGCGGAGTGGGGACAGCATGGGTTGGGAAGATCCCTTGGAGGAGGGCGTGGCAACCCACTCCAGTATTTTTGCCTAGAGAATTCCATGGGCAGAGGAGCCTGGTGAGCTATAGTCCACAGGGTCACAAAGAGTTGGACATGACTAAGTAATTACATTGCATTGCACATAGGTCATGCTGGTCTTTGACTAGAGCTATTAGAAGAGGTTTCCCTGTTATCATTTCTGAAAGACTGATACATAACCCTGGCACTTCCGGGAGCCATCCTGCCACTGCTTAGGGAGAGTTTGTCTGAGAGTGATGCCAACATCTAAGAAAGCAGAGTCAGGGGTGAGGGGGATGGATTCCTATGGATGTCATTTCAGCACCTGGGTTTAGTCATGCAGAAGTCATGCCTGGAGCCAGCCCTGGAGTTCTTGGTTACATAAACCAACAGGTTCTGCACTTTGCTTAAACTAGTTTGAGTGGGCTTTTCTGTCACTTGCTTTCCAAAGACCTGACTTGTGGACTTCTCTGGTGGCAGAGCGGATAGGAATCCATCTGCCAAGGCGGGGGACGTGGGTTTGATCCCTGATCCACACAGAATCCAAATGCCACATACCACATGCCACAGAGCAACTGAGCCTGTGCCCCACAACTACAGAAGCCCACACACCCTGGAACCGCAATGAGAAGCCTGTGCACCACAGCGAAGAGTCGTCCCCACTTGCTGCAACTACAGAAAGCCCACGAGAAGCAACGAAGACCCAGTGCAACCAAAGATAAAGAAATAAATACTTTTTTAAAAGACCTGACTTGATTTGTAGTAGGAATACGTCCAGACCATATCCTCCTGACATACTGAGTAGTCCAGAAAGGAGACGGGGACTCCTAGAAAAGAGGCTGGAGATATTGAAAGGATACAAGAGGTGGCCTGGGTTTGCACCTCTACATCCCCAGAGGCAAGGGCAGGAGTCCTAGTGCAGAGATGCGGATCTCTCAGATGGATATTATCTTTATCCCAAAGCCCTCTGCTGTGGTGGCGGTGCCCTTTGCAGGCATTTTTCCTGTTATGACAAAGCAATTCCTTCATGAAACAGTCTGAAGTTATTTCCAAATCCTCCAAGCTGTGTAGTCAGGGGGACTTTATTAGATGTATCTATTCTGTAACCCAGCTTCTCACAAGACATCCAGGGATTTCCTTTAAGCTGCCTCTCCTCCCTCCCAGGAAGAATCCTCATGCTGCTTCTCAGACATTAAAAAAATAAGAGGAGAAAGCTCCTGTCATTCAGATCCGAACCAGCTTAGCTGACTGGCTCCTGCTGGCTCCCCAGCCAGCTGGTGGACACACCCACCCTCCTGTTTGTGCTAAATCCCCTTGTGGCTGAGAGACTTCACCCACCATGCCCAAACCCACTCTTAGATCTTCAAGGCTGAGGAGACAGTTGAAATGCAACAGAAAACGACACTATTTATATTTTCATTTCTACTAGACCTTTATAACGATTTCTTATTGAACTGAAGCTTAAATGGCTCAAGACTGATTGTAATAGAACATTTAATTGTTTGCTTGTCTAACTCTCTCAGTCCTAATTAAATATTGTTTTTCACTGAGCAGCTTACACAGTAGCGTTTTTCTCCCCGTCACTGAAGAGAGCACGGGACCAAGGCAGAATTCAGATGAGCTGGGGCTCCCTCCCTGCTCGCATCCTATTCATTTTTCATCCAACAAGAAGCAGAGCCCTCTGGAGGGAGAATCGCTGAGTTCTTAGGAAGAGCTTTCGGAGATGATCTCACGCCAGTCCTCAGAGATGACCTGGCTGGTTAAAAGATGAGCTATAACAGCTCACACTACCCTGTAGGGTTTCCTATAGAAAAAGCTGGCTCATGGTTTTAAAAGCTGGTGTTGGAGCCATTGCTGGCATCTTTCTCCCACAACCCTTCTCAGCAGCCTTACCTTTAAGTAAGTAAGTAAAGTCACTCAGTCGTGTCCGACTTGTTGTGACCCCGTGGACTGCAACCCACAAGGCTCCTCAGTCCGTGGGATTCTTAAGGCAAGAATACTGGAGTGGGTTGTCATTAGCGTCGCCAAAATCCAGCCCCATCTCATCACCTCCAGATCTGGCCATCATCTAGATCTAAGCCACATTCCCCTCTTTCCCAGATTACTGCAGAAACCTCTTTCTTGGCCTCTTCCCAGCCCCACCACTGTCTGTCCCCACCAGCAGCTGGAGTCCCTCCATTCTCCCCTCCCCATCCCAGGTCCCTGCAGTGGCCCCCAGCTCACACAGAAGAAAGCCAGGGTTCTGACAATGGCCTCCACCCTGAGGCTTCTATTGACTTTGTCTCCTAAATTCCCTCTGCTCATTCAGCTCCAGCCTTGCTGACCTCCTAGCTACTTCCTTGGATACTCTTCACATGCTTCCTCCTCCAGGCTTTTCATTTACCATTCACTCTTCCTGGAATCTGTCTCTCCCTGAAATCTGCAGGCTCGCTCCATTACTCCTTCATGTCTTCATCCAAATGTCACCTCTAGTTGGGTGGGGGTGGGGGGCTCTGATTATCCCATTTAAAATTCCCACTACCCCACATTCCCTATCCTCCCACTTAGTTTTATTTTTCTCCATAGATTTTACCACTGACATACCTTTTTAGTTCACCCATTTATTCTGTTTATTGTCTACCTGCCCTCCTAGAATGTTAACTCCAGGAGGACAAGGATTATTCTCTGCTATTTTTACTGTTGAATCCCCAGTGCTTACAAAAATGCCCAGCCCTAAGTAGGTGTGAAATATTTTTTGAGTGAATGGAATAAATATATATGAATGAATGAATTATACAATGGCAAGGGTCTACTCTAGGGAGAAATATCAACAACCTCAGATATGCAGATAATACCACTGTAATGGCAGAAAGTGAAGAGGAACCAAAGAGCCTCTTGATAAGGGTGAAAGAGGAGAGTGAAAAGGCTAGCTTAAAACTCAATACTCAAAAAACTAAGATTATGGCATTGGTCCCATCACTTCATTGCAAATAGATGGGGAAACAATGGAAACAGTGACAGATTTTCTTTTCTTGGACTCCAAAATCACTGCAGACAGTGACTGCAGCCATGAAATTAAAAGATGCTTGCTCCTTGGAAGAAAAGCTATAACAAATCTAGACAATGTATTAAAAAGCAGAGACTTTGCTGACAAAAGTCCATATAGTCAAAGCGATGGTTTTTCTAGTAGTCATGCAGAGATGTGGGAGTTAGGCAGAAAAAAGGCTAAGCACCGAAGAACTGATGCTTTTGAACTGTGGTGTTGGAGAAGACTCAAGAGTGCCCTGGACTGCAAGGAGATCAAACTAGTCAATCCTAAAGGAAATCGACCCTGAACATTCTTTGGAAGAACTGATGCTGAAGCAGTAACTCCAATAGTTTGGTCATCTGATGCAAAGAGCCAACTCATTGGAAAAGACCCTGATGCTGGGAAAGATTGAAGGCAGGAGGAGAAGGAGATGACAGAGGATGAGATGGTTGGATGGCATCAGTGACTCAATGGACATGAGTTTGAGCAAACTCTGGGAGAGATTGAAGCCTGGTGTGATGCAGTCCATGAGTCACAAAGAGTTGGACATGACTTAGTGACTGAGCCTGGATGCATTTGCACTTTGCATCCCAGCATGCTGGGCATCAAAAAAATCTTCCCATGGGAGATGGAGGCGGTAGGGGCACCATCCAGTGAGCATCTTCAGAGTGAGCTCCAGAGCTTAGAATAAGCCCTAACTTTCCAGCTGTGTTTATTTAATTAGGGGTCAAAATGGTGAAAGGAAAGGGAGCTTGAATCTGAGTCTAAAAGAGGCTCTGGTTCACAGCATGAGAAGGGACAAGTTGACTCGAGGAGTTTCCCAGAGGTGTCAGAGGTGAGGACAGCTCAGAGAAAAATGAGGCATTGTTGTGAATACCCATAAAGCCTGTGGGTGCTCTGGGAGCCTGGGGATGACCTTATCTGTTTGAGAACGAGGTCAATCAAGCAAAATTTTCTCTAGGGGAAAAGGGAATGTAGGTGGTATAGCCAGGACCACTCTGTTTGTACAGACATATAGGATCATGGGGTCAGCCTCCAGGTGGCCGGTCTCCAGGACCAGAATCTTTGAGACATGTTCTTCTCCAAAGTCTGCTGGAGAGGGTATTCCACTTTATCCCCTATTCACCAGGTATATGGTTACAAACTTCTTATAAAAGAGTATTTTTTCATGAGACTTCACATTTGAGAACCTCATTCAGTTCAGTCTAATGTTCATTTATTCATCAAATTTTCAAGGTTTGCAAACTTTACATTTTCAACAGTTATGTCAAACGTCCCATTGGAAATGTACCAATTTATACTGTCTTTTCTCATACCTTACATGGCGTATCTATCATGTTTTCATCTGCTTTGAAGGGAGTCAAACTTCCCAGAGATTTGTCTATTTGATTTATCTTTTCAAAGTTCTGGTTCTTGATTTGACTAATCAATTTCTTGACTTTTTGCTTTGTGATTAATGTAGATTCTCATCTTTATTAATTTCTTCCTCTCACTGGTATTTTGCTATTTGCTTTCCAGCTTCTGATTTTGAAATCTTAAGCCAATTATTCTCAATCTTTCAACATTTAAGCATATTTATTTTAGTAATAACAGCTTTAGATTATGGATTTTACTGAAAGTAACTTTAGCCAGATTCCCACATGTACTTTTATACAGTGCTCTCACTATCTTAAATGTCTAAATAGTCTGTCTTTTCAGTACTGATTTCCATTTTGACAGAAGAGTTATTTTTTATTTTGTTTAATTTCTGAATATCATTTATCTTAATTTAGGCATACTTTTGCTATTAACGTGACCAGGAAATATAGTTTGTAAAGTTTTAATTTGGAGATTTGTTGTGGATTTCTTCACCAGATATTTGTATTGTATATCAGTCAAGATAAGTTAGATTAAGCTGCAGTCCAAACACCCCACCTAAGACATCAGTGGTTTAAATATCTTAGGTAAACAGAATTCTTCTCAGCGCAGTCATTCAAGGGCCCAATATGATGGAATCACCATTTTGACAAATACTTCCATGATCACAGAGGAAGAGAAAAGAGCCTGGCTCTTTTTTTTTTTAAATTAATTAATTAATTTGAATGTGAGGATAATTACAATATTGTGATGGTTTTTGCCATACATCAACATGAACTGGCCACAGGTAGACAGATGTTCCCCCCATCCCGAACCCCACTCGCACCTCCCTCCCCAGTCTATCCCTCTGAGTTGCTCCAGACCACCAGTTTTGGGTGCCCTGCTTCACGCATCGAACTTGCATTGATCATCTATTTTACACATTCAACATTGTTCTCTCAAATCATCCCACTCTCGCCTTCTCCCCCTGAGTCCAAAAGTCTGTCCTTTATATCTGTCTTCTTTGCTGCCCAGCATGTAGGATCATCATTACCATCTTTCTAAATTCCATATGTATGTGTTAATATACAATATTTGTCTTTCTCTTTCTGACTTAGTTCACTCATATAATAAAGCCTGGCTCTTTAAACCATTTCTGTCCCATTTCATCAGCTAAAGAAAACTCAGATTCCTGAGTTCAACAGAGCATGGATGTCTTTTCTTTTTAAATTTATCTTTTTATTGAAGGATAATTGCTTTACATAATTTTGTTGTTTTCTGTCAAACCTCAACGTGAATCAGCCATAGGTATACATATATCCCCTCCCTTATAAATCTCCCTCCCATCTCCTGCCCCATCCCACCCCTCTAGATTGATATAGAGCCCCTGCTTGAGTTTCCTAAGCCATACAGCAAATTCCCATTGGCTATCTATTTTACATATGGAGCATGGATGTCTTATCCTCTAAAGAATTGAGGAGTAGTGAGTATTTATGAATAGGCATTCTACCATGTGCATTCAACAGATACTTATAAAGGACTATGGGGATAACACCTACTATACATCCTAGATTGTTATAGACATTGGGATCCTGACAGACAACTTTTAGCCCCAGTCCTGCTTCCTTTTCCCATCCATTCTCCAGCCAGAGGTGGCCATGTGACCCAGATATAAGTGGAAGTTGGTGGGGTTCCTGGGAAAGAGCTTGCTTTTCTGATATTGGTGCTGCCCTGTCCTCTTCCTCCTTCTCTCTGTCTTGACTGCTAATGTGGGAAAGGCCAAAAGAATCCCAGATGCTTGACATTACTGAGCATCTGAACCAAAACCAGCAGCAGCCTACCTTCAGATTTCTCATATGAAGAAAAACTAGATTCAGGTTTGTACAAGCCACTATGCTTGTTTCTTGTTACCTGCATCTGAGGACTTTTTTTTTTTAATCTTTATTGATTTACTTTATTGAGTGCCAGGCTGTGACGGTGCAGGAGCAGCCAAGAGGAGCTACCCCATGTACAAGGTCAGGAGGGGCAGCCAGTGAAGAGATACCCCACCTCCAAGGTAAGAGAAACCCAAGTGAGATGGTAGGTGTTGCAAGAGGGCATCAGAAGGGAGACACACTGAAACTATACTCACAGAAAACTAGTCAATCTAATCACACTAGGACCATAGCCTTATCTAACTCAATGAAACTAGGCCATTCCCTGTGGGGCCACCCAAGATGGGCGGGCATGCTGGAGAGGTCTGACAAAATGTGGTCCACTGGAGAAGGGAATGGCAAACCACTTGAGTATTCTTGCCTTGAGAATCCCATGAACAGTATGAAAAGGCAAAATGATAGGATACTGAAAGAGGAACTCCCCAGGTCAGTAGGTGCCCTACACGCTACTGGAGATCAGTGGAGAAATAACTCCAGAAAGAATGAAGGGATGGAGCCAAAGCAAAAACAATACCCAGCTGTGGATGTGACTGGTAATAGAAGCAAGGTCTGATTCTGTAAAGAGCAGTATTGCATAGGAACCTGCAATGTCAGGCCCATGAATCAAGGCAAATTGGAAGTGGTCAAACAGGAGATGGCAAGAGTGAATGTCAACATTCTAGGAATCAGAGAACTAAAATGGACTGGAACGGGTGAATTCAACTCAGATGACCAATATATCTACTATTGCAGGCAGGAATCCCATAAAAGAAATGGAGTAGCTATCATGGTCAACAGAAGAGTCCAAAATATAGTACTTGGATGCAATCTGAAAAACGAAAGAATGATCTCTGTTCATTTCCAAGGNTCCAACACCACAGTTCAAACACATCAATTCTTCGGCGCTCAGCCTTCTTCACAGTCCAACTCTCGCATCGTTATAGGTGTTCAATAAACATTCATTGTTGATTGACAGATGGACTTGACTATTAATAAAGGCCCTGAGCACCACCTGAGTTGTTTGTGACCTTAAAACAGAGCAGAAGACCTTAAAACAGTCCCCACCTGGGGACTGGAACTCCTGACCCTGCTCTCTAGATTAGGCTCTAAGTCTCAGGTTTCCATTTTGACTCATCAAAATTGCTCCAGAATTCTCAAAAACAAAAACAGGTGTAATCGGCTTATTCCTTGAGTGAATTTAAGAGTCAGGATTTGGGGAGGTGACTCAACCGTGTTCGTAAAAAAAAAAAAAAAAATCTGCAGTTGAGTTTTATCTGCATAGAAGGTTGAGAAGTACTGCTCCAACCAGTTGCACTAATAACTATCCATCATATCCTGAGTGCTTCGAGCATGCCAAGGAAAGGCCTCAGTGGCTAGCTAGCCTGATCAAGAGAGAGCAGATGACAGCGACGAAGATGGAAACACAGCTAATATTTATTAACTGCTTTATGCCAGGTGTTGTTACCTGGTGGTTGGTGGTTAAGCGCTTACCTTCAGCTAATTTCATTTTGCAATCATCCTGTAAGTCCTCTTATGTCCCATTCGATGTTATAAGGACTTCCCTGGTGGCTCAGTGGCAAAGAATCTGCCTACAAATGCAGGAGACGTGGGTTCAGTCCCTGAGTCAGGAAGATCCCCTGGAGGAGGGCATGACAACCCGCTCCAATATTCTTGTCTGGAGAATCCCATGGACAGAGAGGCCTGGCGGGCTATAGTCCCTGGGGTCGCAAAAGAGTCAGACATGACTTAGCGACTAAACAGCAACAACAGTAATGATGTTATAGAAATTTCAGAGAAGGTTCAAACAAATATCAGACACATGATTTTGAGCCATGCGTGCATGCTCAGTTGCTCAGTCATGTCCAACCATTTGCGACCCATGGACTGTAGCCTGCCAGGCTCTTCTGTCCATAGGATTTTTCCAGTCAAGAATATTAGAGTGGGTTGCCATTTCCTCCTCTCAGGGATCTTTCTGAACCAGGGATCAAACCCACGTCTCCAGCACCTCCTGGATTGTTAGATGGATTCTTTACTAGGGAGTGACAAATTATGGCCCATAAGCCAAATTCAGCCTACCTCCTGTATTTTTTATGATTTGTGGATGTATGACTTTTGCATTTCTAAAAGTTTTTTGAGGAGGATGTGGAAATCCACTTCCTTTCATGTTGTATAAGTACCTCCACTGGATTCCTGATTTTGTCTCTTGGCCTACAAAGCCAAAAATATTTACTGTTCGGCTTTTTTACAGCAAAATTTGCTGACCCCTGATCTAGAACTTTAATTCCCAGCTTGTTATATGCATAAGACAGTGGCATACAAGATAACTTTAGGTATTGAAAGTGTGCATTTTTTAATAGTTATGGTTTTAATTTGCTGGGTATTCAAAGAGAAAAGTACATTAAAGTTGTGATTTCATAGGTATCATTGCTGATTCCACGGGAAAGAAAAAAAATGAATCTATTGGAAATCAGTTTTGAAAAAAATTAAATAAAAGCACAGACAGTATTAAGGCGAAACAAAACTCATGAAGGCGATAGAGAAAGAATGAACATGGGTTTACAGGGCTAGCTTGTGGGATGTAGAGGAAAAAACGAAAATAATGGAGGTCATTTTACTGGGGTAAGAAAAGATAGGAGGCAAGCAATGGCTCCAGCTCTTTTCCATTTTTAATATTCGGTGAGTTTGAGTTTCTGAGAACCCTTGTTTTGCAGGACTTTTTGATCTCTTCAGGTCTTTTCCCAGCCCTCTGATTCTGAAAAGTTTCCTTAGGAGACACTGACGCAGGCTGGGGGGTGTCCAGGATTCGTTATAGCTCAAGGCACAGCCTTCCCTTGTTTTTCCTTCTGCTGACTTAGAAAGACAGATGAGCGAACCTCAGATGGGTTTAGAGGTTTGGTGGAGAAATCTCAGAGGCACTCCAGTTCAGCCAGGGGTGGGAGGAAAAGGGGGGAGACCGATTGGGTAATAACTGTTACTATTTTGAGATACAGATAGCCAAGATTAGGGAAAGTATGATGAAAAATCATATTAAAACAACCAAGAAGGTAACAACAAGATCTGTTTGAACCCCGGGGGAGGCCAGGTCTGGGTTTATAAGTTGTGTGTGTGTGTGTGTTTGCTGATATTTTTAAAAATACAGATCATTTTGTCCTTTGCAGTGGAAGCTTCAGTTCAGTAGCTTTGAGACAAACAGGAAAGTCTGTGTTATTCTTTACAGGAACACATCAAAGGTAGTTTCT
>SJYV01054858.1:27500-59021 GCA_006410875.1 Neotragus pygmaeus
AACAGATCTTAGTACTTCTGTTCCCTCCCTCCAAACACAGGTTGTCTGATTTCTTTCTAGCTATTTGCCTGCTAGATTTTTCTTCCCAAGCTATTATACTTGGTGATTTTCTAACTTTTTCTTCTCTTCTTTGAGAACTCGCTAAGATTAAAGCCTGGATAAGCCCCTTGCATCAATGANCCCTCCCTCCAAACACAGGTTGTCTGATTTCTTTCTAGCTATTTGCCTGCTAGATTTTTCTTCCCAAGCTATTATACTTGGTGATTTTCTAACTTTTTCTTCTCTTCTTTGAGAACTCGCTAAGATTAAAGCCTGGATAAGCCCCTTGCATCAATGACATTCTTTGCACATGTCTTTCCTATGTACCTAACAAATAGTCTTGAGAGCAGACGCTTGGCCAGGAAGATTTCAACTTTAACACAATAGTGTGAGTTTTAATGTTTTAATAGTGTGATGACCCCGATCCTTTTCTTTCCTCCCTGCCGTATCCCCGCTCTCTCTCCCATCCATCCACACACATGCATTCAAAATGTTTTTAAGCAGTTCAGTTGCCACTTAACTCACTTAAAATCTAATGTTTCGAAGTTTCCTTAAAAAAAAATTTTTTTAATAAAATTGTAATCAGGTTCATAAAGAGTGTATCAGTTGTGTTTCAAGACCAACCCACAGAATTCTACTTAACACTTATTGTAAAAATATATGAAAATTAATTATATCACTGTTGCAATAATAGTCATTAAACATTTTCTCCCAACCTTTAATATTCATGCCCCAAAAGACATTAAAAAAATAGACATGAATTTTTGTAGCCATTCCGAAAGACGTCTCCATGGACTTCTGAAGAATTCGAAACAGGAACACACACCCTTGTGCCCACGTTTGCCAGGCACAGAAGTAAATGATGGAGCTCGACTGGGAGCCAGGCGAGCGGGCGCTGGGGGCTGAGGGACACTATGTGCCTCGCCCCTTTTAATGTTTATTTGTTTATTTATTTTATATTTTGGAGTTCTTGGGCACAGTGGCTACTCAGCTCCAGCCTGTGCTGACCACTTAGGAACCCATCATCTGAGTTGCTGCATCTAAAGTATTCAGAAATCCAAATTTCAAAGTAAGTGTTTTTAAAGCAGTACAGGTTCAACAAAACACATATGGTGCTTGATTTCAAGCTGGGACCTGCCGTTTTGTGACCTCAGATTAGAAGTGTACGTAGCCCTCCATGCTTCATTCAGATAATTGTCTCTGGCACAGATCTATGAATATAGCGTTATTCTAATACTAAGAAGTCACACTGGGAGGCAAAGAAGAGGCGTTATTTTTATTTTTTGGTTGTTTTGACTCCAGCATAGACCAAAAAGAAAAATAGGGTTTTTCTGAGTTAATTGAGTAGAGGTTAGGATAGTAAGAGGAGAAAATAAAAGAAAGAGCACCTATGTAAACTGACTTGTTACAGAGCTTAAATATTCATTTATTCATCCAACAAATACTTGAGCACCTACTAAGTGCCAGGCACTGGAAACTCATCAGTGAGCAAAGTTGACAGTAGCCTCAGTGCTCTCAGACGCGTTATTCAGTAGCTCTTTCATGGCCACATGACCGAGGATGTGAAGGCTACCCTGAGCAGGTCTAACAGACCGCAGGGGAGCTGAAAAGGCTCCTTGGAGGAAATGGCATTGAACCTGATGTTTGGGGGCGGAGGCGGAGCTGACCAGACTGAAGAAGCCTGGTAGGGCGAGGCAGTCCCGGCCCCGGGGACCTCGGATGCTCAGGCCCTGGTGGGAGGGCGCAGGGCGCTGCGAGGGGCTGCAGGGGCGGCATGGCCGGTCACAGGCGCAGAGAGTGCCGGCAGGGCGCAGGCAGATCCCGCGGCTCGTCTTCTGGAAGACTGTCTGCAGCACAGTCCCTGAGCTACGAAGAGTTAAAAAGAGGAGGGATATGGCGTGGGCAGAGGACTTCCAGAATGAAAGGCAGGAAGTCATAGAACATGTGTGAGATAAAACCATTTCTCGGTGACAACACCAGTGTGGAATAGTTAGTTACCATCCTGAGGAATGTGCTGGAAGAGAGAGGAAAATGATAGTCATCTAGGAGAATGAAAGGGAATGTGTATGTGTGTGTGTGCCTGCTTATGTTGTCTCTGTGCGTGTGCTTACACACTCAAGTGGCATATCCTCATGCAGAGCGTGAGCATGACATGGTTAATGATTACTATCCAAATGAGGTTTGGAGAGGGAAATTAAGATAATTAAAAAATAATCATGGAATACAACACAGCAAACTCACTGGCCGTGTTTCTATCTTCCTTATACTCACAAAACTAATAAACAAAGTGCAAGTTGACTTTATCAAGCCTATTTGGGAAGAACAAAAACATCTTGCGTCTCACATTGAGGAACCAATTCCGTCGAATTGTGTGGAAGTTAATACTGATGTTCCAAGCTAAATGATTACCTTAAGTCGACACATAGTTAGCCTTGAATATGGAATTGAGAGTGGAAGCACAGTTCATAGTTTTGAGCATGGTCTCCTTAATGACATCAACAGTGTGTGTAGCCTTTACGAAGAAGATGAGAGAGGAAGGGAGAGGGAGAAAGAGGGAAAATGCTAGAGAGGGAGGAGAGGGAGAAAGTAAAGGCATCTCGGGAATATAGTTAACTGGCTCACTGGGGATTGAGTGTCACTGGAACTTAAGCCTGTGGTTAGTTCGTGGCTTATTCTTCAGGGATGACATGGGCAGGACAGCTATTGAAATCATGAATTGCTCCCTTGTCCTGGGCAAATAGAAGATCCTCCTGGTTGAATAAAATTGTGGGAGGAGGCATACGATAGGCTTATAACAGCCTAACAGTCTGAGTGGGTACTTGCCTCTGGCTGTCAGAAGGGAGAACTTTGGGGTATTACATATTTTCAGCAAAGGAGGGAAATTAAAAAAAACAATTCTAATGAACGAGTCGTTTTTTTAAAAGGGAATTGACACTTGCNAGTGGGTACTTGCCTCTGGCTGTCAGAAGGGAGAACTTTGGGGTATTACGTATTTTCAGCAAAGGAGGGAAATTAAAAAAAACAATTCTAATGAACGAGTCGTTTTTTTAAAAGGGAATTGACACTTGCTACTTAAAGCATTTTCAAAACGAACGTCAGAAATAGAGCTTAGTGTCACAATTTTAATTCAAAGTAGGGGCCGAAATGATAATAAGGAATTTGAAGAGTTTTGGAGAAAAAATAGCCAATATAAGGACCACACTAGGCAAGGGTGACAGGGATCAATTATTTGTGTTTTAAAAATAAGGAGAGAGAAGTAGATGTATAAATTTTCAGTGATATTATTTTTAACTCAAAAGGTTAGGAGACTCCAAAGGAGAGAGACTTTCTGAGCCAAAAAAAAACTTTTCTTCAAATTCAGACATTAAGGATATCTTGTGGAAGGCAAATTTCTACATTATTTCAATGACAAATGATCAGGCCTTGGACCAGTCACCGAAAACAGTACATTTATTTCCATGCATGTAGGAGTCCTTCTGCACAAAATTCCGGAATCCAGAGCTCTGAGTACTTTTTTTGTTTTGTTTTCTTGCTATTGTCACTCCACGCAACCTCATTCAGGATGTGTGCGTACTGTCATCGTGACCAGCGCCATCCTTGCCTGTTTTCTTTGTCTATTAGAGACTCATACAAGAGGCTCTCAGCCAGGAGGGTGGCCTCCCCGTCCCAATCTTGCCACATGCTTCTAAGCAGATGTTGGCCATCTCCTCCTTCATCAACAAAACCAGTCACTCAACAGCTAGTACCATGAGCCAGATGCCACAGTCCTTTGGGTGCAGCCAGAGAATTCGAATCCCTAACCATCCGCCACGTTGCATCGCACGGCAGAATGAGAAAAGGCTGATCTCTGAACATTTCCCTATTTTGATTGACTCATCCAGCTCCCACCCCCACAATCCTTCGTGTCTGAGCACACACTTCTGAAGGATGCATAGCAGAGGAGGACCTACTGGCCCACCGCATTAGGGACTCCGGGTGGAAAGCGCGACTTTCCTGCCCAGTGGTTAGAACCAGCTGCAGTTCCTCTGCTCAGAGTCCATGTGTGCCCAGCCTGTGACCTTCAGGAGGGAGGTCAGTGGTCTTCTTTTTCTTGGCCAGTAGGGTTGGAAACAAAACAAAGTAAAATGCTGACGTGCTGAGTTATGACAAACCAAGACACATGTCACGGGGGGAAAATGAGAGCTTTACTGCTGCAGTGATCAGAAAAACAACACAAACGAACCACCAGTCTGGCTATGCGAGTGGAATGGAACAGCTTTATCGTGCCGTGAACTGAAGACCGTGAGCATATTTTAGGACTGTCAAACCTGAGAAGCTATAGATTTCCCCCAAATTGCCACTAATTGAGATCCTTCCAATTTTATTAGTCTTATTTTCCAACCAACTGAACGCTTTTCCCGGAGTTATTTTCCCCTCTAGAAAACTTTTATTTTGTAAAGTTGAGCATACTCCCTATTCATATTCTCTGTAAGATTTACTTACCATAACAAAACAGTCACATTTATAACTTCATCAAATCTGGCTGTTTAGACAGAAGTACTTATAAACAATGATACCTGTAAAATCAAAAAGTGAATGTCATGTTTGATAAGTTTTGTTCAAACAGTTTTTTTATTAGTGTGTCTTAAATTTTCAGAGAAATGCACTGATCCAGCTTGGCCTGAATTTTGCCGTGTAAACTTCTCTTTCGCTATATTTTAAGTTGTGGAGCCAGGCAGAGCCGTCGCGAATGGATGTATAGACGGCACACTGTGTGTAGCTGCCCCGCGTCCAAAGCTGCAGTTTAACTCCTGAGCATCCTCTTCTGATCTCAGCCTCAAATGTTGCAGCATTAGCTGAGAATCTCATTGCTAATACCAAAGACAAATGATTGAATACTTTTATTTCCAATGAAACAACAGCTAGATAGATAAATTCAGAGTTTTAAATAAAATAGGACTAACACCACTCAGTCATCCAATACAACATGCTTATATTATTGATAAAAAGCTAGTACCTTATTATATGCTGTATAATCCCAGTAGTCCAGAATTAGCAGAATGATATCATTTTACACCAGGGAAAGTGTATTAACAAAAGACATCTCTGAAGACGAATTTCATGAATATCAGACGGCACAGAGGAGTATATGAAAACTTGCAGGAGCGTAATAGGATCTCAAACCTTTGTTTCACGATTCAATCAATAAGCAGATGGTTGAATATTTACATATTGTATTTGAGTAAGGAAAACTGATCTGTAATCAACTTCGAAACACACTCAGTGTTAAGAAAAGTTTTCTTTAAACTGGGAAAGGCAAACAACTCCACAGCTGCCTCTTGAAGCTGTATCTTTTGGCCAAAGAGCACATGGCTCCTCTTTGCCATTTGATTTCCTGATAGGGTTATTTTACTCTGTGCCTGGCATAACCTATACACTTGACAGAGCAGTTATGAGCAGGTGCAAACATCACCACATCCCTGATGAGAAGACAGAGCACAGGAAGGCTGAGAAAGGAGGCATTGCAGTTAGTAAGTGGTGTGGCTGGGATTCAGCCCAGAAGGTCGGTTCTGAAGCCAGTGTCCTTGACGGCTCCAGCATGGTCCACCATTCTTCAGAGAGCTGCTATAGACTTATACTTTACTGTAAACGATTTTGGGGGTGAACAGCCCTCTCATGCAACAGTGATGCCCAGGACTGATGAGTAGACCTGCCCCCTATTACCAGCGGGATCACCTCGATATTCCATAAACACCCCAAGGTGGACTTGTCTGACCCTTATCACCTCCCATCACTTTCCACTC
Organism: Neotragus pygmaeus; assembly: GCA_006410875.1. NCBI lineage: Eukaryota > Metazoa > Chordata > Mammalia > Artiodactyla > Bovidae > Neotragus > Neotragus pygmaeus. The sequence continues at coordinate 33,323 of SJYV01054858.1, forward strand.
TGACTTCTCTCCTCCCCTCTCCAGCTGGCCTGTCAGTCCCCCTTCATCAGCTCTTTACTCAGAGATGGTGTCTAACTCCTTGCTACTCAGAATGTGGTCTGCAGACCAGCATCAGTGGTGTCATCTGTGTTGGTTAGAAATGCAGACTCTCAGGCCATCCCCAAACCGAATGCATCAGGGCCTTCATCTTAACAAGATCCCCATGTGATTCAAACCCACATGAAATTTTAAGAAGCATGGGTCTGGTACCTGTCTCCCAGATGCCAAAGAAGCTAGCCAGTGTAGAATAGTTCCTTGGTTTGAGAGTATTCCCTTCTCTATCTCACTCTCAGTTCAGTTCAGTTCATTCACTCAGTCGTGTCCAACTCTTTGCGACCCCATGAACTGCAGCACACCAGGTCTCCCTGTGCATCACCAACTCCTGGAGTTTACTCAAACTCAAGTCCATCAATTCACTGATGCCATCCAACCATCTCATTCTCTGTCATCCTCTTCTCCTCCAGCCTTCAAACTTTCCCAGCATCAGGGTCTTTTCAAATGAATCAGTTCTTCACATCAGATGGCCAAAGTATTGGAGTTTCAGCATCAGCATCAGTCCTTCCAATGAACACCGAAGACTGATCTCCTTTAGGATGGACTGGTTGGATCTCCTTGAGAGTTTCCAAGGGACTCTCGAGAGTCATCTCCAACACCACAGTTCAAAAGCATCAATTCTTTGGCACTCGTCTTTCTTTATATTCCAACTCTCACAGCCATACATGACTACTGGAAAAACCATAGCTTTAACTAGATGGACCTTTGTTGGCAAAATAATGTCTCTGCTTTTTAACATGCTGTCTAGGTTGGTCATAACTTTTCTTCCAAGGAGCAAGTATCTTTTCATTTCATGGCTGCAGTCACTATCTGCAGTGATTTTGGAGCCCCCCAAAATAAAGTCTGTCACTGTTTCCACTGTTACCCCATGTATTTTCCATGAAGTGATGGGACCAGATGACATGATCTTAGTTTTCTGAATGTTGAGTTTTAAGCCAACTTCTTCACTCTCTTTCTCTTTCATCAAGAGGCTCTTTAGTTTCTCTTCACTTTCTGCCATGAGGGTGGTATAATCTGCATATCTGAGGTTATTGATATTTCTCCCAGCTATCTTGATTCCAGCCTGTGCTTCATCCAGCCCAGCGTTTCTCATGATGTACGCTGCACAGAAGTTAAATACGCAGGTTGACAATATACAGCCTTGACATACTCCTTTCTCGGTTTGGAACCAGTCTGTGGTTCCACGTCCAGTTCTAACTGTTGCTTTCTGACCTGCATATAGACTTCTCAGGAGGCAGGTCAGGTGGTCTGGTATTCCTATCTCTTTAAGAATTTTCCAGAGCTTGTTGTGATCCACACAAAGTCTTTGGTGTAGTCAATAAAGCAGAAATAGATGTTTTTCTGAAACAAACAAAAAAAATAGTGAGAGTCCATCTCGCTCTAGGGCTTGCTTGTTTCCTTAAAGGAGCCTCGTTTATGGCCCAAAAGCGGACGTGCGCTTTTGGGAAAGAGGGGCTCTCTCCAGCTGCTCCTGTCTCTGTCCCACCCTGGCCTTCGCAGTGCCTCCTTCTACCTGTCCCATCTCCCAATTCCAGCTGAGACTGCCCTTCTCCGGTGGGTTCTACTCTTTTAGATTTCAAAGAACAGCAAAGTGTTTAGGAAATTAGCTCCAGGTTGCTTTCTTTCTTATTTTGCCAAGTAGAATCATTAAAAAGAAAACTACGATTAACCAGAACTATCCCTTTATAATCTCAGAATAAAGCATAGGATATTTAATTGCATACTTGACAGAAATTCACATTTTTTTTTGTTTTTCTTGTTTCATAATATTTTTTCCTCCTGTTTCACTTTGACCTGATTAGAAGATAAAAAGTTATTGAATAGCCTCCCAGAGTAATATTTATGGATCACTTCAGATTCTGTATCCATTGTACTGAAAATGTTGGAGGCAGGGTCCAGACCTGTCTCTCTCTTTCTCCTTTGGCCCACCTGTTCCCAGAAAGCTTTTATTGTCCTGAGACAAGAGAAGTGACTTCCTAACAATTACTTCCCAACAGACTGTGCTCCTTAATGAAAGCTGGCCATTTCCTGTATGAAAATGTCACGTTCATGTTTGCCCTCAGCAGCTTCTGAGATCAAGTGTTTTTATCCCACCGGTGGGAAGATAGCCAGCTCTATGGAGAGGAGCTATGTACAGTGCTAAAGCGTGCACAAGAACCCGAGCCTGGGAATTCTACTGTTTCCTATAAGAACAGGAAGCAGTTCTTTGTTACATCAACTTAACAAATATTTATAAGAGCGTAGACCACGACCTCCAGACTCAGTGACAGCCCATCATCCCTTAGTAATACCTCTCTGCTCTCCTCATAGTGCAGTAGGACTACATCTGTTTTGTTCACTATGAGAGATCCCCTCCAGAATATCACACAAAAATGGGGAGGATTAATTGCGGTAGTTCATAGTAAGAGGTGCTAAACTCAGACTAAGTATAAAAATAAAGTTATTTAATTATCAGTGATAGCTTCCCATTACCTATGTGACTAAAGAAACGCCTCCTCTGCTTTGCATTCAGGCCCATGGATTCATTCATTCAAATATTTATGACATACCTACTGTGTGCCAGGTAGTATCACGTTCATTGGAGGCACAGGAATGAAAATGAAAGGTGACACTTTCTGTTGGCATGGAAATGACCTTCCAAGACCTGCCTAAGGGGGTGGGTGAGGATGAAACAAGGACCTTGTGTGCACTAGTTGGCTTGGCTGCTATGGCAAGGCACCATCGACTGAGTGGCTTAAACACAGACTTTTATTCTCACAGTTCTTGAGGCTCCTAGATCAGAGTGTCAGCATGGCTGGGATGCTGGTGAAGACTCTCTTTCTGATTTCTTCAGGTAGTGAGGAAAGAGAAAGGAAGCTGTCTCTTCTTAAAGGGCAATAATCCCACTCATGAGGGTTCCACTCTCATAACCTGTTGTTGTTCAGTTGCTAAGTCATGTCCAACTCTGCCACCCCATGGACTGCAGCACACCAGGCTCTTCTGTCCTTCCCTACCTCCCAGAGTTCACTCAAACTCATGTCCATTGAGTCGGTGATGCCATCCAACCATCTCATCCTCTGCCGTCCCCTTCTCCTCCTGCCTTCAGTCTTTCCCAATGAGTTAGCTCTTTGCATCAGGTGGCCAGAGTATTGGAGCTTCAGTTTCAGCNAGTCGGTGATGCCATCCAACCATCTCATCCTCTGCCGTCCCCTTCTCCTCCTGCCTTCAGTCTTTCCCAATGAGTTAGCTCTTTGCATCAGGTGGCCAGAGTATTGGAGCTTCAGTTTCAGCATCAGTCCTTTAGGACTGACTTGTTTGATCTCCTTGCAGTCCAAGGGACTCTCAAGAGTCTTCTCCAGCACCACAGTTTCAATTCTTTGGCACTCAGCCTTCTTTGTGGTCCAACTCTCATAACCTAATCATCTCCCAAAGCCCCACCTCCAAACACTGTACGACTGGCGTTAGGGCTCCACGCTATGAATTCAGAGGGACACAGCTCAGTTCATCGCAGCATGTGGAGTCATTTGACAAGGACCCTGCATGTGGAAGAGGCACAAAAATTCACCCTCTTGTCATCTATTTACCAAGTATTAACTGCTAGCTGGGAACACTGTTGGAGTTTGGGGACTGTGGTGTCCCGATGCCCCCAGATTCACGAGCTTTTTAGGCAGAGCTCTCTTGAGTCCTGGGCTCCCTCTCTTCTCCTGACTAAAGCTCCTTTCCTTCCTCCACAACCCTCCCCACCCCCCACCTTCTTTTTTCCATTCTAGAAAATGTGCCCTCAGCATTTTGTATCATCTCTGTATCAGCATTTATAACTCTCTGTTTTTTGCATACAAGTTGGTGTCTTTCAGTGGACTCAGGGGCCCTCAAGGTCAGGGACAAGAACTTAGTTGTCTCTGTATCTCACCAAATTNCTCTGTCCATGGGGATTCTCCAGGCAAGAATACTGGAGTGGGTTGCCATGCCCTCTTCCAGGGGATCTTAAGACTAGGGGAATTACCAGGGCAATTAGTCATTACAGTTTGCTAGATAGCTGCATATTACAAAATGTAGAATATCGAATTATCATAGCTTTATTTATTTTAGTCAGCAGAAATGATTTTGTACCTCTGAGTAAATGCAATGTAGCTATCAGAATTATAAGATGACAAGATTTGCAGGTGTATTTGTAAGAATTGTTAATACCCTACAGTTACAGTAAACTATTATTTCAGAATAAATGTATATACCAGATGAACTGGGGTCCCTTTTGTAATTGGTCAAATAAATGTAGATTGTTCTTGGAAACTTCTTTCCCAACCTCCATTCGCCACTCCACTTACACACTGGTGATGCTTACTAAATCAATAACTGCTCTGTGGTTCTAACAAAGAAAGAGCAGATAGGAGCCAGGTGAAGACTAAAATACCCACCTTACTAATGAGGTGTTTATGTGGCATATATTACATGAGCTATAATAACTCTTTTAAGTTCATGGCTCCAAAAATTTGAATTGGTGAATATGACTGGGATCCTCAGTTTGAATGGAGACTTTATACTCTGTTTCTTGAATCTTGCCCTGTGGACTAGAAGTGTTAAGTGGACACTTGATACTCTGCTTCTTAAATCTTGGTCTTTGTGGCAAGAGTTGGGCCTGCAGTTTTGATTCTGAATGTATGTGCCATCAGTCCTCTCATGGAGGTTCAGTTTGCAGCACATCAGAGAACATGGGAGAGACAGGTGTGCAGCCTGTGGTGAAAGGCATATCCCGAGTCTGATGGTAGGTGTGCTTACTGCACAGTAGGGAGCTGGGCGTGGGGAGGAGAAACTGTCAGTGTCTTAACAATCAGCCGAAGAGAAGGAAGCATGAAGGAGAGAAGTTCAAGGTACATTTCTGCTCATTTCTCTCTCATGGAGGAAAAAGTGAGGGAATGCACACATGCACACGCACGCACACACGCGCGCGTACACACACACACACACACACNCAGAATGGATCCTCTTTAATACTATTAATATTAGGTGTGGAACGAATGGATATTTTATAATGTCTCTCCTGTGTTTGAAACCCCCAGTGGCTTCCCACACTGCCCTTAAAGCCTGATTCTTTACCCTGCCCTCCCTCCTGCCCTCTGCCACACTGGGCAACACCACCACCTCCTGCCCCTGCCCACACAGGCGCCTCTCTCTCTCTTCCTTCTTTTACTGGAAACAGCCCATCTGCCTCCTCCTCGCAGCCTTTGTGCTCACCCTCAGCTTCGCTCATGATGCTCCTGCTTCGGTTCTGCCCTTTGCCCGGGCTTCTCCTCCGTACCATCACTATTGTCTCCTCCGAGAAGCCCTCTCTGACCACTTCACTGAAACGGCCTCTTCTTGGTCACTCTCTTTCAGTCTTTCCAGGCGGGCTTTTCTTCACAGCACTTACCACGTGAAGGCATCTGGTTGTGTATCTTATTTCTTGTTTTATAAGAATGGTGGCTCTTAAAGCAGAGTGTGATTTTTCCCTCCCAAGGGATATTTGGCAATGTCTGGAGATATTTTTTGGTTGTTACAATTGCAAAGAGGGTGTTACTGGCTTCTAATGGGTAGAGGCGAGGGATACTGCTAAACATTCTACCATGTACAAGACCCCCACCCCCTGCCCAGTTCAGTTCAGTCACTCAGTCGTGTCCGACTCTTTGTGGCCCCATGGACTGCAATACGCCAGGCCTCCCTGTCCATAACCAACTCCTGGAGCTTGCTCAAACTCATATCCATTGAGTCAGTGATACCATCCAACCATCTCATCCTCTGTTGTCCCCTTCTCCTCCCGCCTTCAATCTTTCCCAGCATCAGGGTCTTTTCAAATGAGTCAACTCTTCGCATCAGGTAGCCAAAGTATTGGAGTTTCAGCTTCAACATCAGTCCTTCCAATGAATATTCAGGACTGATTTCCTTTAGGATGGACTGGTTGGATCTCTTTGCAGTCCAAGGGACTCTCAAGCGTCTTCTCCAACACCACAGCTCAAAAGCATCGATTCTTTGGCACTCAGCCTTCTTTATAGTCTAACTCTCACATCCATACATGACTACTGGAAAAAGACCCCTCCCCCACCCCATGGCAAAAATGTTGTCTGGTTTATGATCAATACCACCAAGATGGAGAACCCTTGGGCTAGACTATGTGCTGTGAGGATGGGTGACTTCTGTCCTGTTTTTGCTCTGTATTCATGTCTCAGACAGTGCCTGAACAGAGTACTCTTTAACTGTCTGTGGCATGGATAAAGTGCTTTATGAGAAACATGAGGGGGGATGTGACATGGGGGTCTCTACCTTATGATTCCTGAATAAAGGGGATCTGAACTCAACGCCGTGCCATTAGACATTCTCCTATGAAGCGACTGTGTCCATTTGTGAGTGATCATGCCGTTGGGACAGGACCAGAGGGTGGGAATGGGGGAGGGGCCTGCTTCTCTCACCTCTATCCTCAGGATACTACAAGCCGCCTATTGCCAACCTGTGCCCCCATTCAAGGAACTCAGTGTGAGGATAGCACATTAGGACACAAGCGTTTTTCAAAGGTTTTTCCAGGAAGGGAAGAATTTTTTAAAAATTATAAAATGACTGATTTAATGATAAATAATCATGCTCTGCCTCTGACATTAAAGGGCATCATTGTCTCAGCTAAGCGATGTAAATCATCGTAATGGACGAATCCTTTAAAAGGAACATGGAATTTAAAAATGGAAAATACGAGGACCTCGCAGGATGACTATGAAAATCATCCGTTTATTATCTAGGTGTGCTTAATAGTCTGCTGCCTGATGAAGAATCATTTGCTAACCCGGAGGAATGGCTCCTTTTCCAATTCAGTCCCGGAGGCGGGCCCACCCAGGACTTCTCTCCCTTCCTCCCACCTCCCGTCGCCCTCCGTTTCCCACCCCCACACCCCGTGACTTCTTTTGTCACTGTCGAGAGAGTCTATCACAGCCATAACTCCCATTAAAGCATCCACTAAGCAGCTTCGGAGGAGCAAGGTAGGTTCACCGTGAGCCGGTGCGGTTAGCGACAAATCAGCCTTTAACTGGCGAGAATGACTCAGCTGAAAGGGATTATTAGCCGAGTGTTAATTGATTAGTGGAACTAAAGCAGTTAAAGTGAGCCAAGACTTCCTCCACCCAGACTCAGCCCAGAATCCTTCCACCATGTGGCTCACCCTGGTTGGAACTCCCCGTCCACAGAGAAAGAGTTTTCCTCTTTATGGTTTCCATACTTCTGTGAGAGGCTTTGAAATCAAGAAATAGAAGTTAAACAAGTGACAAAAAAAGACAACCGGCTATTTTATTCCGTTTGACTGGATCAGCTATGTTATGCTGCTATAACAAACAGCCCCCGAGAGACAATGACTTAGGACATCACAGGTTTACTTTTCGCTCATGCTACATACTGAGTTGAGGGTGGTGGGCTGCACAGGCTGAATGCCCATGAAGCTGACCCTGCATATAAGCAGCCACCACCCCCCAAACACAATGACTTACAACAAAAACTTGCTCTTTGCTCATTTTGTTTTCGTTATTTAGCCACTAAGTTGCACCCAACTCTGCCACCCATGAACTACAACCTGCCAGGCTCCTCTGTCCATGGGATTTCCCAGGCAAGAATATTGGAGTGTGTTGCCATTTCCTTCTCCAGGGGATCGTCCTGCCCCAGAGATCAAACACATCTCTTTCATCTCCTTAACTGGCAGATGGATTTTTTTTTTTACCCCTAGCCAACTCTTTACTCATGCTATTTGTCAAATGTGAGTTGGGGGTAGTGAACTCTGCTCAACATTACTCTGAATTGTAATGAAAAAGGATGTTGTTTCCTACCGTGAACTTGGAGGAAGAGAAGAACACAAATGATGTGAACATCATTGTTATCCCAGTGCCTGGCCCTAGTCGTCATCATCATCACCCTGATAGTTGATGCCATTATTGAGGTCTGACCATGGGCCAAGATCTGAACTTATCACTGTTGTGTTATCTCACTACTTTCACAACAAGTCTGTAACGCAGAGGGCATTATACGTCCTCATGACTGAAATGAGACAGTTATCAGGCAGCTTGCCCAGTGTCCAAGCTAGTCAGCTGGAGAGCTGGGTCTGAACTGAAGTTTGCTTGGCTCTGCTGCCCAGGCGTCCCCGCCACACCTGACCAGTCCCGTTTAGGAAGTTTCCATCTGTCTTCCCACTCAAGATCTTTGGAATTGGAACGGACATAATGTTGGTGGTTCTCAATTCTCAACACTTAGGTAGCACATGAGCCAACATTTTACTTCAATATCTATGTATTTTTTATAATGTGTATTCGGGAAAGATATAAATAACATGGCCAAAGCATGATCTCAAGGACATTATTACTTAATTTGAGGCTTAACTAAATTTTTAAGTTTAAAAATAGTCAACTTTTATAATTAGGTAGATCTAATAAAAATACTACACAAATGTAAGAAAAATGGGAAAATAGTACAGAATTGATAAAGTTTGAACAGACTGATTTTTTTTCATGTACTGAGTCAATTAAACAACTTAATATTTGCTGAGTCTATTCATGGGCTGAAGAATCCTCACACTTTTCCTGCCCATCATCTTCCTTCTAACTCATCCCTACACCAGTGGTTAAGAACTTCCTCCTCTAGTTTCAGGAACATCTTGTATAGTTTGTTTTGTTTTATTTGCTCAGTTATGTCCAACTCTCTGTGACCCCATGGACTGTAGCCCACCAGGCTCCTCTGACCATGGGATTCTCCAGGCAAGAACACTGGAGTGGGGTGCCATTTTCTCCTCCAGGGAATCACCCGGGGGATTGCACCAACTTCTCCTGCGTTTCCGGGATCGTCAAGTGGATTATTTACTACTGATCCACCAGGGAAGCCCCTAGTGTAGTTTAGGACCAATCACACTGTCTAGCAGTGTTTATATAACAGAGTCCCATTAGACTATGTACCACTCACGGGGTTTCATTAGTTTTAATATTTCCAGTTCCTGGCCCAGGTAGATAGCTTTAAATAAAATCACGGGCCTTACTTTTGAGTAGTCTGCAATCTAGTAAGAGATAAGCATTGTATCAATAGTCTTGTTCGGTAAGTAATAAGCAAAATATTCACTGCAGGCTGGCTTATAGGGAACTCACAAACTCACTGATCTGAGAGCCCCAGAGGGCGAGCTTGACCTTGCAGTTGAGCAGCATCACCAAGAATTCAGCTTCCTTCTGTCTCCCAAGGCTGCCTTCACACGTGGCCCTAAGGTGGTGGCTGGAGGGCCCTGGAGTTATAAACTCCCTTACTCATATCCAGCAAGAAAGTGTTTCCTTTTCCGGTCTTTCCCGGAAATCCCGTGGGTAATCACTGTAACTGGAACACCTTCCATCTTATGCCAAGTTGTCAAGACGATCTCAGTTTTCAGGGACATGAAATGGGCTGATGGCTAAAGCCTAGGCCTCCTGGTCTGTGCCCAGACCTGGAAGCGGGGTCTAGGTTCCCAGAATCCCATGAGTCTCTATGGAGACCAGGGACTGGAGGAGGAGGGGTTAGGGAGGGTGCTGGAAGGCAGCCAGCAGACAGTCACTGCAGGCGGATGGAGAGAAACGTGGGTCTGACTCCAGCAAACGTGGAGCATTTTGTAGCTGATATTTAGCACCCCCACGTCACCATGAAAGCGATTGCTTTGTCTCTGTCCCAACACAGGCCGCCCTGGCCTTTAAGTCTGGCCACCTAACAGTGCGGAAGGGGCTTCATGGCCTCCTCCCTCGAGCTGTGCTTCTCTCCGTGGGCCTTTACGCTTGCACTGCCCTCTCCAGCCCCCTTTCCCGGTTCCACTTTGCTGACAACAAAGATCATGGAAACACTTAATTCAGGATGCAGCTCTTATGTTCTCAACTCTACACTGAATCCTGTTTTGTTTCACCTTGTTAAAAACGTCTTCCCCAATTTATCTTTCAATTTATTTTTCTGGGTGTTCTTCCAGTTTAAAAATACGTTGGGATTATTTTTAGATCTTAGTCATTAGTGCTGAGAGACTGTTTTCAAACAGACTTGTTCTTTTCTCTCATTTGTTCAATATTTGATTCCTTATTTAAAGTGCTTTTCTCCTCTTGGGCTCTCTTTCTACAAATCTAAACACTGGGAGAAAAATGGGGGGAACAGATCAGCTCCCCATACCTGAAGAATATAGAGCAAAATGTATCCTCCTTTGGGGGGAGCAATTTGGCACATAGATTAGAGGTCACAAATGACAATGGCCTCGCTGTTCGAATGAGGTCCAGCAGTTGGGAGGTTCCATCATTTGGGTTTATAAGCCTCAGTGTGTCAACAAAATCAACAGTGTCCTGGGCCTCTGTGAGCGGGGAGACAGGAGTGCCTACAGGTTCTTACTGAGGGAGAGCAGTGCCATTCGAGGAAGGCATCATCCAGGGGAGATGCCCGTGACAGTGCCCCCATGCCAGCTCATGTCATGTAGTGGTTAGGCGAATCCACAGTCCACCATTGGGAAATTATATCACTGTGAGCGAGTTACTTGCTTCCTCCAAGTCTCCATCCTTGTTGGTAGAATCAGCATCTAACAATAGGATTGTTTTGAGGAGTGAATGGATGCATGAGTTAACAAAGCGTTTAGCACAGTGCTTGCTGGTCCAGCAGGAGAAGCTCAGGTTGGGTACCACTCTCTTCATCATCATCATCATTATCATTGTTATTGTTAATTCTATAATTTAGGATTATATTAATTTTTTCATACTAGTCGTTTCCTTTCCCCAGTCTCTGTTTTCCTTTGCCTCATTTTACTTAGCGTATTCCCTAGCACTCTTATAGACCGGGTCAATATTTGCCTGGCTAACAAAAGCCCCAGAGGGCAAAAGTGCCGGATCCCAACTCACAAAATAAGCCAGGATCCGAGGTTTGAGAAATACCATCATGATTCCTGCTGCCTGTGAGAGACCAGAAGCCGCTGGTCCCTTTGCCTGTTGTCAGCCCCCTGATAAAGATGCATCTCCTCTTTCCATTATTTGCTTGTTTATTTATTTTTGGCCACACCACGCGGCATGTGGGATCTTAGTTCCTCAGCCAGGGATCAAATCTGTGCCCCCTGCAGTGGAAGCAGAGAGTCATAACCACAAGCCGGCCAAGGAGGTCCTGACTTTCCATTTTTTAAAAGCCCACTAAACCCAAGTTTGATCTCTGGGTCGGGAAGATCCCTTGGAGAAGGGAATGGCTACCCATTCCAGTATTCTTGCCTGGAGAACTCCGTGAACAGAGGAGCTGGGTGGGCTATAATCCATGGGGCTGCAAAGAGTCAGACATGACTGAGTGACTAACACTTTCACTTTTCAAGGTCTGAAGTGTGCGTAGCCTTTGGTAACTTCAGCAGGAATTCAGGTAACATCCTGGTAGAATTGCCCTGATTTTTGACGCAGATTCATCTGTCTTGACAACTAAACTGAGTGCTAGGTGGCAAGAGAGGACGCCTAGTTACAGTTATGTGTACAGATATTTGGTGTGTTTCAGATAAGTGAAAGAAACAAAGTTCCACTGAGGTTATCTGAAGGAGTCTTGGAACCTGAGTTTGTGTTTGGCTATTTCTCTTCTTCCTTCTTCCAAAAAGAATGGAACGGGACATTCAACAAAAGACAGAAATGAAATGATGAAAGTAAGGGGGGAAACGTACAAGGGGCTTGTGATGAAGGGACTGATCAGTTGTACCAGCAAACCTCAGCTAAGCAGAGCAACTTCAACTGAGCACAGAATGAGTCTCAGACGCTTGCCCCCTGGAAGAAAAGCCATGACCAGCCTAGACAGCATATCACAAAGCAGAGACATTACTTTGCCGACAAAGGTCTGTCTAGTCAAAGCTATGGTTTTTCCAGTGGTCATGTATGGATGTGAGAGTTGGACCATAAAGAAGGCTGAGCACCGAAGAATTGATGCTGTTGAACTGTGGTGTTGGAGAAGACTCTTGAGACTCCCTTGGACTGAAGGGAGAGCCAACCAGTCCATCCTAAAGGAAATCAGTCCTGAGTGTTCATGGGAAGGACTGATGCTGAAGCTGAAACTCCAATACTTTGGCCACCTGATGCAAAGAGCTAACTCATTGGAAAAGACCCTGATGCTGGGAGGGATTGAGGGCAGGAGCAAGGAATGAGAGAGGATGAGATGGTTGGATGGCATCACCAACCTAATGGACATGAGTTTGGGTAAACTCTGGGAATTGGTGATGGACAGGAAGGCCTGGTGTGCTGCATGCAGTCCATAGGGTCGGAAAGAGTCGGACACGACTGAGCGACTGAACTGAACTGAACTGAACTGAGTCTCGGAGGCTCCTGGCTGCACAGGGAAAAGGAGAAACATGGTGGGTCCCAGGGCCCTCCTTCTCTAATAAGAAAGCAGGCACATTCATCAGGAAAGACAAACTCTTTTCTAGGACTTAAACCCTATGAGAAATTTATCATGGAGGACCTTATATAAGGTACATGAGTATGTATATTTAACACAGATCTCCAGTGTTAGCCATGGGATTTATCTGCCTTTTCGGGAAGTAAATTTCAGATCTCAGCAGGTTGACAGTGTCTCTTCAAATTTACAGTGTCAATGTGCAGTAAAGTAGCTGCTTCCCATACCTCGTTTTACTGGACCGTCTATCAATATTTGATCAAATTGGGCCAAAGTTTCAAACTGCCCTTAAATTATACCCAGAGAAAGTGCTTGTACATGCAGAATGCCTGAGTGGGCTTCAAAATTGAGTCCTTGTGAGCTGGAAGCATCTTTTAAAAATATATCTACACCATTTTCTCCGGTCCCCGTCCCTCCCCAGAATGCTTATGATGTAAATCTGTCTGCAAAATCCATAGCTGGTCATAAAAATGCCAACCACACTGGCTCCTTCCACACACAGGCACTCAGGTTTTTGATGCAGAATTGTGTACCTCTTTGTATATACCTCTAATTGTACACATATCTAACACGGTTAGTGTTGTTCACAGAATATGCATGTTTGAGTAAAACAACAGTTGCTTTGAGTGAGCCTCAAGGATCAGTTGAAATGATGAGATGTCATCTGTGCTCTGCCTACATCTTCGATATTTGTGTGGAATAATTACATGAATAGGTCCAATGGTTTTATTGCCATAGAGATGCATTATTTGTTATCATTTGCCTTCTTGTCTCCACTGGGCTTCCAGGCTCTGTTGGAAATGTACTCCTCTGAATAACCCCAGTTACTCCCATTTGATCCAAAAGTGAATTTTTACCGCCTAGGAATATTTTTCCTCCATCCTAGAACAGTCTTTCATACTCTTTAAATCTCTGGAAGGAAGCCTTGCTGTGATTAAAACAGTCTCATCAATGCATTGCTTTCTGGGTATGTCGTTTTTCCTGCATATGTAAGAACCTCTGAATGCCCAACGTGAAACACTCAGCCTTGGTGTTCATGACCACAGTCACCCAAATAAATGATAGAGCCTTAAAAAGAATCAGGAATAATAGATAACTGCATTTGGAGGCAGACTTCTATCCAAATATTTTTTTCCTCCTAATTGTTAAGTATTATGATCTTAATATAAACCTCAGGGTTCAGAGCAGTTTCCCTCTTTGGTATCTTGACTGTTAATCAAATGGCTTTTGTAATTTACATTTTAAGTCTGTACACAGTGGCGCATTATATTCAGAAAATTAGATGTTTTAAGTGTTAGAAGCTGTGACAGTGGCATTAACATAAAGCTATTCTGGTTCAAGTTGAGTATGATAGTTTGTCTCTCTCTCTCTCTCTCTTTTTTTTTTAACTAGTTATCAAGTTGTCATGGTTCAAATGTCATTTTTCTTCCTTAGAGTTAAAAACAACAATAGCAAAAGCAGGTGAGGTGGATGTTTAGTATAGAACCAACCTTGTAGGAAACAGCAAATTTCTTCTCTCTGGGGTTTGCGGGTATTTTGGAAATTTTCTGCTTTTAATGAAGGGGCAAACTGTCCACTGAAAATTAGCACACTGGTGAGCAATTCGTGAATACCCAGCGTGGGGAATCTGAGGAGGGTGTCTTTCTGTGTGCCCTCAGTTTGCACCATTAGTGTTAAATGTCTGTCAGCCTTTCCATTGTAGACTGTAGTCATTGTTTTTCTGGGATTTATTACTCAGCTCTGAAAACTGGCTCTAGGCTACAAATTGCCATAAAGGGGAGAACATTTGTGTGTGTGTGTGTGTGTATGTTGTTTTCTTTTCCTTACTGAAATAGTGTGGGTGGAAAGGAGAAAAAAAATTCATCTCATTCTCTTATTTTTTGAGTGAAAAAAATATGGCTGTAGTTATAACAAGAGCATATGGTTTGATATTTTACCAAAGTAAATAAATATATCAAAATTATCTTATCTTAGAACTGTTGGATGATGTAGAGGGGTGATCATCGTGGGTCAGGCAAAAACTTCATGTTTTTAGGGGAAGCCAAATCATACGCTCTCCTTTTAACCCGGCTTTTCTTGATTTGTGTTTTAAGGGAAGTTTCCTTCATTGGCTAAACTCTTATCTTGTGCCCCAGAAACAGGAGTATGTGACAACAGGACACAAAAAGTGTGGCAACTAGACGCTCACCTCAAGGAGCTCGTGGTCTCGGTGGGGAAACGGGCATTAAGCCGGTACTTTCCTAACATTCTGTGCCTTGTAGGTGAACGTAGAGCGTGCAACTCTACGTATATTATACATTTATCACATGCGCACACCACAGGACAAGTAAAAAATGTGCTTCATTAAAATATGTACAAAATGGAAATTTTAAAAGATTGAGATATAAGTAATATGTTTATTATATATAAATATATCTAATATATGTTTATACGTATGTGTGACCCATGGTCTGTCCTTGGAATTCTCCAGGCAAGAACACTGGTGTGGGTGGCCGTTCCCTTCTCCAGGGGATCTTCCCCACCCAGGGATCAAACCCGGGTCTCCTGCATCAGCAAGCAGATTCTTTACTGTCTGAGCTACCAGGGAAGCCCCAAATATATGTGTATGTATAAATATGTAATTTGAATATTATATTGTAATATTATAATTATAATTTGCATTTTGTATTTATATTTTATACATAGCCATACCTTTCTGCTTAAAATATTTTTTTAAACTCTGAATTTTATTTTTTAAATTTTTACCGTGAGAGCAAACTGGTTGAATATGGTTAGTTTTTGAAGACCTTGTGTATCACTTCACGATACATTGATTCAAACGTCTGGTTGTAAATTTTATTGTTGCTGATACTTGGTTTAAACGACTGTCCGAGCTGAGGCACACAGCAATGCATGGATCCAAACGGATTAAGCTCGGGTGATAACGTCTGCCTTCACAGGCACAGAGGAGCTGTCCTGCCTGGGGAGTGGCTAAGGTCCGAGGAGGGAGTGGAGGGTCATGTCAACGCTCCAGCGCTGATCCTCCATCCCCTTCAGAACTGGGTCATCATCTCATAGGTGACAGCTTCACATCTGGAGTGAAGCAAGGCACCAACGTCAATGTATGTTTTCTTACTTTTAGACAACAATTACTATTTTTTTACACACACAAAATAGAACTAAATATAAATTCAACTTCATATATGTTTTTCTGTATTAAAATAGATCCTTTTTTGCACCCCTGGGGGAATGCCAAGACCCCCCCCTCCGCCCAATAAAAAGCCTAATTACACGAACTGACACCCATCAGCATGAAGCTGTGATGCAGGAGAGCCTTGCTGCCAGGCGCCCCATGCGCCTGCTCTTGGGTCACTTTTTGTCTCTCTAAGCAGGAAATCGCAGCTCTGAGTCAGTGAAACTAAAGCTTTCTCCCCCAGTGTAAGCAGAGAGGCCGCTTGAATTCACAGGCAGAGGCCCTACCCACGACCATAATTGGAGCCAGTTTGCGGTGAAGTTTGCAAGAAGGCAAAATGGGTTTTCATGGTGTTCATGCCCCCTGTACTTGTCCGCAGGTTCTCTCTGTAACATCACCTTATATCCCAACTATAGCCCTAAGATTCCTGCAGAAATCAGGTTCCTTAAGCAACTTCTCATATTCATTTAAAAAATAATGTTGCTGTTGTTATTATTACATCGAGAAACTCATTTTTCTTGAGGTATATTTAGAAAATTCAGACAAACAAGAAAGTAAAAATTACCAATCCTAGCCACACATAATGTGCTGTTGACACTTACTGGTTCACCTTTCTGTACATTTTTAAGCTTTGAAAAAAAAGAAGAAAGAAACATTGCTATACTTAAATTATATACCATTTTAACATCCTCCCCTAGTTAAGTATATATCCTTAAGATTTTTTCTTATTTCCAAATAGCACTATAGAACCTCATTTTGAACAACAGATCACATCTTGCTGAACGGACACCTTCTAATTCACTAAGTCAGTCACCATTGTTGGGTCTTTAGGTTGTTTCCACCCTAAAACCTTTTTTGATATCACAGCTAGTAATAAAAAATTATGATTCTAATTTTTTTAATTATAGCTAAATATTTGAATATATTCTAAAATTATTTTCTGAGGGTTAGTTCTAAAAAGTAGAGTTATTGAACCAAAGGATATGTCTGCAGGTTGGGATGTACTTTTCATACTTATTTTAAATTATATGCATGGTATGTGTGTACGCATTCATGTGTACACACACAGACATAGCTATATACACATATATATCGTATATACATGAAATGACTATTTATTAGCTTCATCTAATACATCTAGTTCTTCCATATATGCTGTTTTAGCATGTGCACCTTATGAAATGTGTGTGCGTGTGTGTGTATCTCAGTTGTATCTGACTCTTTGTGACCCCCATTGACTGTATAGCCTGCCTGTCTCCTTTGACCATGGGATTTCTCAGGCAAGAATACTGGGGTGAGTTGCCATTTCCTTCTCCAGGGGATCTTCCTGACGCAGGGATTGGACCCATGTCTACTACATTGGCAGGCAGATTCTTTACCATTGAGCTTCCAGGGAGTTGCTAGACTTCTCATTTTTTTTTAGTTCATGCAAAAGTATTTTTTAAATTGAAATCTCACAGAAAACTAGTATAAAATATGTGTGTAAGTTATTAAGCATCCTAATAAAGGGAGAACCTGTGAGCCCACCACTCAATCTAATAAAATATTACAAATACTGTTAAGTTTCTTGTGTGACACCCCCCCCCAATCCAATGCACCCTACCATCTGCCACAGCCACTGACTTGAATTGGGTGTTTATAATTTCCTTGCTTTCCTTCATAGTTTTACCATATGGGTGTATCTCCCAAAACAACATGTTATGTGACTTGTTGCAAATGTACAAGAAGGCGAGCACAAAAATATTCATACAAACATTACTTGTATTAGCCAAAAACCTAGAACAACCAAATATCTATCAATAGGAGAATGTAAAAATAAATGTCACATTCATACAATAGAATACTATACATGCATGATGCCGAATAAGCCATGGTTACATGAACCACAAGAGTGTCTCTTAGTAACAAAGTAAGTTCCATGCTATAGAATGATAATATTTTCTTACAAAGTTCAAAGTGAGCTAAGCTTTCATTTTTCTTAAGGAATTCTGGAGAGTAAGAGTGACTGTGATGCGTGCCAATTTTTTAAATGCTGGAAACTAATTTATTGCATTTAAAAACTATTGTGTATGCCAAACAAAATGTGTCTTTGGATGCAGTTCTTCCTGGGAGCCCTTTGCTTCTGACCTTTGCTCTGAGGCCTTAGATCAATGCTTGTTTTTGTCATCCTCATGGGGTAAGAGGTCAGAGCTGTCTTGCTTTGGTATCTTTTCAGACCTATGGGTCTAGAGGGGATTTAAGGGAAAGGCTACAGAATATAATAATAAGGATGAGGTAACTGTGTGAGCCAGGCCATTCGAAGTGAGGATTCTAACTCACGAGGCCAACAAATCAGGATTAAACGCATCAGGGTTCAAGAAGCGGGCAACAGCAGGTCGCACAGCAGGTGAGCTGCGAGTCGGATAGGCAGCTGCTGCGATCCCTTAGGCCTCTGCCCGGCCCCTGTTCATGCCCTCAGGAGAGAGCTGGATTACCACGATGTTAGAAACCTGCATTTGGGAAGCGCTCACCGTGCTCCCGTTACCTGTAGCACCTCATCTGAATGTCATGGCCGCTCTGTGGGTGATAGCACTACCGATATCGCCATCAGCCCCATCTTAGGCCCGAGGACCGCAGAAGAGGGCAGTCGGCTCCCCAGAACTGCCCCACCACCAGGTGGCGCCGTCGAGACGCGGGCTCCAGCAGTCTGCCTCGGGGTTCTTAACCACGATGCTAACCCGCCTCTTAATCCTCCTCCTGAAAGGCTGAGTTTTGGTGAAGATGCATCCGCAGTAAATTAACAGATGACATCACTCTTAAGGTTCTCAGTTTCGCTAAAAGTAGAACACTGACTTAAGAAATAATCAACCCGGGCTTTTGTCTGACAGGAAATTCACAGTTTCATCTTTCAAAGAGAAAATTCTAATTCAGTCAGCCAAGAAACTGAGATCAAACACAGTAGTGGTCAGCAAGAGACGACAGAGGTTTTCTGGGCTCCTGGTCAATTTTTATTCTGGTGCCCTTTGCAATCAGCTCCATCAACTCTAATATGATAGAGACATTTTAAGTGGGTCACAATATATGAAACACTTCTTTCTCACATCAGTGGACACTGCTTTCCTAAAATAAAAATCCTTTTGTTTCTTCCAGCTGTAAAGAAAAAAAATACACATACATTATGAAGCATAAAAAAAGAGATTAAATTTCACCAACAGACACTACCACTGCTAATGTTTAGATTATGCCTTTTCCCTGTGGCTCAGCTGGTAAAGAATCCGCCTGTAATGCAGGAGACCTGAGTTTCATCCCTGGGTTGGGAAGATCCCCTGGAGAAGGGAAGGGCTACCCACTCCAGTATTCTGGCCTGGAGAATTCCATGGGCCAGGCCATGGGGTCACAAAGAGTTGGACATGACTGAGTGACTTTCACTTTCATTTTCATGCCTTTTCAGAAGCTTTTTCCAAATAACCATGTATAATGCTGATAATACAGTTACACAGAAGATGGTATAATACAATAGAATTTTGTAATCTAGCTTTCCCTTGGTATTTATGGTGAATATATTTTTCTATCAATAAGTTAAGATGCACATAAATTTTAATGATATATATATATATATATATATATTTCATTGTATGGATGTACGTTATTTACTTAAGCTATTTACTTAACCCTATTGCTGAACGTGTAGTTTAAAAAAGAAAAACTTTCNATATATATATATATATATATATATTTCATTGTATGGATGTACGTTATTTACTTAAGCTATTTACTTAACCCTATTGCTGAACGTGTAGTTTAAAAAAGAAAAACTTTCCTGTTCTAAATAACACTGAGGTGAACATCCTTGTATGCATCCTTGCACACTTTGCTTATTTCCTGGGACAGAATTCCAGAAGTGGAATTGCTACAGATCGTGCCTGTGTAAGGCTTCTGAGAGTCAGTGCCAAATCACCCTAAAAGGGCATATTTATTAATGAGCACATAAAGGGCTTGCCTACTGGGATTCAATATTCACTAGCTTTGAAGGAGCTATCTCAGCCTGTCACATCTGGGGCCTAGAGGTCCTCTCTGATGTAAATCAAAACATTTGAGTTAACAGCGTTCAGCCTTGTCAGTCACCCACAAATTACAGGAGGCCTCCTCTGTCGTTGTCAATAACAAAAAAGGAAAAAAATTACCCCAAAATGGCATAAAAATTAGGAACCAGACAAGTAGTCACCAAAAGCAGACAAATGAGACAACAGTGAAAAAATTTCTGATCAGAGTGGGGTGCATCAGGTTAGCTTGAATTGTTTGGGTTTAGAGAGAAAGGCTTACAGCATCTGAATGCATGGGCAAGGACCCAGAGCTTGGCACAGAGAAGGTACAAGGGAGTGGAAAAGCGTGTGGGGTTGAGATGATCAGCTATGTAAAGGGAGATCTTCAGTGGTGTCTAGATGATAATTAATCTTACATCTTGCCGGGTCACCCTGTATATTTCTCTCTGTCAAAATTTGTAGTCTCCAAATGATGCCTTCTATGGCACCCCATGGGAGCTGGGCAAGAGAATGTGTTATGCAAAAAAGCAAAGGTTTAGAATGGTGTATGCATCTTCTGCATTGCTGAGAACAGTCTCAGTTGTAGCAAGGCAAATGATCCATATGCAATGTGATTAGAAAAACACGCAGAAAAAGACACACACACAAATTCAAAAATGTGTGACTTTAACCTTTATAGGTCTCTCGAAGAAAAGGATAGAATTCCAGGTCTGATTATGCAAGCTGGTATTTAGAAACTAGTGTGGCTTCCTTTTTTCTGTTCTGATCTATCCACTGTGTATCTTTTGACAAATTCCTCCAAGAGAAAAAAAAAAAAGCGTCCCTAGCAGGCTAAAATCCAACAAATGTCAAATTCCGAACAACATTACATTGTGTCTCTATTTAGCATGAGAGTGGATGGCTTTTTGACAGGTTTATAGCTGACGAGCTCTATAGCCAGTCATGCAGGACAATTATGTTGGAGCTAATTTGATGAATCAACTTGATGCTCTCCCATGGTCCCTGTGGCCTTCAGGAGTGTATGCGCTCAATTCTTTTTGCTGGAGGTCAAAAATAAGCTTTGAAATTTGGCTAATCCATCACATCCGCAGGACCCGTCTGGTGGAATAATCTTTGGAGGTACGCTCCTGACGGAGGCCCAAACAGGAAGAGCCACTTGGTAATGTCATTAGCACCATCCTCAAGGCGCCCGGTGGGTTCCGAGGTTGGGTTCCCGAGGCCAGCGATGGCCTTTCGAGCACTTGAATAATTTTGTGGTGAGGGAAGCGAAGAGTTCATTCTGGAAGCATTTGGGGGTCAGGCCCTAGGGACAAATTATTCCTCGTTGTTGGATTCCGTTTGATAGGGATTTGTGAGAACTGATGAGGAGGCGTAAAGATTTCCTGAGCTGCTTTTCCCCACGTCCTGCATTTTTCCAACTCCCCAGCTTCCCTGAGGCCTGCTAGCGGGGTCATCCGGTGCTAGGCTGGGGACCGAGAATGCTCGGGTATAAATCCTGAACCTGCCACGTCTCATCATTGAGCAATGCTGGGCCAGTCGCTCAATCCCTCTGTCTTCCCTGTTCCGGAAAATGCGGATAATAATTCATATTTCACAAACTTGTACTGGAACCACATATAGCAGTATCTACAAAGGGCCACCCACAGGGCCTGGTATATGGTAAATTTTTAGACATTGCAAACTATTGACCGTAGGCTGGTAAACTTCGAGACCATCCCATGCCCGGAAAGTTACCAAACTCCATCAATCCAAATAAATGAAGTAAACACTATGATTTGCATTGACAGCTGGCATTATTTCCTTCAAAATTATCAGCACAAAGAATAGTTTGCCATCAGACAGTAAAACTGATCTCCCCAATCAAGAACAGTCATTTTTATAGCCGGGAGTTGCTTACATGTGGAATGGGCAAAATGCAGACGGCTTACTGCGTCATAAACTGCATTTGTTATGGGACTTCTTTTATTCATTCCACATACATTTATTGAGTGCTTCCCTATGCAGGCAAATGTCAGTGTGTGATGTGAAAGGAGAGGACAATTTGGAGACAGACAAGCTCTATCACTTACTGACAGTGTGAGCAAGTGACTTCATCTCTGAGCCTCAGCATTGTCGTCATTAAACCGAGAGAAGTGTAACCTGCCTTATGACATTGCCTACGAAGATTAAATGAGACAATAGCTACAAAGAGCCTAAGACAGCTCCTGGTGCAGGAAAAAAAGTGAAAGTGAAAGTGTTCTTCACTCAGTCATGTCCAACTCTTTGCAACCCCATAGACTGTAGCCCACCAGGCTCCTCCGTCCATGGAATTCGCCAGGCCAGAATACTGGAGTAGGTTGCCATTCCCTTCTCCAGGGAATCTTCCCAACCCAGGGATCAAATCTGGGTCTCCTTCATTGTAGGCAGATTCTTTACCATCTTAGCCACCAGGGAAGCTCCTTGGTGCAGAAAAGGTACTCAACAGATAGCTTTATTATTCCAAGAATTTCCTTTAGTTTCCCCGTCTAGGGATCAAAACCCACTTTTTGAATAGTGAAAGCGTGACATGGTAGCCTTGTGAACAAAGAAATCTGGAGTGCCTGGCACAGGACGTAATACATGTGGCATTCTAGAAAATACTTCTTGAATGAACTAATGGGTAAATTGACTTGTCTGAGCTCAGTCCGCAGTAATAAAGTGCTAAATCTGCGCATGGCAGGCAGTGGACAGATGGAAATGACTCAGAAGGTGGACTTTGAGGCCAAACTGAATGGGACTCAAATCCAGGCTTGCCAACGTGTCCTCAGACAGCTGACTTTATCTCTCTCAGGTGCAGTTTCCTTATTTGCGAACTATTTGTGAGAATAGCTATGTTAGAGGGTCATCAGCTTATAAGTGACTGACAGATATTAGTTTTTGTTATAATTATTGCCAAACAGGGTGTGCACACCATATTGACACTGAGAATCTATTTCCTGAGCATCTTTTTCTTGCTAGACACTGTAGTGAACTCTACGAACTAGGGATAAAAATGAGCAAGAGAGACAAGATGCCAGGCCTGAGCGAGACAGACCATCCCCCAGATGAACACGGTAATTTTAGACAGGGTGGGGTTCCTGGGGACGCATTAAAAGCAAAGGCGGTATTGGGAGTAGACAGGTTACGTCAGAGAAATGGGTCAGAAAAGGTTTCTCTGAGGAGGGACGAGTAAGCAGAGTCTCCAGGGAGCAGAAGGAGGTGACCCTGTCAAGATTTGAGTCCTGAGACGCCAAGGCCGAAGGGACAGAGCATGCTGGGGTCCTGCAGGGAGAATGCTGGCGCCAGAGTGCTCGGCGCATCACGAACAGGTACGAGTCGGGAAGAGGAAGGCCCAAGGTAACTCAAAACCCCGCCCACTCCTGTAGGATTCCAGGGGCATCCGCAGAGCATTAGGGTTTGATTCCAAGATGATGGCAAGTCTCTGGCAGGTGTTTCATAGATGGAGGACTAGGCTGATCTCTTTTTCAAGGTCATTACTCTGGGAGGGGTGGGGGGGGGGGGTGACAATGACAGGTGTCAGGAAGAGTTGCAGAAAGACAAGTTAGGAGGCTCCTGCCCAGAGAGATGCTCATGGTTGGGACGAAGTGGGTGGCAATGGAGAGGAAGATGGGAGGGATGTTGGATGTGATTGGAGACGGAGACGCCGGATGGGGCAGTGAGCAAGAGAGCCGCTCGCTCGCTCCTCACAGCCTGGAGTGCTCACGCTGGCATTTCTCATTCCCCCGCTGCTCCCCGCGCTCCCTCGGAGTTTCCCGGGGGCGCCCTGTTCCCTGGAGAGGCGAGTCCTCTGTTCTCCCACGAGCCTGAGCTGCGACCTCGGGGGCTTGGGCTTTGGCTCCTGGGAGATGTGAAATCAGCAGGGGTTCAAGCAAAGAAGGAAAAGAGGTAACCTCAGCAGAGACAGCTTTCTGGTAACAGCTGCTGTTTGTTTCTGCTTTTGCTCTTTATTCAGTATTTACATGGAGCCCACTAAGTGTCATCAGAGCTGTTAAGGAAACTTCCTCTAAAAACTCAAGGGACAGTAAAGTACATACCAATGAACACAAGATACAAGAACCGAGAAACAGGTATTTCTTGTGTCGCTCAGTCGTGTCCAACTCTCTTTCTACCCCAAGGACTGTAGCCCACCAGACTCCTTTGTCCACAGGATTTTTCAGGCAAGAATACTGGAGTGGGTTGCCATTTCCTTCGCCAGGGGATCTTCCCGGCCCCGGGGTCAAACCTGGGTCTCCTGCATTTGGCAGGTGGTATCTTTACTGCTGAGCCACCTAGTATTTCTAGTGGTGTATTAATTGAAATAGTGTTTCCTTGTAAGAATATGATGACAAGATCCACTGATTGGTTTATTCAATAAATATTTACCATGTATGTTGCTCTGTGTTGGGGTATGAGATTAGCAAGGCAGACAGTTGTCCTGGCCCTCGTGGAGCTTACAATTTAACGAAGGAAGACAGGTTTTGAGAAACTCAGTAAAAGTAAGGCAGAGTCCTTTGGTTTCCTAGCCCAAAGGTAGCTATTGGTGGACTGGCAAAGTGTGACTGACAGACACATCAGGATCCTTTTTTACTTTCATTTGTATTGTTTTAGTATCACTTTTAAACTACAAAGATTAAAGAGTATGGATCAAATCATTAGCATCAGATTACTTTAAGGCTGATTCATATGTATATGATAAGTGTCTGATTCATAAGTATATGTTTTATACAGTAAGTACAATTTTAATAAGTTATGTAAATTACTAAAAATCCTGGTGATTAACATAGTATTCACTTCAACATGAAATATCCGTATGGTTCGTCAGCGCCATATTCCCAACTGAAACTTGCTTCCGAGTCTATTAAGAATTCTATTCCTTGAGCAGAGGAAAAGTGAGTTTCCTGTTTTGCCCAGGACAACAAATGAAGTCAAAATTTATGGTGTTACGCCTATTTAATTTGACCCAGGTATACCCAGGATGTCACGTGAGGTGTGGGGGTTGTTTTTTCTTCATTGAAGTGATTCTGTTTCCTTATCTTGCTGTTTATTTTCTCAATATAATAATTTGCTCAAGATACTATGATGGGAATAAGTAAGCTGTGTTCCGTGACTCTATCAGAGATGTTTAAAAGTCATCTTGTTTTTCATATTATGAAAGTAATATGTATCTGAATATCTACATTTCAGGTATGCCTTTAATAATATGAATACATATGTGGGAATATGTATATATTTATATATATATATACACATATGTATATATTTATATATATATATACACATATGTATGGAGAAGGAAATGGCAACCCACTCCAGTATTCTTGCCTGGAGAATCCCATGGACGGAAGAGCTTAGTGGGCTACAGTCCGTGGGTCGTAAAGAGTCGGACACGACTCAGCGACTTCACTTTCACTTTCATACATATGTATGCATCCTCTTTCTAAAATATTATATACATATATATATAATTTTAAATATGCATGTATGCATATGTATATTAGAGAGAAATAGAGAATATACATAAGATGTAAAATAAGTAATTCACTCTAATTTATATATATATGCACATCATATAGTCAGGTTATGTTGCTGTATTACATATTATGTTGTTCAGTTGCTCAGTCGTATCTGATTCTTTGTGACCCCATGGACTACAGCAAGCCAGGCTTCTCTGTCCTTCCCCATCTCCTTGAGTTTACTCAAACTCATGTCCAGTGAATCAGTGATGCCATCCAACCATATCATCCTCTGTCATCCCCTTCTCCTCCTGCCCCCAATCCCTCCCAGCATCAGGGTCTTTTCCAGTGAGTCAACTCTTCGCATGAGGTGGCCAAAGTACTGGAGTTTCAGCTTCAACATCAGTCCTTCCAATGAATATTCAGGACTGATCTCCTTTAGGATGGACTGGTTGGATCTCCTTGCAGTCCAAGGGACTCTCAAGAGTCTTCTCCAACACCACAGTTCAAAAGCATCAATTATTTGGAACTCAGCTTTCTTTATAGTCCAACTCTCACATCCATACATGACCACTGCAAAAACCACAGCTTTGACTAGA
>SJYV01054859.1:0-19008 GCA_006410875.1 Neotragus pygmaeus
ACACAATCTGTGGGACTTGATAAAAAAAAAAAAATTTACTACATGCCGAAGGCGGGGAGGGACAATGTACTGACACCACCAAGCAATCCCTTCACCAGTAGAAACAGATTTGCAAATGAATATTAAGTAGCTAGAAGAGGGCCAAAAGGGAATGCCTTTTTTTCTTCTCACCTGCACAATGTACTCCTCTCTTCCTAATGGCTTTCCCTGGGGGCCATGGGGACACCCGTTGTCACACTGTCTGAAACCAAGAAGGAACTGGTGTTACTTCATGGCCCCGAATCCTAGCCTCCACTAATTTCCCGGAACACTGACTGAAGTGGCCAAGAGTATGTAGGAGAGTAAGCGTCTGGGACCTCGACGTCTGCCTTTAAGTGGAATAAGAAGTGTATCAAGACAACAGCAAAAGTATAGAGTACCTGAAGAAGATTTCTGTAGAAAGAGTCCTTTTCAGTCCTCTGTCCTGACTTGGGAGACACGCTTTTGCGAAAAGGCAGCTTTTCCACTGACCGTAGTCTTTCCTCTAAAGGGGATATTGGCAAATCGGCTAACTCACCTGAAATTAATGGTGTAAATTAACCACAGCTGGCAAGGAGACATTTCTGAAATAAGAGTTGACAGAAAAACGAGGGGCGAGGTTGGTTGTGGAGGCACTACGGCGCAAACGCGCACGCATGCGCAGTGGGGCTCAGAGGCGTCGTCAGGCTACTACTTTGCCGGGCAAAGTGCAATGCTGTGGAGATTCTCAAGCGATGAGGCCAGGTTATAAAACCTGGAGTTCCACAGAGGTGCGGAGGGGGTGCATAAAACAGGGAATGAGGTGTGGAACATCCGGACTCATTCAAGCGGCTTTGCAGGAAGATGGAAAAAGGTTGTGTTCTTTTGTTTAAGAAAGGTGAGTGACGCTCCCACTCCTCCTTTGGTCCCAGGCAAAGCCGCGGGGTTTCAGCTTGGGAGTAGTGATGCCCGGGTTTGGCGAACACAGGACAGGAAGTCCACCGGGGTCCTGCGTGGGGAAAGTGGCAAAAATACGGTACAGCCTTGTAATCCATCGACTAATTAGTCCCTCTAACACTTTCATTGTAATATTTTACTCTTTACTGAATGTCTGTTACCGTTTACGCTCTACTTTAAGATATTTTAATTCCAATTCCTTCAACTTGTTCACCCACATGTGCTTTGTCTGAACTCAGAACTCACTGAAGAAGTTATGTGGAATGATTATAATCAGTTTGTCTCCTCACTGTTTTTATTGAGCACTTCTGTCAGCTTTTTGGCCCCAACTCTTCAGATGAACACCTTTCTCTTATGCCAGTATTTATACCATTGGTGGTAGTAGTGGTGTAGTAGTCGCTAAATCATGTCCAACTCTTTGAGGACCCATGAACTGTAGCCCGCCAGGCTCCTTTTATCCATGGGTTTCCCCAGGCAAGAATACTGGAGTGGGTTGCCATTTCCTCTTCCAGAATGCCTTACCCACCCAGGGATCGAACCTTTGTCTCCTCGAACGAATCCCAGGCAGATTCGTTACCAGACTGAGCCGTCAGGGAAGTTATTTGCATCTTTAAGTTACACAATTATTTAGACTTAAAAGTCTAAAAATGAACTTTTTCACTTCTATTTCGACCACCTCACGCCATTATACTCAGAATAGTTACAGTTTAATACCCACTATGTATCTGGAATTGTAATAATTCTGTGTATAGAAAAGTGAAGTCGCTCAGTCCTGTTCAACTTTTTGCAACCCCATGGATGGTAGCCTACTACGCTCCTCCCTCCATGAGATTTTCCAAGGAAGAGTAGTGGAGTGGGTTTGCATTTCTTTCTCCAGAGGATCTTCCTGACCCAGGGATCGAACTGGGGTCTCCCACAGTGTAGGCAGACACTTTACCGTCTGCGCCACCAGGGAAGTCCTATGTATAGGAGTGTAAGTAATTAATCTGCATGGGATTATAGATTATAAAGTGTTCCATTATCTCAAATATAAAATATGAGATTTTAGAGTGTCAATAATTGTAATTGTAAGAAACTGTTCATTTTAAGTCACACCTCAACATTAGAAATGCTAAAACTAAAATATTATCTACAAATAATTAGCATTAATACTATGTATCTGTAATCCTTAAAACAACTCTATAAAGTACATATAATTATCTTTATTTTATTTAATTGAATCAACATCTGGCTGGAACAGGGTACAGAGCCAGATCTTTGTGATAGCAAAAGAAACAAACCCCTGTCTGTATTTTGCTGCCTACAGCCAAAAATTGTATCAGCATCAGTGATTATATTAGGCCTGCCTGAATAATCCAGGATAACCTGCTTATCTCAGGTCAGCTGATTAACATTCTTTTATCTGCAACCTTAATTCTACCTTATTACATAGCATTTTATATTCACAGGTTCTGAAGATTAGGATATCAGTATACTGGGGATCCATCTTTCTTCATTTTCTTAGTTCCTATACTCCTGCACTTGAAAAGTTAAGTGCAATTTTCAAAAGGTGATTATATTAGGCTGATAATGGCTCCAAAAAATATGTCCATGCCCAAATCTTTGGAAACTGTGAATGTTATGAGGAAAAGTGGTTTTGCAGGTATGTTTAAGTTAATGATTTTGAGAAGAGCAAGTTATCCTGAATTTTTATGTGATCCCTAAATGCTACCACAAACGTCCTTGTAAAAGAGGTAGAGGGAGATTATATACACAGAGGATCTATGTGCAACCACAGAGGCAGCAATTAGAGTGATGTAGAGCAAGTCAAAAATTGCTGGCAACCACCAGAAGCTAGGATAGACATAGAGCCTTCAGAGGGATTACACCCTGCCAACACTTTGATTTCAGCACAGTGAAGCTTAGTGTGGACTTTTGATCTACAAAACTGAGAATAAATTTGTGTTGTTTTAAGCCACTAAATTTGAAGTTTACTGTTACAAAAGTCTTAGGAAGTAAGTACAGTGA
Source organism: Neotragus pygmaeus (assembly GCA_006410875.1). NCBI lineage: Eukaryota > Metazoa > Chordata > Mammalia > Artiodactyla > Bovidae > Neotragus > Neotragus pygmaeus. The sequence continues at coordinate 2,962 of SJYV01054859.1, forward strand.
TTCTCTTACTTTTCATTCAGATCCCTCAGTGATAAAGAGAATTTTCTGGATGATTGAAAGAGACTAAGACTGTTGTCCACTGTACTAGTTCTCAACTAAGATTGTGGAGTACTTACTTAGCATCTTTAAAAAAAAATAGCCTGAGGTCTATCCATATTGTCACAAATGGAAAAGTTTCATTCTTTTTTTTTATAACTAAGCAATATGCTAAGTGAAACTAGTCAGACAAATAAAATACGAATAAGACAAATTCTCCATGATTTCACTTACATGTGTAATATAAAGAAAAAAACAAACAAGAAAACAAACATAGCAAAATAGAAACAGAGTTACAGACAAGGAGAACAAGCAGATGTTTGCTCCAGGGATAGGGGTTGGGAGAGGAAACAGTAGGTGAGNTATGCAACAATGTGTAATATAAAGAAAAAAACAAACAAGAAAACAAACATAGCAAAATAGAAACAGAGTTACAGACAAGGAGAACAAGCAGATGTTTGCTCCAGGGATAGGGGTTGGGAGAGGAAACAGTAGGTGAGGAGATTAAGGTGTACAAATTTCCAGTGTCAAAATTAATGAGTCATGGATATAAGATGTATAGTGTGGGGGAAGTAGCCAATAACTATGTAACTTACTTTGGTGACATAATAAGATTTATCTTATTGTGGTGATCATTTTGAAATATATAGAAATATCTAATCACTATATTTTATAACAGACACTAACAGTGTTGTAGGTTAATTATACTTCAGAAACATTCATAGAAAAAGAGATCAGATTTGTCTTTGGCAAAGCTGGGCTGGGGAAATTGGATGAAGATGATCAAAACGTGCAAGCTTCCATTTATAAGATAACTACTATGAATGTAATATTAATAATTAATGTAATATTAGTAATTGTGAAGTACTTAGCATCTTTTAAAAAATAGCCCAAGGTCCATCCATATTGTCAGAAATGGAAAAGTTTCGTTCTTTTTTTTCCTATAACTAAGCAATATGCTAAGTGAAACTAGTCAGACAAATAAGAAAATGTGATATTAATAATTAATGCTGTATGAAGTGTATGAAAGTGGTTGAAAGTGAAAGTGTTAGTTGCTCNCCATATTGTCAGAAATGGAAAAGTTTCGTTCTTTTTTTTCCTATAACTAAGCAATATGCTAAGTGAAACTAGTCAGACAAATAAGAAAATGTGATATTAATAATTAATGCTGTATGAAGTGTATGAAAGTGGTTGAAAGTGAAAGTGTTAGTTGCTCAGTCATGTCTGACTTTTGGCCACCCCAGGACTGTAGCCCACCAGATTCCTCTGCCCATGGAATTCTCCAGGCAAGAGTACTGGAGTGGATTGCTGTTTTCTTCTCCAGGGGATCCTCCCGACCCAGGGATTGAACCTGTGTCTCCTACATTGCAGGCAGATTCTTTACCATCTGAGCCACCAGGAAAGCCCATGAAAGTGGTTAAGAGAATAAATTCTAAGATTTCTCATCAGAATGAAAAATATTTTTATTCCTTTAGTTTTGTATCTATATAAGATGATAGGTATTCAATAAAATTATTGTGATAATCATTTTGTGATGTAAGCAAATTATGGTGTAAATGCAAAACTTACACATATTTATGCTATGTCAAATATTTCTCAATACAACTGGAAGGAAAAAACACTAGTTCAAAGCAGGTTCTATCCATAAATTTTTGGTAAGTCCTATATGTCTGTAAAGTGCTAGGCATGAATATTTAAATAAACTACTTCTCATGCCTGGAGAAGGAAATGGCAACCTGTTCCAGTATTCTTGCCTGGGAAATCCCATGGACAGAGGAGCCTGGAGGAGTTGGACACAACTTAGCAGCTAAGCCACCACCACCTTCCTATTCAGGTGAACAGCCTCAGTATGGTTACTTGACTGTAAAGACTTTAAATTAGCATCCTTAGCTATATATGCTTAACATTTTCAGAACTCCAAGGAGCACAAAGCTTCCTTTTTAGCTTTTTATTGACTTTATTGTTTAAGCTAATCTGAAATGGTGAACACGTGAGCATGTACAGTATCTTATGTGTATTCAGTTCATTTCAGTCTCTCAGTTGTGTCCGACTCTTTGCGACCCCATGCACTGGAAAACACCAGGCCTCCCTGTCCATCACCAACTCCTGGAGTCCACCCAAACCCATGTCCATTGATTTGGTGATGCCATCCAACCATCTCATCCTCTGTCATCCCCTTCTCCTCCTGCCCTCAATCATTCCCAGCATCAGGGTCTTTTCAGATGAGTCAGTTCTTCTCATCAGGCGGCCAAAGTATTGGAGTTTCAGCTTCAACATTAGTCCCTCCAATGAACACCCAGGACTGATCTCTTTTAGGATGGCTAGTTGGATCTCCTTGCAGTCCAAGGAACTCTCAAGAGTCTTCTCCAACACTACTGCCTATTAATGGTCTATGATATCCATACACGGGATGAGCAAGTATCCCCTTGGTAAATATATCAAATAGCAACTTAAATAATTAAATTTCTTGCGGATTGTTCTCTCTTATTTTATAACTTCCTGGACGTCTGGATAATATAGTCATTTATCCCCTTTTCCATGGCAAGCAGCCTAGTTGGAAAGGTCCTCTTCTACCTCAATAAACACCCAGCCTGGGAAGTAACTCTTCCTTCCTCCACCTAGAGGGACCAGGTAGTCAGCCTGAGTTAACCCTCCAGCAAAACCCCTGGTGAACACCAGGTATACCTGCTGCTGCTGCTAAGTCACTGCAGTCGTGTCCGACTCTGTGTGACCCCATAGACGGCAGCCCACCAGGCTCTCCCGTCCCTGGGATTCTCCAGGCAAGAACACTGGAGTGTTTTGCCATTTCCTTCTCCAATGCATGAAACTGAAAAGTGAAAGTGAAGTCGCTCAAGTAGACCAAAAATATCACTACAGAGACTCTAAAGATTTAATTGCCACCAGGACCACAGCACACAAAATTAGGGTAAGTTGTGTGCTAAACCAAAAAAGAGTGACTGCAAAATATAAAAGATTTAAATAGAGGCAGAGTCTCTAATATAATAACTAAAATGTCCAGGATACAATACAAAACATTGTCACACCAAGAACCAGGAACAAGCAAAACCTGAATCAGAAGAGATGCAATAGAAATTTAAACTAGGCAGGCTAGTTTTGCATGTTTGCACCTACATGCTTTTCCTCAAGGACCACAAATGAGCAAGGAATTTGCTATAGAAGATATATCACTCCATTCAGTACTAAACCAAGAGCAAAAATATGAAGAATTGATGATTGTAGAGGCAGCTCAGAGCATAGAAGAAATTTCAAACTAACCACAAAAGAGTTGAAGTACAAGGTTGATCAGAATTTCTGAAATTTAAATGTATTTCTCCATTAAGAAACAGTCAATGCAAGTCAAGTAAGAGAAATGAACAAATTTAAAGGTTGCAACTTGAATTTAGCAAATGATGTGACACAAAAAGGGCACTTTTGACGTGTCTGTCTCTATAGTATTTGTTTGAATAAAGAGAGCTCTGTCTTGAAAATGCTATCTCATCTATTTTAAATTTTGTTCTGGTTATACATTTTTCAGTCATCTTTCAGAGACTTTTTAAATGGCAGCAAACTGAAGTGTGAAACATAAACTCAACATAAAATCAAGGCTGAATGTGGAAATTAAAAAAATAATTNTGACCCCATAGACGGCAGCCCACCAGGCTCTCCCGTCCCTGGGATTCTCCAGGCAAGAACACTGGAGTGTTTTGCCATTTCCTTCTCCAATGCATGAAACTGAAAAGTGAAAGTGAAGTCGCTCAAGTAGACCAAAAATATCACTACAGAGACTCTAAAGATTTAATTGCCACCAGGACCACAGCACACAAAATTAGGGTAAGTTGTGTGCTAAACCAAAAAAGAGTGACTGCAAAATATAAAAGATTTAAATAGAGGCAGAGTCTCTAATATAATAACTAAAATGTCCAGGATACAATACAAAACATTGTCACACCAAGAACCAGGAACAAGCAAAACCTGAATCAGAAGAGATGCAATAGAAATTTAAACTAGGCAGGTTAGTTTTGCATGTTTGCACCTACATGCTTTTCCTCAAGGACCACAAATGAGCAAGGAATTTGCTATAGAAGATATATCACTCCATTCAGTACTAAACCAAGAGCAAAAATATGAAGAATTGATGATTGTAGAGGCAGCTCAGAGCATAGAAGAAATTTCAAACTAACCACAAAAGAGTTGAAGTACAAGGTTGATCAGAATTTCTGAAATTTAAATGTATTTCTCCATTAAGAAACAGTCAATGCAAGTCAAGTAAGAGAAATGAACAAATTTAAAGGTTGCAACTTGAATTTAGCAAATGATGTGACACAAAAAGGGCACTTTTAATGTGTCTGTCTCTATAGTATTTGTTTGAATAAAGAGAGCTCTGTCTTGAAAATGCTATCTCATCTATTTTAAATTTTGTTCTGGTTATACATTTTTCAGTCATCTTTCAGAGACTTTTTAAATGGCAGCAAACTGAAGTGTGAAACATAAACTCAACATAAAATCAAGGCTGAATGTGGAAATTAAAAAAATAATTAACCAACCCAGAAGCAGTTGTAACTGAAATGGAAAGAAAAAATGATGAATTTGATCTGCAAACGAGAGAACACATAAACAAAAAGCACCATAAGTTTGAGGCTTGATACTATTGGTATCCCCCTATCTAATGATCCAGAAAACCTGGTATGTGGCTTACCTTCTCCAATAATCATTTGCACTTCCAAACATTGTTTCTATCCTAAGTAACACATCTCAATTATTTGCATTTGTCATTAATTAACTCAGACTCTACTCTCCTCCATGTTTCAGTTCAGTTCAGTCACTCAGTTGTGTCCGACTCTTTGCAACCTTATGAATTGCAGCATGCCAGGCCTCCCTGTCCATCACCAACTCCTTGGAGTTCACTCAAACTCACGTCCATCGAGTCAGTGATGCCATCCAGCCAACTCATCCTNCAGTTCAGTTCAGTCACTCAGTTGTGTCCGACTCTTTGCAACCTTATGAATTGCAGCATGCCAGGCCTCCCTGTCCATCACCAACTCCTTGGAGTTCACTCAAACTCACGTCCATCGAGTCAGTGATGCCATCCAGCCAACTCATCCTCGGTCGTCCCCTTCTTCTCCTGCCCCCAATCCCTCCCAGCATCAGAGTCTTTTCCAATGAGTCAACTCTTCACATGAGGTGGCCAAAGTACTGGAGTTTCAGCTTTAGCATCATTCCTTCCAAAGAAATCCCAGTGCTGACCTCCTTCAGAATGGACTGATTGGATCTCCTTGCAGTCCAAGGGACTATCAAGAGTCTTCTTCAACACTACAGTTCAAAAGCATCAATTCTCCGGCGCTCTGCTTTCTTCACCGTCCAATTCTCACATCCATACATGACCACTGGAAAAACCATATCCTTGACTAGACGGACTATTGTTGGCAAAGTAATGTCTTCTGCTTTTGAATATGCTATCTAGGTTGGTCATAACTTTTCTTCCAAGGAGTAAGCATCTTTTAATTTCATGGCTGCAGTCACCATCTGCAATGATTTTGGAGCGCAAAAAAAAATAAAGTCTGACACTGTTTCCACTGTTTCTCCATCTATTTCCCTTGAAGTGATGGGTCCGGATGCCATGATCTTCATTTTCTGAATGTTAAGCTTTAAGCCAACTTTTTCACTCTCCACTTTCACTTTTTCAAGAGGCTTTTTAAAGTCCTAAATAGTCCTTCATGTTTAGGACTGTCTTATTCAGCCAGAGGACTGCAGAAATATGAGCCTGACCAATGCTTACCCTGTCATTCATTTCCAGGCTAATGGATTAACGATATGAATACATAATAAGAATATGAATCTTTTCTTGACCCACCAATTCACATTTTCCCAATTTTACCTTGTATAAATATTTATTGTTCCATTTTAAAGCACCATCTTATGTGATTGATTCTGTTCTCCCTTTGAAAGTATAATCATTTTGATGGGAGGGATCATACTTTATTTATCTGTGTGAACCAGCATCTAACAGTTTCTGAGTAGATAAATGATTGAATTAATGAATAAATGAATGAAGCTAAGTAAACCAAAACACATGAAAGGTAGGAAATTCATATAAAAGTGAACATAGTAGTTATACAAACTTAATAAACCACCTGTATGATTAATTGTAATTAATGAGGGTCAAGTGATAAGAAAATAATCAATATTAGGTATTACTTGTCTATGTTGTACACGTGAAAAGTGTATTTTTTTCTGTTTGCCGTATTCTATTCTGAAGATTTCAAAATTATATATCACCAGTCTACTAATTGTTCATTGATCTATTTCATTTCTAAATATACAAATCTCCATCCAGTGATAAAGAAAATTTAAGTGTTAGGAGGTAATGGCTAAAAAAGAAAACAAAAGGTGCCATTTTCTACCTTCAACTGCATCATTAACTCACCTTGTAAGTTATACACATTATTTAATTCCTCTTGCCTCAGCCAACTCAGATGTAAAATTGGGTTGAAATCTGTGACTGGTGGTCTACATGAGTGATTAATTAAAGAATGTCCTTGAAAATTAAGTAAGATTGAATTTAAAGTGCCTTCTAAGACTAAAATTAACTCAGACCAAACATTTCATACAGTTGTTGAAACTATCATTACCATAAAGTTATTTATTTTACTTCTTTTTAAAATTCCATGATATTTTAATATGATAAAGCAAATTTATAATAGGTAATTTGTTTCTAAGAAAGGTACTGTCTCCATTTTGCTCTGGGAAGACTCAGACTTCATGGGTTTTAAGTACCATTGTGAATCTAATTACACTACTTGCTAGCTTTCACTGTGTTCCCCTGTGATTAGAATGTTTTCTCCTTCCCCTTGTCTCCTCTTCCTCCTCCTCCAGTCATTATGTCTTCATCTAGAGTGGTTGAATGGGTTTAATAAGTTGTATTAAAAGTCCCATTTGGCACTTCTATTTTACTGATGTGGACATTGAGGCCATAAGTGGGTGAAAGGACTTAGAATATTATTGTGAATTAGCATTTAAGGAAAGAAAAAAGGAAAACTGAACAGCTTAAATTTTTTGTTTTCAAAATATTGAAAAGGTAATAATAGTTTAGATTTAGAAGAGCAAATTTTAAATTTTGAATTTTTGCATAACATATATTATCTTCATCAAACTGACCTTAGAAGAATAATATGAAAACACATTCTGATTATTAGAAGTGTTTTCAAAGCACAAAATGGTATCTAATGCGAGAGACCCAGAAGACACAGACAAAAGCAGTTCATTCCATACATAATAGAGAACAATGCAAGGTCACATATATATGTTTTGTTGAAAAACTAAGAAAGGATTTAATTTCAGCAAGTGGACATTTGAATAAACTTTTATACTTAGATATGTTGTTTCAGTTGGAAATTGTGGATCTGTTTAGAGAGCTGTAGTTATGAACAATTCACATTCACTTCATTCATTAAAGTGAATTAAAAAATAATTGCATGTTTAGAATTAAACTTTGATAACGTCTTAGTATTTGAAAAATTTGCCTGAACTTTTTGCTGATTATGTTGCAAAACACAAAGCTATTAAATAACATTAATTTTAAATGAGGTTTCTGTTCTAACTGGATTTGTTATTATGCAAGTGATAAGAATTTTTTTAGCTTGCATTCCTAAGCCTATCAGTGTATTTTGTGACACAGATGGATAACCATCATTATAAATGTAACTCACATGTAAGTTTCAATGAAATGTTATATCTATACTGATAACAAATGTAGTGAAATGCAGCACCCGTTTTATGGTCCTAGGTCCCATGAAAGAATTATGTAAACCTTTGGTTCTTTAAAATATTCTAATATAATTTAAAGAATATCAGCTAGTGGTGTGATAGCCAGGTGTGATTGACAGGACACCAGAAGTTTGACTCTACAGTCTATTCTCAGACCAGAAGCTAACAAGGGCAAAATTGGTAAAGTATAAAGTAAAAGAGTTAATTCAGCAAAATCGTTCATTTGACTTTATAATTTATACCTTCTTCATTTGACTGACACAGACATTTCACATGTTACATGCAGCATAAAAGACTTAAGTCTATATTTAATAGGAAAAATTTTAGAACTATAACTTTTTCTAAATCCTAAGTAAATCCTAGTAGACCATTCAGTATCCTCTTATCATTCTCAATAGCCTGCTATATTGTGAAGTAAGTAACTTTTGGGGTTAAAAATCAGACTCTGTTAAATTAGAAATACAGCAGTCTATGCAGCTGACCACAACTTCCATATAGAAGCTCTCAGCTTTTATCAAATTATACTGGGTTTTCTTCTCATTTTATCAGTGTCTCCTCCTTTCTCAGATATTCCTTTTCTAACCACACTTTAATAGGATAAGGGTGTCCTTGCCCTCTACAGTCTGTTCCCCCATGAAGCATGCAGCAAAAGTAATCAGCCTATACATAAACTGGACCTCTTTCCTTAAAATAAGTAACTGCCACTGTACTTAAAATAGCACTCATATTCCTTGCCAAGGTATAAGAGACTCCAATATGGCCCCAATTTTCTCCCTAACCACATCTCTTCTAGAGACCACTGAGACTCAGCAATCTCTGGTTTCTATTTTTGTAGATGCATGCCATTTTCAATAATGGAAAGATTACCTAACCAAGAGCACCTGCTCTTGGTCACTTCTCTGGCCACTCACTTACCTCATATATGAATCTTTTCTTAATCTCTAAAAAGGCAACCATTCCATAATAATCCTTTGATAATTAGCACCACCCATGCTTTTCTTGTTTTCATATATTTTGTCAAATTGGTTACTTTTTAAAATGTCTTGTAAAATGTATTTATATTGTTATTTTGATCAATTCTTTCACTGGAATAGAGGCTCCATGTTTTCTAATACATTGCCCAGTATTGATAAGTTATATATGTATACCTCATAAATACTTGCTAAATGATTGAAGGATTGATTTGTATTACTTCTGGCTTTTAAAAAGTGACTCCATTTTTTTCTAGCCTTCAGTTTAGTTCAGTCGCTCAGTCGTGTCCAATTCTTAGCTACCCCATGAAATGCAGCACGCCAGACCTGCCTGTCTATCACCAACTTCTGGAGTTCACTCAACTCTAGTCCATTGAGTCAGTGATGCCACCCAGCCATCTCATCCTCTGTCGTCCTCTTCTCCTCCTGCCTCCAATCCCTCCCAGCATCAGAGTTTTTCAATGAGTCAACTCTTCGCATGAGGTGGCCAAAGTACTGGAGTTTCAGCTTTAGCATCATTCCTNTAAAAAACCAGGGCTCCATTCAATGAGCAAGAGGAAAGTGGGGTTATGATTTGGCACCCTAGAGGTCAGGAGGTTTTTAATTAAAATAAATTTTGGTAGCCCTGGGCTTGTTTTCTTGAGGCTGTCCAAAGGCAAGATTTGGAATAGAGGACAGCTTTCATTATGAGAGAGGCCTGGGTATACAATGTGACAATTATCCTTTGTAATAGTCTTGGGAAATTGTACTCTGCACCAACTGTAAAAACTTTAAGGACCCCAGGGAATTTGAAAATGGAAAGTCTCAAATCTTAGCCTGGTGTTAGCCCAGAGGAGCGCCAACAGCCAGCAGACAAACAGATTGAACCCATTTAGACCCTGCTGGGAGCTGCCGGGGGCCCTGTGCAGGCAGCTGCCCTGAGACTACCCAGTAGCCTGGGGGTGGGGGGCACGGGGTTTTCTGAGGACAGATGAAGCCCAAGGCAGGCTTTCTCCATACCGAAAGATCACATTCAAGAGGAACATTGTCCCTGGCATCTGGGAGACGCCTCAGACCTGCTGGCATTGAGCCGCGTGGCTCCTGGAAGTCCACGGCCATCTCGGGGGTGGGCTTGCCTCAGCAGAGAGAGACGACCAAGGTGGAGGCAGGCTGGTCTCACAGCACCTGAGGCTCACAGGTCCCGGCAGGGCTCAGTCACCACAGGGATGCTGGCCTCGTCCTCACCATCAGAAGCGGGCCAGGACCGTCCTTCTCCAGCACTGCTTGGGGCCACTCAGGGGTCCAGCAGCCTCAGGCTTGTTGCCCGAGTGGCTTGTCTTGGTAAAGTATATGTGATTTCCATAAACTGCCCTAATAATAGGTTTCAAAGTCAAGTCAGAGTATTAGTAACTTAAGCTTTCCCAAGAAGTTGTGGACATAACTTATTAGCTAGCACTAAGTGAAACCCTAGCACCTCATAGAAGTGGTTATCATTGTGTTTCATCCTCCCAAGGAGAGGGATGAAGCTGCGAGCTTTGTTCTCAGGCACACAGATGAAACGCAGTTTGCAAGCAAAGCTCGATGAGGTTTCAGTTCTGCCACGGGTTGTACCTCGGTGAAGAGAGACTCAGGGTGCAAAAGGCCACCCCTTCTACTTCTCTGCCGGCCTCAAGAGCTGCCACCCCTGCGGCCTGCACTGGCCCCACTTTTGGGCTCCTGGGCTCCCTGGAGCCCTGAGGACAGGGTACCCATGGAGCCACGCCCTGTCTGGCCTGGAGTGTCTCAGGTGGGCAGCGCCTGGCCTCTGTCTAGGCCCTGGTCCTCTAGACGGGCTGTGCTCTAGGGTGCCTTCCAGAGGTTTCTGAGAGGGGTCCTACTAGCCCCTTTTCTTCTCTGGCCTCACCCACTGCTCTCTCTGCCCCTTCCCTTCCCCACCCAGCCTGCGGGGCGCAGAGCAGGCTGGACGCTGACGCCGGCTTGGGGTGCTCGGGTGCCAGGCTCAGACAGGCGGGGCGTTTTGCACTGAGAAGTGGGCCCTGGGTAGGAGCTGAGGCAGGGTGTCTGAGAGCACACAGGGCTTGGGGGGTGGGCAGTGGGAAGACTGAGGAGGAAGGGAGAGTTGGGGGGTGGCCAGCAGGGGTCGGGGGCCTCGGGTTGGAGGTGGGAGACGGAGGCAGCAGGGCCTGCCAAGCATGGCCACGGGCAGTGGAAGGCAACCTCTGATGAGGGAGCGGGCCTCAGGTGGGGCAGGGCCCGGCACAGGGAACGCTGAGAACCCGGCCACAGGAGGAAGAGTTGAGCAAAGGGGCGACTGCGGAGGGGAAAAGCCAGGGGACTTCACGGAGACGCAGAGCCCACCGTAGACACCCACATATTTCCTGGCTGGTGTATAAGACGAGGGGGGACCTCAGGATGAGAGAGGGCTGGGGAGACTCGCCGTGAGTCCGTCCGTAGAGCTGAGAACTGGGGATCCCGGCCCTCCCGAAGGTGGGCAGGGGCATAGCCCGCCCTCTCCTGCTGTCTCTGAAACCGACGGAGCTCCCAGGCCCAGGCCCCACATGGGGCCACTTCCAAACAAGGCCACCCGATCTCGGCGGGCTCTGCCTCTCAAAGGCTTACACTGAAATGTGCTTGGCTTCAGCCCACTTCATTTCAATATGCTTTAGGAGAAGAGCTGTAAACACAAGGCCAATGCCCTGACGCTCAGCAGGGCTGGGAGAACCGCCACTACCAAGTTTGTCTACGGCTGCTCTGGGAAGCTGGCCAGGTGCAGGTCAGTGGCATTTCGCGAGCCTGAACTGGGCGCCCTCATGCAGTGACAGTCCTCCGTGGCTTCTCGGCAAGTTTTGTCTGCGTAAGGAATGTGGGAAGGCACAGGGCAAAGGGTTCGTTTGAGTGTGGAGCCAGAAATACATCGGCTCCTTGGCCCGTGACGTTTTCTTTATCGGAGGGCAATGCCTTCAATGGGCATTCAGCAAGCAGGTTGTGGAGAATCCCCAAATGAGAAAAAAATTCCCCCCATGAACGATTCTTTTAAAAACAAACAAACAAACAAACTGTACATGGCACAGACAAGTTTCCGCATAGGAGAGTAGAGCTGCGATGCTCGGTGCTCAGTGGAAAGTACAGATTTGCTCCCAGGGGATCCGACCGGGATTTCCGAACCACAAGTGACCCAAGTCCAGGCCAGAGAGGCCTGCCTGGCTGAGAGCTGGGTGGGGAGGCCGGGCCTCACTTAGCTGTCAAAGGTCACTTCCAAATTCTCTCCTTCCCTTTCGCCTTGCTGGAGGTAGCAGAGGCCTGGAGAGCCTCAGCCCCGGGTGGGTTCTTCGTCACTGCGTCAGCTTGTTTTAGGGGACAGCAGAGAAGTGAAAACCAGGCGCCCCGGAAGGCGGTGGGGAGGCACCTAGCCACTGCCGCTGCGGCTCCTGGATGGAGGGGGGCCCATTCACTCCTGCTTTATCGGGGCATGCCGAGCGCATACGTGCTAACACAGCCGCCCCTGGCAGCACTCACGCCTGTTGACACCGTAGGAATGCGCTGCGTGTCCCTCTGCTTTGGATCTTCTGATGCACCTAGTTCGGGTGTGAGGTCTGAGGCCTTGGGGGCGAGGGCTGTGCTTCTCTCTGCCCCCGCTCCAGGGCGTCCTGCTGTTGCTGCTCAGCATCTGCTCTGATCCAACAGCTCCTCTGCCCGGCCTCCTCCTTGCTTTCAAGTAAACGCTTCCCGTCAGACATTTCGTGGGTCCTCTGACCAGTGGAAGCTGAGTCTGAGAAGGGATCCTCCTCGGANTGCTGCTCAGCATCTGCTCTGATCCAACAGCTCCTCTGCCCGGCCTCCTCCTTGCTTTCAAGTAAACGCTTCCCGTCAGACATTTCGTGGGTCCTCTGACCAGTGGAAGCTGAGTCTGAGAAGGGATCCTCCTCGGACGGACTGGCGCTTTGTCCTTCCTGGGTAAAGTGGTGAGTAGAGAGAGTATGGACGGGGCTGGCGGTGTGGAGAGCTGTCTGGGTTACCTCCTTTGTGAAATGGGAGGTTGTGTCCCGCCTCCAAGGCTTGTTAGGATGAGACGGGCGTGTTGGTGACAGCGCCAGCGCCTGCATCCGATGACGCTTGCTACCACCGCTGTCGTCGTTGCTAATCTGATGCTGCTGAGATTCCTGCTAGCCCCAGGCTCCTGGGGGCTCCGTGGGTCAGTGTTTCAAGCAGCCATTCCTCCAGGCCTCAGGCAGAAGCGACCCCCTTCCCAACCTGCAAAGCCAGCTGTGATTGTGCAACTCCCTGCTCCTGAGCAAGTTCGCTTCTTGTCCTTCCCTACTCACCCTCCTCTGATATCTCAGACACTGACAGGCAAGTCGGCTTCCTGGTGCAGGTCACCACATGGTCTGAGCCACCTGAGAAGCAGGGCTGAGACCTGTGTGGGCTCCTGGGTGGGCCTCCTTGGGCTGCCTTCGCTCTTCTCGCGTCCTCTCCCTCCCCAGAGCTACACACTCTTTGGCAAGTGTAAGTCGGGGGTAGGGGGGAGGGAGGGAAAAGGCATGTGCAGTGCCGGCAGGGAGGTCAAGAAGCTGGGTTCAAGTCTACCATGCCCTGGCTGTGGCTCTTGGGAAATTACCTAAGCCTCCATGCCTCAGTTTCTCCATCTGAGACCTGGGGACTCCTATCAACCTCAGAGTTGTGGTAAGTTACCTTCGTTAACTCTGTCAGAACCATGACACTATAAACTACATGCATACATATTATTACTTCTACAATTATGTCCTACATACATATTATTGCTAAGTGAGGTCATTAAATTTTCACAGATCTAATTATCTGTATCTAGTAGGTATTAGTAGCATTCTCAATTTATAGGGGAGGCTATATCAACATCATATTTAGACTGGAAAACTCAGAAAAAAATACATCTCATGCTCCCAGGTCAGAAGTTAGGGATCTACCCCTCCACACTTGTTTGCCTTCTTCAGAGCCTGAAACATATTTGACTTAGTTACCACCAACTATGCATTGATTTCACATAAAACTTCAGATTTCTGCCTTCTCTGTAAAAGGCAGACATGCCGGTACAAGCCTGCCTTCCACATGACAGTGATGGGCCAGAGCGGAACAGCAGCTGCTCACTTCGCACCGGGAACGGGCTTTTCCAGCTTGTCACAGCCCTCCCCACCCCTACCGCATCTCTCAGATTACAGCCGAGGGTCGGCTGCCAACCATAAGTGTGCTGCTGCTGGTTTCTAAGGGCCATCTGCTTCACTCGGATTGCTTACCTGGTCCCCATGGACATGTAGGTTGGGACTCCTGCTAATCTAGGGGTTTCCATCCTGTTGGCATTTTAAGTATCCTATTAATACTTGTGGCATGGAAGTTTCTCTTACCTATTAAAGGAATGTTAGCCACCAACAGTTTGGAGAAAATGTTGGCTTTCTGCAGGTTTGAAAGTCGGTTGAGATGTGAAGTGCTCTAGGGAGCTAGAATGAGAAAGGGCGTCTGCCTTCCCTATCATCCGGCTCTGAAAAGGTGCACAAAGCTCCCAGAGACCAGAATGAGGGATCATTAAGGGGGATGGACAGACAGACCCCCTTCCCCAGCTCCTCCCAGGACAAGAGCCCCTGCCTGGCCCAGGGACCTCTGCAGACCAGTCTGCTCCCAAAGTGCCCCCTTTGTCTCCCCCTCCACCAGCCTTCTCATCTGAGCCCAGCGCCTGCTCCCAGAACCTCAGCCTCAAGCCTTCCAAATGTTGACTTCCAGCTTGATGCCACACTGGACCTTATTTTCCAATAATGGATAAGTATTTTTATCTGACACCTTGGAATACACCTTGGATCTTCTTTGTGAATCATACCCTGTTTCTGAATATTCTGGCCAACAACAAGAAAAAGTCGTTAGGATAGCGTGTTCTCCATCAATAGAGGCATACTGTATGCTCAGAGCCTGGGATGGAAGATTAAAAAACTCCCAGGCTCACTGCTCTACCTATTATGTGGGGCTAAGAAAAACTATATGAGTCATAAGTGGCGACTTCCTTTTGGAATCCTGAAGACGTGTAAGTTTATACTGATTGAAAGCTCAGCCCTGGGAGAGTCTGAAGCCTGGCGTTTCAACAGGCCAGATCTGTTGCCACAGTAAATCCACAACAATCTTTAAAAATAGCTCACCTTTGAAAGCCCAGGAGGCTTCCTTGTAAGCCCAGCATGAACTCTCTGGGGCTCTGAGGGCTACGTTTGGATTTGCTGTGTTTGAGAGTACAAGTCTAGAAGAAGGCTGAAAAAGGCTAGAAACCAAAGGGCTCTGGGGGACCTAATCGAGAAGGCTCTCTGAAGCAACTATCACTGCTCCCTCTGCCTATTCATCCATGCCAAAGGCAGCAAGCCCACGACCCCGATGCGCACGGGCCAGGCAGGGAGCAGGCCGCTCTGCCCCCGTGGAAGGCTCACATTTGCTCTCACCGTGGTGCTCAGGCCTCCCGGAAGCGACAGCGGCACAGGCGACGGAGTGTGCGGACGTGGCTGCCTCCTCTCGAGAGGGGCTTCCTCTCAGAACGATGAGATGCGCCTGTTGTCACGAAAAGAAGAAACACGTTTGCTTACACACTTGGCAGCAGCAGCAGGGAACAAACTGTTCTTGCAGCGATAAGCAGAAGGCCAAGGAAACTTCCAGCAACCTAAACAACATAATTTATGTGGACGCACAGTCAACTCTGGGGAGAGCTGGGTTTTAAAAGCATCATGCAGTGGAGAGAGAATGTACCAGGCCCTGGACACTGAGTCCAGATGGCTTGATGCTGTGGCCAGGACTTATTTCTAAGTAAATCATTTAAAGGTCTATCCTCCCATGCGTGCATTATTGGTAGAAGAAGGGGGAGGGTTTCCAGAAGGAAGGAGAAGAATTAAAAAGTGCCAGTGCTGCAGGAGAAGTGGGCAAGCACAGCCCCCTCCCCAGTGGCCAGTCCGGAGAAGGGGACTTACCCCCAGCGTCAGCAGCCTCACCCACTGAAACCCTGGCCCCATCCCCATGCTTGGTCTGCCAGGCCCATTTGACTATATCCTCAGCGAACCGGCCCACAGGAATTGCCCAAGCACAGTAAACAGCTCAGTTCCTTGAAAATGAAGCCCATTTAAAAATTCTCTAACGGAAAAGAACCACTTGATGATATTATGGGGCTGTCAGGTGGTGCGAGTGGTTAAGAACCCTCCAGCCAATGCAGGAGACATAAGAGACGTGGGTTCATTCCCTGGGTCGGGAAGGTCCCCTGGAGGAGGGCATGGCAGCCCACTCCAGTATTCTTGCCTGGAGAATC
>SJYV01054860.1:0-20039 GCA_006410875.1 Neotragus pygmaeus
GGGGTTGGCACTTGAGAGCCTCAGAAATGGTGTTCATTAGAGGTTGTCCACTAAAGTACTAGGTGCTCTCCAACGCACATGTTTAGTTTACAAGACACAATTAGGACTTGCTCTCTAGACAACGATGAGTATAAACAGTGATACTACTAGGGGAAAACTTTGGAAATCTAGAAAGAAAATGACCTTTGGGATGAGACAGCCCAAGCCTGCAGGAAGAAACACTCCACCCATTTGTCTGGTGACCTGACCCCTGAAAGCCCCTCACCCACCCTGGGCATGTTTCGTCATCTGTGAAATGAGATAACAGCTGGTCCCTGGCTCACAGTGCTGGGGGGAGGGGGAAATGAGATGAAGCTCAGATCAGGACTGGGTGAATGTTCCTTCTTTCCTGGAAGGAATGACTGATTAGATCAGGTGGATGGATCATCATCTTGGAAAAGGTTTAACAATGCTGGTGAGGATGTGATGTGTTTCCTGACATCGAAGCAACTTTTCTAGAAAGTATGGCAGTCCTATGTAAATTTCTTAATATCCTTAATAACCTGTGATCTGTAAATTTACTTCTAAAAACCTGCTGTAAGGGAACAGAGATGGATCCAAAAGTTATATCCAAGAATGCCAACCTCAGAATTCATCTTCTGGTTTTTAAAAACTAGAAGCAACATAAGTGGCTAATAGGTTAATGATTTAATAAATCATAGCAAATCCCTACAGTGATATTATACAGTCACTAGTAAGCACAATTCAAGTAAATATTAATCTTATGGGAAATATTCAGTGTATTAAAGAAAAAATGTTCAAAATTATACACACACACACACACACACACACACACACACTGTAATACCCTAAAATGTTAAGTTTACGCTGGGTGGCAGCATTACAGGTTACTGTATTTTTCTTTATACTTGTCAGAAGTTTCCAGAATGTTTACAATGAACACATGCTCATTCCATAACTCAGAAAAATTAATTTTATATATAAGCAGACTTTCCTTATGGGATAAAAGTCTGGAAGTTATTTTAAATGGATGGTTTTCAAAGCAAACAAGTGTATATGAGAACATAATCTGAGACGTGACCGTATGAGTTTTAATAAGCTATTTCCTCTTAGATGTCCACTCTGAAAACACTGAATTTCGAAATAACTGCAAAAACCTAACGTACTTCTGTCATATCTTTCCTCTACTTTTACATTTTAAACATATTTGTTTGCGTTTCCTTGTATCCCACTATGAACTGAAACAGATTTTCATCTAAGTCACTACTTACTAAGAGAAAAATTTACCAATGATGTTTTTTCAAGATAAGCACATTAACGACACCATCCATTAGTCTGATACTTAATAATGGGGAGTGATTTATAAACTCCTCAATTAAAAAAACCATCAAAAACCTCAGGCCTTCCTAATGCCAATGACCCCCGTCTTAGCAATTTTTAAGGGGGACACTGAAATACCCTTCTCGCTTGTGATGTTTCTCAGCAGCTGAAGAGGAATAGTTTTCACCTAGTATTTTAATAACTGCTTCCACGTTGATATACTAAAGACTACGCTCAGCAAGCATCTTTATGACTTTCCAGTTTCACAGGACTGACAGTGAGGATTTGGGGGCCCTCACAGATATTTATCACTTTGTGTCAGCCCACAGCTACTAAGGATTCAGCCTAAGGAAGCAGAAACCAGGTTCTCAGTCATGCTTAGTCTTAGGACGACTTTCCCTCCACTACATTTAATGTAAACATTAACAAGAACAACCTGAATTATAGTTAAAATTTATGATGCATTTATTGCAACCCAGACTTTAGAAATTCCCTAAGCAATCGCAGTGATAAGAACATTATAATTCTAAATGTATCATGAGAGTAAAAAAAAGTTTTGTTAATGTCATTTTATTTTTACAACTTTACAATATACTCATTAGGTACATTTTTAGAAAAAATCATGTTTATTTTAGACATTCAATTTAGGGATGCCTAAAGGGTATTTAAGAGCTGTTGTTGGATACTCAGAGGTCCCAGAAGTCCTATTTTTCATGTCCCCTACAAGGAATTCAGAGTCAGATGCAGGAGCATAAACAGAAAGGGAATGAAGAGTCTACAGTCACTGAATAATGTTTGAGCAAGGGGTACTCTGGCTAAACATCAAAAGGGAAGTATCAAATAGGGCAGGCAAGCCTGAACTGATAATATCTTACCAGATTCATCGCTCCACGGTGCTAGACACAGAGGCAAATATGTGAAAAAGAATGTAAGCAAATTTTAAGTCTTAGCTGGAGATTGTCTTTAAAGGAGGAAAAAAAATATATATATATGCTGCTGCTGCTGCTAAGTCACTTCAGTCATGTCTGACTCTGTGTGACCCCATAGATGGCAGCCCACCAGGCTCCCCCTTCCCTGGGATTCTCCAGGCAAGAACACTGGAGTGGGTTGCCATTTCCTTCTCCAGTGCATGAAAGTGAAAAGTGAAAGTGAAAAGTGAAAGTGAAGTCGCTCAGTTGCATCTGACTCTTTACGACCCCATGGACTGCAGCCCACCAGGCTCCTCCGTCCATGGGATTTTCCAGGCAAGAGTACTGGAGGAGGTGCCATCGCCCTCTCCCATACACACACACCTATGAATCCGCAGGTACACACACATTTATGGCACTCCTGTAAGGGACCGACACTGGCACACTCACGGCTGTGCTCTAGGAGACCCATCCTAAGGAAGAGGTGAAAACGCAGAGTGACCCCAAGGCCTCATCTGGCAGAGTTCAGTTCTCCTCAGTAATGCCCATCCTCGCAGGCCTGGAAGATTCCCAGTCTCCCAAACACCATCTCATCACAGTTCTGCAGTCGCCCTGCTGGGCAACTAGGAAGGGAGCTGTTATTCCACTTTATAGATGAGGAAACCGAGGCCCAGCAAAATCAAGTTTCGAGTAGGTGGCCAAGTGGGATTCCAAACAAGTCCACCCCCATCCACTGCACCCCCCTGCATCTGAAAGGCTAAGGGTGTACAGACTCCGGGTGAGACGTGACCCAGCACCCCCGTGGGAACGCTGGCTCTGCTGTGCACAGAAGCTCCGCCACCAGCTGAGAGGCCCTGTCGCAAGCTGCTCTCAGAATGCAAAACTGATCCCACATACAAACTGCATGCCGCAAGTTCTCTAAATAAAATGTCAGCGTCGTGATTTAGAAGGGCCTCAAATATGAGAAACCAGCCCTCTCCTCTCCCCTGTCCCCAGAACCCCTGGAAAGGCGGAATTTATCACTGGTCTCTCACAGTTAACTCTGACCGGGCACCACCGGCTGTAACTCATGGCATTAACGGCCACCCCTGTGCTCCCTGCCACGGCGACCCATACATCTCTGCTGGCAGGGTTTAAATTACGACACAGCTGCCAGACGAGGGGATGCAAATGAGACGTCTGAATGCCCTGGTGCTCACAGACGGGGTTCTCTCAGAGTAGCAGGGGCTGGCAGCCCCTCTGTGGGCCGGCTTCTGGCGCCGGGGTGGCACTCTCTCATCCCGGGCTGCCACCAGCGTGCGGACTGTCTCTAGGTCTGCCGGGGGTCCCCTCGGGTCTGCAGCGGCAGACACGTATCTTACAGGGACACGCGGTGAAGAGTGTCCGCAGCGCGCCCCCAGGGGCCTCGCACGTCACACGGAGCCTCATGCGGGCCTCATCCAGGTTCACCATCCTCCTCCTCCTCCCCGCTTTGGGCAGAGCTGAGCTGGGGCAGGGGGGCCCCCCGGCCGAGGCAGGGGAGGCGGACGAGGCCCTGACTCCGGTCTCCCGGCCGCCGTCCGAGACACGGCAGGCTGGAGCCTCAGTCCCCACCAGGGTCTCTTCCCCGACGGGTAACGAGAGCAAAGGCTGAGCGAGGCGGGCCTGCGCCTCCGCACACAGTAAGGAAGTGCGAGTGCGGAGGGGCAGGCGTGGGCTGGTGGGGAGGGGCGGGATCGGCGAGCTGGACAGGACACCCTCGGGTCCACCGACGGGCTTGCCGGCCCGCGGAGCCCCCCACGGCGCAGGCGCGCGGTCACCGCTGCGTCCCGGGCCCTCAGAGCCCCTCGGTACCTGCAGCCGCCGCGGTGAGACGGGCGTGGAGGGCAGGGTGTCCTCGGGAACACCGGGGAGCCCTGCCACCTCTGCTCAGGATCTTGTGGCCAAATTCGGCCGGCGGTGCAGGGGTGGGGGGGACGCTGCCAGCCCTGCAGCCTCCGCGGCAGCAGGACAGCGGGTCCTCACGGGCCTGCTTCGCCACTACCCCCACCCCTCCTCAGAGGCCAGAACGCCAAGCCCCATGACACATCGTGCTTTACACACCAGGGGTATTTATTTTCCCAACAGAAAGAAAATGCATTCCCTCAAGGCAGAAGACGGTAAGAAAAGAAATGTCACACGCTTTTAAGTGGACGCTGAAAAATAATCAAACAGCACTATCGAAAGGGGAGCAGAACTGTGGATCAGGAGGGCCCAAGAATGGCACCACAGCCCACCCATCAAAGCACACTCTGCTCAGTGAGTCCTGGTGTGCTGCACGCAGGCCGCAGGGTGTCAGGCCCGGCTGAGTGTCCGCTTCAGGTGAGCTGAGTGACCATCGTGGCCAGCCTCCAGCCATGGACTTCTCACCCACCGTGCGCGCGTTCAGCACCCGGGAGATAAGGTGACTGAACACACACCTGCTCTGTGGGTGCCTACTACCTAGAGAATGGGAAAGACTAGAGATGTCTTCAAGAATACGAGAGATGCCAAGGGAACATTTCATGCAAAGATGGGCCCGATAAAGGACAGAAATGGTATGGGCCTAACAGAAGCAGAAGATATTAAGAAGAGGTGGCAAGAATATGCAGAACTGTACAAAAAAGATCTTCACGATCCAGATAATCACGATGGTGTGATCACTCACCTAAAGCCAGACATTCTGGAATGTGAAGTCAAGTGGGCCTTAGGCGGCATCACCATGAACAAAGCTAGTGGAGGTGCTGTAAGTCCAGGTGAGCTATTTCAAATCCTAAAAGATGATGCTGTGAAAGTACTGCACTCATTATGTCATTAAATTTGGAAAACTCAGCAGTAGCCACAGGACTGTTTGAAAAGGTTAGTTTTCATTCCAATCCCAAAGAAAGGCAATGCCAAAGAATGCTCAAACTACCACACAATTGCACTCATCTCACACACTGGCAAAGTAATGCTCAAAATTTTCCAAGCCAGGCTTCAACAGTATAGGAATGGTGAACTTCCAGATGTTCAAGCTGATTTTAGAAAAGGCACAGGAACCAGAGATCAAATTGCCAACATCCGCTGGATCATGGAAAAAGCAAGAGAGTTCCAGAAAAACATCTACTTCTGCTTTATTGACTACGCCAAAGCCTTTGACTGTGTGGATCACAACAAACTGTGGAAAATTCTTAAAGAGATAGGAATACCAGACCACCTGACCTGCCTCTTGAGAAATCCGAATGCAGGTCAGAAAGCAACAGTTAGAACTGGACATGTCAAGGTTGTATATTGTCACCTTGCTTATTTAACTTATATACAGAGTACATCATGAGAAATGCTTGGCTGGATGAAACACAAGCTGGAATCAAGACTGCATACATGCAGATGACAGCACCCTGATGGCAGAAAGCAAAGAAGAACTAAAGAGCTTCTTGATGAAAGTGAAAGAGGAGAGTGAAAAAGTCGGCTTAAAACTCAACATTCAGAAAACTAAGATTATGGCATCTGGTCCCATCACTTCATGGCAAATAGATGGGGAAACAGTGACACACTTTATTTTGGGGGCTCCAAAATCACCGCAGATGGTAACTGCAGCCATGAAATTAAAAGACGCTTATTCCTTGGAAGGAAAGTTATGACCAACCTAGACTCTCTGCATATTAAAAAGCAGAGACATTACTTTGCCAACAAAGGTCCATCTAGTCAAAGCTATGGTTTTTCCAGTAGTCATGTACGGATGTGAAAGTTGGACTATAAAGTAAGCTGAGTGCCAAAGAATTGATGCTTTTGAATTGTAGTGTTGGAGAAGATTCTTGAGAATTCCTTGGACTGCAAGGAGATCCAACCAATGCATCCTAAAGGAAATCAATCCTGAATATTCATTGAAAGGACTGATGCTGAAACTGAAACTCCAATACTTTGGCCACTTGATTCAAAGAACTGACTCATTGGAAAAAGACCCTGATGTTGGGAAAGATTGAAGGCAGGAGGAGAAGGGGACGACAGAGGATGAGATGGTCGGATGGTATCACCAACTCAATGGACATGAGTTTGAGTAAACTCCGGGAGTTGGCAATGGACAAGGAAGCCTGGCATGCTACAGTCCATGGGGTCGCAAAGAGCTGGACACGACTGAACAACTGAACTGAACTGACCTAGAGAAAATGACAGATAAATAAATGATAAAATCACAGAACCATGGTAGCGCAGCAGAAACCAGAGGTGGCCAGGACTGACTGCCTCTGCTCAAGGAGGCTGGGGTGATGTCAAGAAGACATGCCTTGTTCAGTATCTTCTGAGATGACCCTGTCTGCTGGGGGACAGGGTGATGCAAGCAAGACCAGTATGGTGGCGTTTTAGTTGCTAAGTTGTGTCCAACTCTGGCCACTCCAAGGAATGCAGCCCACCAGATTCTTCTGTCCATGGAATGTTCCAGGCAAGAGTGCTGGAGTGGGTGGCCACCTCCTTCTCCAGGGATCTTCTCGACCCAGGGATCGAACCCAGGTCTCCTGCACTGGCAGGTGGATTCTTTACCAACGGAGCGCACTGGATCACTTTATGATGACCAGTTTGGACATCAACAATGAGGTTTAACACTGCTGACCAACTCTGGGGCCTGGGGAAACCTGTGTTTGGATGAACATGACACAGGAGATGCAGATAACCTCACCTGCCAAAAAGTAAGGATGATGACGGTGATGCTCAGCCCTGAAAGGTGGGAACTGAGAAGCCTAGTATCTTGTGTGTACTGGTGGATCTGTGTAGGGAGAACTCCCAAATGGCCTTCTCTTAAATTTCTCTACAGTGTAGACATAAGGACTGTCCCCAGTCAGTAAGCTACACTTAGTGATTAAGGCCACCATGCAGTGAATGACATCTGGCTTTAAGGTGAGTGTCGTGCTGGCCAGATGGGTAGGGAAGGGAGGACCAGGCCAAGAGGCTGCAAGGATGAACTGTACCAGACTATAACGCCAAGCTCCGTTAACAGAATAGCCTCTTCTCTGTAGAGCAGCAGGACAAAGCAGACTTCCCAACAAGAAGCGTCAGCATCCCTGGGGCTCAAGTTCCATACCCGCAAAGCTGAGCTGAACAGACTGTTAGGTTTCCAAAGTTCTGCCCTGCACACAAACGAACCCTTCCACTTCTGTCTATGATCCTCTAATTCTGTCACCAATTTATCCAGCAGAATTTCTTGCCTCATAAAGTAATTTTCTGTTTGTTTTTCTCCAGTTACTACCATCCATTAAAACATAAATGAAAATGGGTTTTCTGGGCTTCCCTTGTGGCTCACAGGTAAAGACCCTGCCTGCCAACGCAGGAGACACAGGTTCGATCCCTGGTCTCAGAAGAGCCCACGTGCCGCGGAGCAGCTAAGCCGCTGTGCCACCACTACTGAACCTGTGCTCCTACTGAGCCCATATTCTGCAACTGCTGAGGCTGCCTGCCCTCGAGTCCACGCTCCACAGGCAGAGAAGCCAGTGCTGTGAGAAGCCCCCACACCACAACCAGAGCAAAGCCCGCACAGCCGCAAAGAACCTTCCAAACAGAGAGGAAAGAAAACATGCTTTCTGATGTCTGGTGAACAGCAAATGCGGAAGTGCAGATCAGTTCAAGAAATCCATTAAGAGTTTATGGTCACTGACTTGACTTTCTAGATTTAAATTCTCTTGGCCCCTTACCTGCAGGGTTGGTATAGAATGTCATGGTCTGCACAAGACTGTCTGCGTGTGACTTCTGCCACTTTAAAGGGAGTGAGGCCTGAGTCGGAACAGAAAGGCAGGGACTACGTACCAAGAGGTTCTCGGGCTTGATGTCCCGGTGCACGATGCTGAGGGCGTGGAGGTACCTGAGGGCGCTGGCCAGGTTGTACACCATGGCGCTCCCATCCCTCTCTGTGTACTTGGTTGAAGAGGTAATTGCATCAAAGAGATCTCCACCCTAGAGAACATGTAAAAGAACACAGCAAAACATCAACGGTGGCAGAAACAAGACTCACAGACGTAGAGAACAAAGTTACGGTCACCAAGTGGGAAGGCTGGGAGGAAGGGATACCTAGGGAGTGCGGGATGGACATGTACACGCTGCCATGTTTAAACTAAAGAAGCAACGAGGACCTACTGTCCAGCACAGGGAACTCGGCCCAATGCCATGTGGCAGCCTGGATGGGACGGGGGTTGGAGGAGACTCCTGCTGCTGCTGCTAAATCGCTTCAGTCGTGTCCGACTCTGTGCGACCCAGAGACGGCAGCCCACCAGGCTCCCCCGTCCCTAGGATTCTCCAGGCAAGAACACTGGAGTGGGTTGCCATTTCCTTCTCCAGTGGAGGAGAATGGATACATGAATACGTACGGCCAACTTCCTTTGCCGTCCACCTGGAACTATTACAACATTGTTAATCGGGTATACTCCAGTACAAAATAAAAACAAGCTTAATTTTTTAAAAAATCACCAGTGGCAGGGCTATGAAAGGGACAAAGCTCATCAGCCTGAAGGAGATGAGGAAAAAAAAGACACAAGTGCCGCGCAAATGAATGAAGATGCATTTCACAAATAATGAAAGTTTCAAGGCAGCAGCATGCATTTCCAGTGAGGGTCTCTGAGAATACTGCTAAGCCTTGAGATCCAGCATTAACGGACTCTCCTGGGATCTCTCTGCCTCTTACCTTAACCAGTTCCATCACCAGGAAGAGCTCGGTGGCGGTTTCCATCTCCTCAATCAGCATGATGATGTTCGGATGTTTCACCCTGCGCAGGATCGACACTTCGTTCTCAATCAGATGTTCCTGGGGAAAAGGGTTTAGGGGGTGGATCAGACATGACGGAACAGGCTCTGTTCCTGCGTGCCAGAGGACAACATGGGCTGTGGGTCTGAGCCTGCAGGAGCGGAGACACACCGCACCCTGGGGACAAGACAAGCGGTGTGGCAGCTCACAGAAGCTAACGGAAGGACTTCAAACAGCCCTCGCAGCGCTCGGTGTGCTATCTGGACCATAAGACACGCTCCCTCCTGCCTCTTCTTCATTGCCAAGACTTGAAGAGCTGCTGATGCTGTGAGAGCTTGGGCTGGCCACGCTGTGCTCTGTAATGCAGCTGGAATCACTGTTTCCTCTCAGTATACACTCAGAAATGAAGACGCCATGTAAGGAAACTTGGCATACTTATGCGATACAACTTCCAACCTTATCAACATTTTTAGCTTTTAAACTATTTACCAACATGAATTTGAATTTTGTGTTGAAATTTGTGAAAAAGAAACTTTCTTCCTCTGTATTTGGGTATGAAACCACTCACCAGATAGATGTTCCCTATCTTGTATTTCAGAAGTCAGGTTCCACGGGGACCGCCATCCTCATTTCAACCCTAATCACTTCTCTGAAAACACCGCCTGATTGTCAGTCCTGGTGGGCAATGTGGTTGGGATCAGCACCGTGGCAAAATGTTTACTCACGGCATTAAGGAATTATTCTTAGTATGCCAGCCCATGCATCATGAGCAACGACTGCTCTGTTTTATTATGAGACATTAAAAATCTCTCAATAATATAACATTTGTTGATCCTCATTAACTGTAATAATGAATTGTTTAGAATTTAAGGAATGTTCTATAAGAGCGCTTATCACCCTATTATATACTTTAAGTTTTCAAACAGTTTTCTTTATATAAGTTTACCTTCTAAGAGCTATCATTTAGTATCCAAATACACATACGTGCATATATATCCATGGCGTGTGCGTGTCCCTCTCACCAGCCTTTTGCCTCCCCTGCTCTCATGAATCTCAGAACTAAACTGAATGTCCCTCTGCAGCAGTAAGATCATTATCTTATCTCTAGTTCAGTGTACCATTTATGCTTCCTCTCTTATCTCCATGCCTCCATGTATATGTGTATTTTTACTCAAAGCAATCTCAAATATTTCTGGACAATAGATGGAAGCATAAATTATAACAAGCGAATAAATAATATCCAGACAAAAGTCTGTTGCGGCCCCCTGTACATGGTGAGTGGTGTTTTTTGAGTGTTGAATGCACCGTGTTTGTCCAAACGTTGGCAAATGACAGTGCAAACATTAAACAGAGTCTGGAGGATCCCAGGGACGGAGGAGCTGGGGGGGCTGCCGTCTATGGGTCGCACAGAGTCGGACAAAACTGAAGCGACTTAGCAGCAGCAGCAGCAGGGTAAAGAAAAGGGCTTCCCTGGGCGCTTAGTGGTCAAGAATCTGCCTGCTATGCAGGAGCCCCAGGAGATGTGTGTTCAATCCCTAGGTCGAGAAGATCCTTTGGAGGAGGGCATGGCAACCCACTCCAGTACTCTTGCCCAGGAAATCTGGTAGACAGAGGAGCCTGGCGGGTTACAGCCCATAGGGTCAAAAAGAGTTGGACATGACTGAATGACTTAGCACACACACAGGGGAAGGAAAACCACCATTCCCTAGTCACTGTACAGGGTGCTTGAGTAACATCTCCACACTTATTCTTAGAACAGTTCTTTGAGTTGGGGGGATGCAAATCTAGATTCCTGACATCCAAGCTGACATCTTCTGGAATCTCTCAAAATGAAAATGACAGCTTCAAGTGAAACTGATTCCTTGAAAGGCTGGAACTAGAGGTAGCTTCGCCCTCTAGGTAGGCTCAAGGCAGGACCACACTAGGCTTCGTACCAAGCAGAGCACCTATGCCTACTAATGAGTAGGGCTGGGAAGACATAGCTGGCTCTGGACTCGGCGCCCGGGCAAGAGTGGCAGGTCTCAGACCCTAACCGACCACGGCAGAGAGGCCGCAGGGCTGCCGGCCGGCTCCGGGCGCACGGCGCTGACTTACGGAGCGGCAGCGCCACCAGGCGGGCACAGGGCCCTAGGCCCTCCCAAGGCAAGCGGCTGGGCAGCGAGCCCTGTGGCCGCGAAGACGAAGACTCAAAAGACGGCCCGTGTTCACACACTTCTTTAGAAGCCTTTGGCTCATCTGTGCCAACCGGGTCCTTAATCATGGTAACCGCAGAGGTGGCTGTACCTCTGTGAACAGGTAAAGGCAACCGAATGAGTTTATTTCACTCTGTGTGACGTCAAGTCGACCCTGTAGTAAAACAGGCGTTTGATTTTGAAGCTAAATGGATCTATCATGTCAGCTCTCCTCCCGCCTCTCTGTCGCCCGAGGTTGGGGGGAATCTGTAAATGTACCTCTATTCAGGGGCTCTGCATGTGATGCTAATTTCCAGGGACATATATAAAATAAGTCATATCACCAGTACCTCAAGAATGCACTCAGACTGGAGCTAAAATAAAGAGGCCAGCACTCAGGGAGCCTGCCCCTCTCCAAAGTCATCTTTCATGCAAAGGCACAGCAGAGCCTCTTCTGGGATGCACTGTGCAACTTAGCCCTGGGCTTCTGGCCGTGTTATGTTTCAAATATTAAGTGGATATTCCAACAACATTTTTTCCACCACTATTTTTTATCTTGGCTTGCTGTATGCTACCCAACAATGCCTAGTATTCTTTGCACATACTGAAAGTTTTTGTTGGGATGTGGGAGCTATTTGTTTCCCAACCTCTGACTATGTCTGCAAAAATATCTTTGAAGGAACAATCCAGTTTTTAAAGTGAACCATCCTCAGAAGCAAAATGGAACGGTGCACAAAAATCTTTAAAAATGCTATCTTCCTACTTCTTAAACAGCCCCTATGTAATCATTGTTTCTAATATATAAAGATGCTCTCTAGGTTACATTTTCCAGAAAAATATTTCTAAATACAAGATGAACATCACTGTTGTCTCGAACTGTACTGAACTTACATTATTCAACCACCCACCATTATTTATGTTAAGTGATTCATGATTCTAACTCCAAATAATTTACATATGAATCACTTCCTGGCAGTATGCCAAAGTTTTGTGTGTGAGAATAAATGACAAAGAAAACTGCCAACTTGGCAAAGGATACAGCCTTATCCTTGGCCAGGGTGGATTTTAACATCTAAAAGAGAGACAGACAGACAGGGCCAGAGACAAATGGATTTGGGGAAAAAACAACGCTCCCAAACCAAACGATTCGTCTTGTGTCCAGTCTTTCCCACCTGTGTCCTTCGTCTCACTGAATGAACCTGGGTGCCGGGAGCAAAAGGCCATTCTGCCCTGAGCCTCCCTCCCGCATCCTCCTGCCCAGCTCATCAGTCACCCATCCCCGCCAGGCCTGCCTTCTCAGTAGCCTCGGAATACATCCATTCCCTCTTTATCCCTTTTGCCAATCTTTTTTCTAGGCCTCCAGGCATCTATCTGCAAAGGCAATTTTGTCTGGAACTTCCTTTCCCCACTTCTTGGTGAGCTCCTATTTATTCCTCAGAACCATGGGGGACCTCACCTCCTCCAGGCAGCCTCCCGTGCTTAATCACGGCTGGGATAGGAAACCCTCGAATTTGTCCTCATAGCGCCCTGTGCTCACTCAAGTCACAGGTCTCACCCTGCTGTCTTGGAGGTCTTTGTCTACCTTGCTCTCCAGCAACCAGCACGGTTCATTCTTGAGTAAACACATCACACACAGCTCACTGTTAAAAGTTTTACAGCCGGTATCTACATTGTGGCGTGAGTACCGCTGAGGATGATACAGTGAGAGAGACGAGATGTTCAATAGTTATACGTCATGAGTGTGGTTGGTTGAATAAGGGCCACACAAAGTTATCAGGTCTTAATGCCTAGAACTTGTAAATACTACTGTACTTGAGGAAAAATAATGTCTCTGGAGATATGATTAAAGCCACTGCAACAAAGAAAAAACTAGATTTTCTGGGGCCCATTACAAGTGTCTTTACGAGACAGAGGCAGAGGGAAAGTTCACCGTCAGAAGAAGAAAAATAAACACAAAGAAGAGAGGGAATGTGGAGCCGGAGGCAGAGTTCGGAGTGATGTGTTCCTCCAGCCAAGCAATACTGTCAGCTGCCAGAAGCTACTCAGAGTCAAGGAACAGATTTCCCCCCACAGCCTGCAGAGCGAAAGTGGATTTCAGAGTTCAGCCCCTGAAACAGTGAGAAAAATGCTCTAAGTCATCAAGCTGGTTGGGAAGTTATTCCAACAGCCTTAGGAAGTGACATAGCATACATTTAGATTTTTGTCCTGCCCCAACCCATAACATGTAGATAATGAACGTAGAACTCTGGGGAGAAATGGAGGGAAGGACCACTTCTAAGCACACTACAGAAAGCTCCAGGCTTTCTGAATCCCCACACATTGTGGGGATTCAGTAAATATTTAGAATGATTATCATTTAGAATATTAGGCATAGAAGAATTCTTAAATTTATCAACATCATAGCCTTCTCAAAAGCCTCCATAAATCTGGCCCCAAGGTAGATCTTGCAAAAATCTCCTACTTGGTATGTAAATCAATGAAGTCAGAACACTCCCTCACACCATACACACGCAAAAAAACTCAAAATGGCTTAAAGACTTAAATACAAAATAGGACACCACAAAACTAGAGGAAAGAACAGAAGCAAAACATTCTGACATTAGGTCAGTCTCCCAAAGCAACAGAAATAAAAGTAAAAATAAACTAATTAAACTTATAAGCTTTCATACAGCAAAGGAAACCATAAGCAAAATAAAAAGACAACTTACAGACTGGGAGAAAATATTTTCAAACAAGGGCTTAGTTTCCAAAATATATAAACAACTCATACGATTCAAAAGAACAAACAAGCAAATCAAAAAATGGGCACAAGACCTAAAAAGACATTTCTCTGAAGAAAACTTACAGATGGCCAATAGGTACATGAAAATATGCTCAACACTGCTAATTGTCATAGAAATGTAAATCAAAACTACAATCAGATATCACTTCACACCAGTCAGAATGGCCATCATTAAAAAGGCTATAAATAATAAATTCTGGAGAAGGGTGTAGAGGAAAGGGAACCTTCAGACACTGTTGGTGGGAATAAAAAGTGGTGCAACCACTAAGGAGAACAGTATGGAGGTTCCTTAAAAAAACTAAAAGTAGACTTACCATATTATCCTGCAATCCCACTCCTGGACATATGCCCGGAGAAAACTCTAATTCAAAGATACATGCCCCCAATGTTCACTGCAGCACGATTTGCAATAGTCAAGACATGCTGCTGCTGCTACTAAGTCACTTCAGTCGTGTCCGACTGTGCGACCCCACACACGGCAGCCCACCAGGCTCCCCCGTCCCTGGGATTCTCCAGGCAAGAACACTGGAGTGGGCTGCCATTTCCTTCTCCAATGCATGAAAGTGAAAAATCAAAGTGAAGTCGCTCAGTCATGTCCGACTCTTCGCAACCCCATGGACTGCAGCCCACCAGGCTCCTCCGTCCATGGGATTTTCCAGGCAAGAGTACTGCAGTGGGGTGCTATTGCCTTCTCCAGTCAAGACATGAAGGCAACCTAAATGTCCATCTGCAGAAGGAAATGTGGTGCTCATA
Source organism: Neotragus pygmaeus (assembly GCA_006410875.1). Taxonomy (NCBI): domain Eukaryota; kingdom Metazoa; phylum Chordata; class Mammalia; order Artiodactyla; family Bovidae; genus Neotragus; species Neotragus pygmaeus. The sequence continues at coordinate 14,635 of SJYV01054860.1, forward strand.
CACAGTGGAACATTACTCAGCCATAAAAAGAAGGAAATAATGCCATATGCGGCAACATGGATGGACCTAGAGATTATCACACTAAGGGACGTAAGTCAGACAAAGATAAGTATTATACCGTACAACATCAGATACTGGAGTGGGTTGCCATTTCCTCCTCCAGGGGATCTTCCTGACCCAGGGATCAAACTTGGGTCTCCTGCACTGCAGGCAGAAACTTTACCACTGAGCCACCAGGGAAGCCCCAAATCACTTGTATGTGAATCTAAAATATGACACAAATGAACTTATCTACGAAACAGAAACAGACTCACAGACACAGGAAACAAACCATGGTTACCAAAAGGGAGAGGGGGTGGGGAAGGGATAAATTAGGAGTTTGGTATTAACAGATACAAACTAGCATACCCCTACTATAACCAGGTCCTACTATATAGCACAGGGAACTGTATTCACCATTGCAATAACCTATAATTTAAAAATATATATGTATAATTGAAACTTTTTGCTGTAAACCAGAAAGACAACATTATAAATGAACTATACTTCAACTTAAGAAAACCTCCTACTTGGAAGAACTCAACATGCTCTCCATCTCCTGGGCCCCTGCTCAGGCTGTGCTGACCGCCTCTAAGGCTCTTCTGCCCTTCCTGCCTATTCAAGCCTTGCGTGCGTGTGTGCGTGCACGCTCATTCAGTCACGTCTGACTCTTTGTGACTCCATGGACTGCACTCTTCCACTACCCCGCTGCTCAAGTTCAGCTCCAGCACTTCTTGCTCTAAGGCATCACCACTGAGCATCTGCTTCTCTCTCATCTGCTTCCCTGAACTCCCAAAACACTCTTTACAGAACTGGTACCAATTTGTATATTAAATCACCTTGTTCCTAGCACAGAATCTCACACAAACATCAGATGTTAGATAAACAGTGAATTAATCTAATAACACTCATACACATTACGGAAAAAGCAAATAGAAAGTCAGAGGTTAAGAATTTCCCCCCAGGTTCTTAATACAGGAACAAAGGCAAAAATTGAACTTGGAGGAGGGGCATGATGGACTAACCCAAAGATCCAATCACTGCTCTGCCTCTGTGTGACTTCTGGGAAGCTATCTAATCTGTATTTTTGTCTTTATCTGTAAAACCAATACATCTGTTTTGCCAGTCATTAAAGATAATGTGCAAAATTCCTAAATGTCCAAGCCTTGATAGATAATACATTCTGATAAATGGATAGATAATACATTTTGGATAGCCATTACATTTTGATAAATGACAGACATTGTTTTCAGCATTATTACTTTTCTATATGCATCTCACAAAGCAGAGGTAATGAACAATGCCTTAGGAGAGTGTCTTAATACCTGCCCTAAGATTTTGTTTAAAAAAAAAATTCTCTATACCATTTTTCCCAAAGCATAAAATTCAGTGGAAAAATCTACTTATTGGAAACAAGTATGAGATGAACAGATACAAGCTACTATACATCAAACAGACATGCAACAAGGATTTACTGTACATCCTATAATGACCCATAATGAAATACTGGTATTATCTGAAAAGAAACAACTGAGTTACTTTGCTGTACACTTGAAATCAACACAATATTGTAGTCAACTATCCATTTTTTTAAAAAGTTTTGAAATTATAATTTGATACAATGTGGAAACAATTGCTCAAGTAAGCAAAATAGAAGGATGAAAACTAACTAGATGAGCATGAATTATAAAAATACAATGACATTCAATAACAAGGAAAAACAATACCTCAATTTTTTTCTTCTCCCAAATGTTTGAAATGACCTATTCATTTGTCTTAACACTTGGTGTATCAGACTGTATTTTTTTGCATGAAGATCTTTTTTACTACTACTGAGACTGCTGCTTAAATTTTAATCAGGTAAACAGTATTCATTTCATAATTATTTTTAAACTTTTTATGAAGAAATACTTTAATGCAATTGTTTAGAACCTGGCTCCCCAAATTAGAACACATTCTGCTTAAATCACACAATATCAGATACAATAACTCCAGCAAGAAGACACAGGATTAAACTTAATACAATCCGTCTAGAATAGTGCTGTTCAACAGCAACATGATCCACACATGTAAATCTAAATTTTCTAGGTAGCTATGCTAAAAAATATAAAAAGCAGGTAAAATTTATGACTTATTTAACCTCAAATATTCAAGATATTACCATTTCAAAATGTAAACAAATACAAAAGATATTTAGTATCTTACACTCTGCTTTGAGGATTAAGTCTTCACAATCTGTTGTGTGTTTACACTTAGCAGACATTTCAGTTCAGACTAGCCACATTTCCAGTGCCAGGAGCTCAGAGTGGGACTGTGAGTACCAGAGCCTGCTCTCTCACCTGCTAGTCAGCGACCAGAAAAGAATCCAAAAAGGTCTTTGTCATCATTATTAGAGAATATTTATCTTTTTGAACATAGTTAAAATACCCGTAATCTAGCAGCATGCCCTCATTTTTTCCCCCAGCTGCATCTTGAGACTGGGACAGAGAAAAAAGTTCATCCACTTGGAGAGACAATCCATGGTGTGTGTGCACATCCTGCAGCAGCTCTTGTCACGACATCCTTGGAAAGATGTCTGTACAGCAAACATGCTTGGAACACAAAAACGGTGTCTGCCCTGGCCGGGAGGGCGGATCTGCTTCCTGACCATAGTCATAATATCCTCCTCTGAGGCGGAGCTTGATGAGGATACTAGTGGCTCCCTCCTAAGACTGGGCAGTTCCTAAGCTTAGGGATCCTCCACTGTGACACAAACCCACTCTGGGCCTTGGGAGTTACGAGGAACCAACGCCAGCATGGAACTCACACCACCTGCTACGCCACGAGTGTTTCGTCTCTGACTCAGGAATGCTGTGTCTTCCGCCACATCTATAAAGCTAGAAGGCTAATTTGTTAGTCTGAAAGTAGGGTCAAGTCTCAGACCCCTCGCTGTTCTTGACACAACTTTTTTGTGTGTTACTAGGTTCTGAAATAGGCATCTCCCAGAGAAGAGAACTTACATTTTTCCGATGGTTAGGACAAAGATCAAATCAAGTTACTGTTTTAGGATTAAGGTTTCAGAAAAATGGCAGGAGAAAAAAAAGCTTGATACAGTTTCCCCGAATACTATCAGCAGTTAATTCCTGTTATGAGTTTATCAAATCACCACTTAAATTCCTGCACCACAGTAAACAGCTCTAAGTGCTTTCAGTTTCTTTTACAAAATAGTTATATACACTGTACCTTTCCACAACATTTGGCTTTGTCTATAATCTTCAGGGCAAACTCCTTTCCGGTTGACCTATGAAGAAACAGAGGAAGGCCATTTAAAGACATACATCAAAGACACCATCCTTCCTGATTTCCTCTACAGCAGACTCTGAGAAGAAAGACTGGCTTCCTCCTCTACACCCCAGAGAGGATGCTGAGTGGGGTCTGGGAGAAAAATACTCCCCCCCAAATTTTTTAAAACGCACAAAGCCACACTGTCAATCTCCTTTTATAAATATCAATCATTACAATATTATTAAGTAACTCACATATTTAAAATAGTTAAATTCTGTTGCATCAGAGCTGGACGAAAGATATTTTCACACACTTAAATCTCAAAAATAGTTCTCTTAGGAGACAGAATAAAATTTAGAAAAATGAATCAAAGTAACAGAAAATTTTCTTTTATCAAAGTCTTTACATGAATCCATTAGTCCATCAGGCCACAATTCAAAACTGAAAAATCGCTAGACTTTCACTATCCATTCTCAGTCAAAACTCCAGTGAAGATCTGGTGCCATTTCACCCCCATCTCTAAACACCCCAGTCTGGTACTAGACATATCATTTCCTTGGACACAAGAATCTGGATGATATTATTTAACCTTTAATCACCTTTAACGTCATTTAAGCAGAACATGCCAAAAATACATCTTTCAGAATTCAGGAGAACAGTTCAAGAAAGAACACTGTGGTATTCTTGGAATGCATTAGTTCTCCCAATCACAAGCTACATTTGCTAGGTGGCCACAGTACACACTGATGACCTACCTTGGAAGAATAACTTTTATCTAAATTAGTACATGGTATATGGTATTCATATGGTATATAAATTGGTAATTAGTATATGGTACCTATGGCCTAGAGGAGCTATCCAACGTTGAATGTCAGGAATGGCAGCAGTAAGGAGATATCCCTTGTCCAAGATAAGGAGCAGCGGCTGTGCTTTGCTGGAGCAGCCGTGAAGAGATAACCCACGCCCAAGGTAAGAGAAACCNGTTTTATACAATTCATGTCTTCAAAATAATCGTATCAGAGCTTACACACTTTATTACATTTATATTAGTTACGTGTTCTCAAAATTTTAAACATTTCTAATTAATCAGAGTTTTTTTCCTCTTACTGCTTCTTATATTGCATTTATATAAATAAGGTTTCGTTTTGTCATGCGATTAAGAGTTGTTTTTAACGCGGCAAATGAGAATGAATATATACTTGCGTATATATACATGCCTGCATGTGGGCTAATTCGCTTCAATTGTGTCCGATTCTTTGTGACCTCATGAACTGCAGCCTATCAGGCTCCTCTGCCCATGGAACTCTTCAGGCAAGAATACTGAAGTGGGTTGTATTCCCTTCTCCAGGGTATATATGTGTTTATATACTCTCTTCTACACACATATATAGCCATTTATTTTTAGAGAAAAGTGTATCTTTCCAAACGATGAATTTTTCTTCTACATTTTTATTCATTTAAATATATTTACTTATTCTAAGCCAATAAATTAGGAAATATGCTTATGAAAGGTGGCCAAGAAGTCCATCTGTCTGTTCATTTATCTAAGCTATCAGTTCTTTAATTTCTCAAAATATTTTTTATCTCAAGCTCAACTATCTGATTCATCCAATAAACAGTTCCAACTTCTAGCAATAAATAACTTTTAAACTCAATCCCAAGTGAACTTTTTAAAATAAGAAAGTAGCTCCCTCCTTCAGCATCCGAAACTTTAGTATATATTTAAAGCACTTAAATTATCAATTCACACCCCTCTTTGTAGAAATTCCAAGTACATTATCTCAACTGAGTTCTATAAACTACATAAGCTAGTTCAGTTCAATTCAGTCGCTCAGTTGCGTCCGACTCTTTGCCACCCCACGGACTTCAGGAAGCCAGGCTTCCCTGTCCATCACTACTCCTGGAGCTTACTCAAACTCATGTTCAGTGAATTGGTGATGCCGTCCAACCATCTTATCCTCTGTCGTTCCCTTTTCCTGCCACCTTCAATCTTTCCCAGCATCGTGGTCTTTCCCAATGAGTCAGTTCTTCAAATCAGGTAGCCAAAGTATTGGAGTTTCAGCTTCAGCATCAGTCCTTCCAATGAACATTCAGGACTGATT
>SJYV01054862.1:4734-20877 GCA_006410875.1 Neotragus pygmaeus
AAAAAAATATATATATATATATATATATATATATACACACACACACACATACATCTCCAAATAGCACCAGATTCGTAGATTCATACTGGCACCTAACCCTTGGGCAATAAACACATGCAGATTGCCTACTATGGCTCAGGATATGTTACAGACATGGGTGATTGCAACCTGTTCCCTGTGAACTGGAGCTCCCAGGCTCACGGAGGTGACCAGCCTACGCTAACATCAGAGAGTGAAATAACAGCCCAAGAGCCGTTCCAGGAAAGCATGCTTCTCTCTTGGGCTGGGAGAGAGGTAGGCCTTTGAGCACATGTGTGGGCATTCTTTAAAGGATAAGTGGGATTTTACTGACAGGAAAGGGAAGGATGGCTTTCTAAGCCAAGAGAACTATGCAACTAAATTGGAGGAGGAAGATAACCCATGTGTCTGTAATAAAGAAGGCCGACGGCGAGTGGGCAGAGATTGAATGAAGCTATTAGGAGCGTGAGTCTGGAGAAACCCTGCATCTCGGGGAGATGGCTGTTTCCTGACTCCTGTTGTTCTCCCAGAGACCCCCCTTTGGGGATGGGGAGGAGAAAGGGGGCTCAGGGGAGGGGGTGGAAGGGCAAGGGGCATCTCAGGGAAATAAGGCACAGGCAACCCTCGGCCAGATGGAGTAGTGGCTTGTCAAGACTGAGATCCACCCTGTGCTGAGCATTGTATTTAATTCAGTTTTGCTGCTGCTGCTGCTAAGTCGCTTCAGTCGTGTTCGACTCTGTGCGACCCCAGAGACGGCAGCCCACCAGGCTCCCCTGTCCCTGGGATTCTCCAGGCAAGAACACTGGAGTGGGTACACGGACTTTATCTCTGAACCACTGAAGAGTTAGTTGCAGACAGCATGGTATATTCATCATGGTATTCTTCCCCTAAGTATTTCAGCAAATATCTCTTTAGAATAAGGATATTTCCCTGTAACATCCTTATACAGTGATGACACTCAGGAAACTTAACATTGTTATACTATCATCTAATGTCCTCTCTATATACAAATTTGTTCGATTGTCTCAATAATGCCCTTCGTAACTTCCCCATCCTACTCACAATCCAATCTAGAATCACCTTTCTTATCCCCTTTAATCTAGAATACTTTTCCAGACTTTTTCTTTCTTCCCTTTCATTCTATTGGCATGTTTTAAAAATCCAGTTCAGGTGCCTTGTTGCATGTCACGCAATTTGAGGTGTCTGACGTTTCCTCAAGATTGGATCCAGGAACCTCGGTGCTGTGTGCTTCTCAGGTGGGTTTGTCCCATTACTGGTGTTATTAAATTCTATCACTGCTGGGGTCCACCAGGTTTTTCCACTGTAATAAGTCAGACGCTTAATGTTCAATTTCACTTCATCGTGTAGATGAATAGCCTAAAGCTCAAGATGTCAAGTGACCTGCCTCACTCTCTCACACACACACACGGCTAAAAATGGACTAGGGCTAGGATACGAGCTCTATTCGACTCTTAAACGTTGCACTATGCTGCCTCTCCACAAGTAATACCTAATGATAGAAAAATTAGAAACCACGGAAAAGCTAAAAGTCAAAAGAAGAAACCCACTAGGATTCTGTTACCTGGAGATCACTTTTGTTGACTTGTTGGGTGTTTCTCTTTTTAGATTTGCTCTCATGTGAATACACACATATCAATACGGACTTATTTTCCCCAAAAGGGGATCATTGTGTTGTCTGAGCTGCTGTTTTCATTCAACACCATACAACCTGAGTAGGCAAGGCATGTGGCCATGTTTATCATCCGTTCTGCCTGTCACCACCCTCCTCAAGGCTGCCCCAGAAGTGACGGAAACTCACCACGGCTTTTAGGACCTGGAGAAGGAGAGGACTCGGGGCATGGGCTTGCCCAGAGGGTGGCTCTCAGGATGCTTGGCTACAAGGACCCTAAGGGGACAGCGGGCGGAGGATGAGGATCACAGATACCAGCCTTGCAGCTCCATGCACTAGGTGGCCTGGGTGTCTTCCCTCAGCTGGGTCTCCTTCCAGTTACTCAAGGTCACAGCACAACCCTGTTTATGCTCCCAGCACCTCCTGGATGTCATGAGGGCAAAACTCGGGCCAAGGTGTCACCTGCGGAGGTGGACAGGGCCCTGCGCACAGGGAGTAGAGGCCCGGGCTCTGGTCTCGGCTACGTGACTGATCTCAGAGTGACCTTGGACAAGTTCCGTTTCTCTGCTTTCCTCATTCATTCACTCCACAACCTGTTTTGCATGCCTGGCCAGGAGCAGGCTGGGTGCTGGGGCCTCAAGGTGACGACAATCCACGGGGAAAGGGCTGAGCTGGAGTCGAGAGGGTTGAGGTGTGAGGGCCTGAGGCTTCTACAGCACAAGGGCTGTTTGAACAACAAGAATACCAAGTTAGGAATATAGTATTGGTTACAGAGGGCTTTCCCCATGGCTCCGTGGTAAAGAATCTGCCTGCAATGCAGGAGACACAGGAGGCGTGGGTTCGATCCCCGGGTTGGGAGGATCCCCTGGAGGAGGAAATGGCTCCAGTATTCCATCCCAGTCTTCTTGCCTGGGAAATCCCATGGACAGAGGAGCCTGGAGGGCTATAGTCCATGGTGTCACAAGAGTCAGACATGACTGAGTGACCTGAGCATTGGTTACAGAGTCTTGGAAGGGCTGCTGTGGGTGAGGGGCTGTGAGGCTGATACTGCTTTAGCTCTGGAGTAAATTCACCTCCGGCAAAGGGACTCCAGACAGAGGAAAGCCCAGAGGCCACAGGCACCAGCTCCCCCACCACTGCTCTCCACTCTACCTGGGCAAACACGGAAAACAGTCATGGGCTGGACCATGAGCCTTTTCTGCTCTGGACTTAAGTGAGGATGCCTTTCATTTTACTTAGAATTCTTATATCTAGGGACTTCCCTGGAAGTCCAGTGATTGTTCATTTGGAAGGATATCCATTACCTACGGATAGATAGATATAGATAGATGGACATAAAACACATCGTATGATCTCACTTAACTTTGAAAACTATACATACATAGAATTCAAATGAGAAAATTTTCAAGATTTTTTAAGGGAGGGGACAGCTAGTCTCTCTCTCCGCCTGTCTGCACCCAGCCAGGCCCATCCCTGATAGTGCTCCCTGAGTCTCCTGAAGGAGCTGCCAGGTGCTATTGCTTCCAGAATTTAGTGGGTAGGTGCTATTGCTTCCAGAATTTAGTGGGTTCTCACGGCCCAGACAGTGCTGGGTCTTCTCTCTCTGTCCCCAAGGACAAGCACCGCCCCCTTCCCCACCTGGGGTGAGGGCAGGGGCCGAGCTTTTCCCAGGTATCAGCTTTGTCCTGCATGAGTCTTCAGCAGGAGAACCCAGCCGAGGATTCTGAGTTGGGGCCATGGCAAAAGGAGTGTCAGGAGAACAGAAGAAAGAGGGTTACAGCCACCTGAAAAGGCTCCTAGAAAGGGTGACTGAGTCCTGGGGGAGGATCATCTGCCCAAGGCTGGTCAGCCTGTGACTCAGAAAGTGAAAGTGAAGTTGCTCAGTCGTGTCCGACTCTTTGCGACCCCATGGACTGTGGCCTACCAGGCTCCTCCCTCCATGGGATTCTCCAGGCAAGAGTACTGGAGTGGGTTGCCATTTCCTTCTCCAGGGGATCTTCCCAACCCAGGGATTAAATCCGGGTCTCCTGCATTCCAGGCAGATGCTTTAACCTCTGAACCACCAGGGAAGCTCAATGCCGTGGCAGGACATGATGGCCGCATCCTCATCCAGCCTAGATGGGGGGCTTGGCCAGGCCCTGGCTGAGTTCTCCCAGGAGGCCACCTCTAGCCCAGTACTGAAAACTTAAACCCCCACCAGCTTGACTCTCTTTCAAGATGTACAAACCTACTTAGTGGAACAGAGAATCACAGGCTCTGTACCAGGCTCAACAGAACCCCCAGGCCAGTGACTTTTTCTTGCAACCCCTTCTAGCAGGAAAGGTAAGTGCACAGGAAGACCCCTACTCAGCCTCTAGAATCAGCCAGCCCAGATTCATTCCTGTCAGCTGTGTGACCCTGGACACATTGGTGAGCCTCTCTGGGGCTCAATTATCTCATCTGCCAAATGGAAATAATAACATTACCTACCATATAAAGTCATCAGAAGGACACAATGAAACAATGCAGCTGGCTCAGTAAGTGGCAGTCATAGAAAAAAATAGGTCTTATTGTGCTTTTCTTCATATCAGTTGGGATTATTTTAGTAGCAGCACAAACTTGCCCAGACTAGCTACAGCAAGGACTTCGCTGGTGGGTCCAGTGGTTAGAATCCACCTGCCAATGGAGAGGACACGGGTTCAACCCCTGGTCTGGGAAGATACCACACACTACAGGGGAACGAAGCCTGTGAGCTGCAACTACTGAGCCCACACCATGGGTTCTGAGCTTTGGAACCCATGCTCCGCAACGAGAGGCCACCACAACGAGAAGCCCACGTACAACAACTGGAGAGTAGCTCCGACTCGCTGCAACTAGAGAAAGGCCCGCACGTGGCAACAAGACCCAGAGCAGCGAATTAGAATACATATTAAAAAATACAACTAGCTACAACAAGGGAAGGAGGGTATTGGGGGAGGGGCGTGGCCGTTACAGAAAGGTGCCTGGGGTACCTTCCGGAATCCTCGACCAGGACCCAGTGGGTCTCAGGAAAGGGTGCCGAGGGGCTAACAGCCCCGTGGATGCCCAGCAGGGCTCCCCTCCTTCTCTTCGTCTTCCTTGCAGCCCCTGGCTCTGTCCACCACTCCAACCAGAAGCAGAAAGCCTGGCAGTCCGCAGCTCCTGGCCTCTAGATGCAGAGACAGCCAGCCTCAGCTGAAGTCTTTTGGTTCTGATTCCAAATTCTCTGCAGAGATTGGCCCAGCGTGGGGCAGGTGATCCCTACCTGGGGAGAATCAATGTGGCCAATCCTGTAGGAAACCTGTGGCCGATGATGATGGGGAACAGCTTCCCACAAGGGGCCAACGCTGGACAAAGAGAACGACAGTCGCCTCTGCCTGTTCTGGGTTCCGCCCCCTGGTCAGACGCAGGACTCTCACCCCCCATCCATCACAGAAGCAAGGCAGGTGGGCACTGCTCTCTTCCACGCTGGGCTGATTTTATTGGTTTGTAAAAAAATAAATAAAAGCCTCCCCATCCCCTAAGACATTACAGAGCAGACGCTGGTGACTGGGAATCCAGGCCTCCAATCTTCAGCCCTGCCTTCAGGGCTAGTGCTTTCAGTAGGGGGTGTATAAAAACACTTCCTTTGAGCTGGTTAGGCACACGCTCCCCAGCATGAAAGAGGCTGCATGCCACCCCCTGAGCCACTGTCCTAGCCCCTGTGGGCGTGTGAGTGGTGAGTCCCCGCTGGGTGAGTATTCCGTCTAGCACTGGGGCCTTCTAGCCACCAGGGCCNCGTGTCCGACTCTTTGCGACCCCATGGACTGTGGCCTACCAGGCTCCTCCCTCCATGGGATTCTCCAGGCAAGAGTACTGGAGTGGGTTGCCATTTCCTTCTCCAGGGGATCTTCCCAACCCAGGGATTAAATCCGGGTCTCCTGCATTCCAGGCAGATGCTTTAACCTCTGAACCACCAGGGAAGCTCAATGCCGTGGCAGGACATGATGGCCGCATCCTCATCCAGCCTAGATGGGGGGCTTGGCCAGGCCCTGGCTGAGTTCTCCCAGGAGGCCACCTCTAGCCCAGTACTGAAAACTTAAACCCCCACCAGCTTGACTCTCTTTCAAGATGTACAAACCTACTTAGTGGAACAGAGAATCACAGGCTCTGTACCAGGCTCAACAGAACCCCCAGGCCAGTGACTTTTTCTTGCAACCCCTTCTAGCAGGAAAGGTAAGTGCACAGGAAGACCCCTACTCAGCCTCTAGAATCAGCCAGCCCAGATTCATTCCTGTCAGCTGTGTGACCCTGGACACATTGGTGAGCCTCTCTGGGGCTCAATTATCTCATCTGCCAAATGGAAATAATAACATTACCTACCATATAAAGTCATCAGAAGGACACAATGAAACAATGCAGCTGGCTCAGTAAGTGGCAGTCATAGAAAAAAATAGGTCTTATTGTGCTTTTCTTCATATCAGTTGGGATTATTTTAGTAGCAGCACAAACTTGCCCAGACTAGCTACAGCAAGGACTTCGCTGGTGGGTCCAGTGGTTAGAATCCACCTGCCAATGGAGAGGACACGGGTTCAACCCCTGGTCTGGGAAGATACCACACACTACAGGGGAACGAAGCCTGTGAGCTGCAACTACTGAGCCCACACCATGGGTTCTGAGCTTTGGAACCCATGCTCCGCAACGAGAGGCCACCACAACGAGAAGCCCACGTACAACAACTGGAGAGTAGCTCCGACTCGCTGCAACTAGAGAAAGGCCCGCACGCGGCAACAAGACCCAGAGCAGCGAATTAGAATACATATTAAAAAATACAACTAGCTACAACAAGGGAAGGAGGGTATTGGGGGAGGGGCGTGGCCGTTACAGAAAGGTGCCTGGGGTACCTTCCGGAATCCTCGACCAGGACCCAGTGGGTCTCAGGAAAGGGTGCCGAGGGGCTAACAGCCCCGTGGATGCCCAGCAGGGCTCCCCTCCTTCTCTTCGTCTTCCTTGCAGCCCCTGGCTCTGTCCACCACTCCAACCAGAAGCAGAAAGCCCGGCAGTCCGCAGCTCCTGGCCCCTAGATGCAGAGACAGCCAGCCTCAGCTGAAGTCTTTTGGTTCTGATTCCAAATTCTCTGCAGAGATTGGCCCAGCGTGGGGCAGGTGATCCCTACCTGGGGAGAATCAATGTGGCCAATCCTGTAGGAAACCTGTGGCCGATGATGATGGGGAACAGCTTCCCACAAGGGGCCAACGCTGGACAAAGAGAGCGACAGTCGCCTCTGCCTGTTCTGGGTTCCGCCCCCTGGTCAGACGCAGGACTCTCACCCCCCATCCATCACAGAAGCAAGGCAGGTGGGCACTGCTCTCTTCCACGCTGGGCTGATTTTATTGGTTTGTAAAAAAATAAATAAAAGCCTCCCCATCCCCTAAGACATTACAGAGCAGACGCTGGTGACTGGGAATCCAGGCCTCCAATCTTCAGCCCTGCCTTCAGGGCTAGTGCTTTCAGTAGGGGGTGTATAAAAACACTTCCTTTGAGCTGGTTAGGCACACGCTCCCCAGCATGAAAGAGGCTGCATGCCACCCCCTGAGCCACTGTCCTAGCCCCTGTGGGCGTGTGAGTGGTGAGTCCCCGCTGGGTGAGTATTCCGTCTAGCACTGGGGCCTTCTAGCCACCAGGGCCCCTCCCCGCCTGAGTCTCCAGGCTCATGGAACACGGCCTGGTAGTGGGGCCTGGGATGCGGCTCACATTTACGTTCCAAACTTTGACCCAAGCCTTTCTGGAGCCAGAGGCTATGAAAGGCTGGGAGGTGAGGGCGCGGGTGCAGAGGTAGTCCAAGGCGGCTGCCTGAGAAGCTGAGGCTCCAGCTGGGTCCTGGAGACCAGGAAATCCTGCTTTGTTGAAAGCCTGTGCCTGTGGGAGGTCCTTGGTTCCGAAATCTCCATGGTAACAGGCACTGTGCGCAGCACCTGAGCTCTCACACCGGTCCTTCCATCATCTGGAACCCTCAGCATGCACTTGAGAAGCAGCCAGCCAGCCACTTTACAGATGGGGAAACGGAGGCTTCCAGCAACCCAGCATGTCCAGGACAGAACTAGAGTTCCACAGCAAGGCCTGTGCTGGGTGCATCTCCCACTCTTTGCCTCCAGGCCCACAGGCTCAGGGTGGGGCCAGTGCTTCCCTTTGCCCACTCCCAGATCCCATCCTCTGTGGCGTCCAGTCTTGTTCCACAACACGGACCCCATGGTCCCAGTCCACCGCGACCAGCACTTCTGTGAGATGTGACCGGGGGGTCCACAGGCTCTCCTCCCCCAAGCATCCAGCCCATCAGGCCTCAGGCCCCCAGGACCAGCAGGGACAGCTCTCCTCAACGGCCCCCTAAGTGCCTTAACAGCCACCTCCTGGCCTTGGTTTACGGCATTCCCTGGCCTGGGGCCCCTTCCAGCCACCCGCCCCAGCTGTCTGGGCCTTGGTCAGAAGCCCAGGGAGAGCCCAGGTCCTTCTCCCTGAGGCCTCTCCACTCACGAGTCTGTCTCTTCAGTGACCACAAGCTCCTCTGGGCATCGCAGTTTCTCCCGTGGAGGCCCTGGGTAGGGGGGAGCCTCCAGAGAAAAAGGAGAGCTGGGAGTGAGACGTGTCTGCCTGGCGAGGAGCTGGTCTAAAGGCAAGTCCATGGAAGCAGGCAGGTTGAAGCAGTGAAAGTCTGAGGAGAGGAGGAGGAAGATCCTGGAAGATCTCGTGGCGGCAGAACCAGTCACGTTTTCATGTACACAGACCTCTGCATATGCCGTTCCTTCCAGTGGGAGTCCTTTCCTATCATCTGTCCTCTATGTGGCAAACTTGGCCAGTGGTGACCTCCAGTGTCTATTCCCCAAGTCCGCCTTAGAAGTGGAACCCCCAAGTGTTAGCTAGCTGGGCGTGTGGCCACCCCAAATAAAGAATATGTTTCTCAGCCTCCCTTGCAGTTAGATGGGCCACGGGATTGAGCCTTGACAATGGCTTCTAAGTGCAGCGTACAGCTTCCAGGGGTGTCCTTAAACACGGCTGCTTGAGCTCTGGCAGCCACCTTGCACCCGGAGGAGAGTGAGGCTCGAGGTCAAGCGTGTGGAACAAGAAAATACGAAGAAACCTGGCTGCCTGTCACCATGGAGAAACTTATGAGCCCTGGGCCTCCCCCCACCAGATTTCGACTTGAGTCAGGCACAAGCTTCTATCATGTATAAGTCACTGTTATTTTTGTGTTTGTTTTCATTCAGGGCGAAGTGTAAACCTAATTGATACAGCCAGAAGACTCCTTTAAAACTTTTTAAAACCCAGCTCAATTGTCACCTCCCTCAGGAAGACTTCCTAAATCCCAGGTAAAATAAACTCCTCCCAGATATGACCTTATTCCTATTTTCACTTTTATCCTTCTGTATTGTAACTTTCCTATTTAGGTGTCAGCTGTACTTCTCCAGAACACTGAAATATCCAGCTCAGAAGCCCTGGAACCTAGTAATACTAATAGTACTGAAACAATAGATGGTATTTATTGAGGGCTTACAGTGAGTCGAGCACTATTTTAAGAGTTTATGTATATTATCTCATTTAACCCTCACGGGAACTCTATGAGATAGGCACGAGTATTAACCTCACTATAAAATGAAGATGAAAAAACCAAGGCACAGAGAGGATAAGTGAACTGCCCACGGTCACACAGCTAGAAATTGGCAGAGATTGGACTTAAATCCCAGGAGTATGACTGCAGAGTTCAGGTTCTTAGCTTGTCATTCTTATCATAGGAACTCTGTTAGCTTGTGATAGGCATGCCTTTAAATGGGATGTGGGGGAACGATACAACTCCCCTCACCTTGCTTAAAATGAGTAAAACAGGAGGAACCCTCACCGTCTGCCTAGGAACCATGGCAACCAGGGCTCAGGGCTCTGGAGGGGGTGAGATGTCCCAGGGACTTATGGAACCCAAGCATCCACAAGGCCTCCTGTTTCAGTTATCTCTGCCATGTAACAAACCACCCCATAGCTTAGTGGCTTGAAATAACTGATTTACGAGAAAAAATTTTTTAAAAGAGAGAGAGAAAGCAGAAGGCCTAGGCTATTGAAGGCTAGAGCTGGAACTGGAGAGTTACTTCTGCTGTGTTCTCTTTTCAAAGAAAGTCACAGGGCCAATCGAGGGGAGGGAAAACAGGCCCTCCTCCTTCTGGGAGAAGCACAGTATGTATTCAGTAGGGAGAAATTCTTGGCAACTGCCTTTGGAGAGAAGGTACCATCCTACCTCACAAAATTTCAGGAAGGAGTCCCAGAAGGACGTGGCACTTGGACAGAAAGCCTGGGTCCCATGCTGCCTGGCCCCTATCTTGCTCTGCGACCCTGGGAAGGTCACTACACTTCTCTGAGCCTCTACGGCTCAGGGATACCAGCATCCCAAGGTGCAGTGAGGATTCAAGGCAGCGAGGGCTAGGAAAGCTCTGGGAGGGGACGGGGCTCCCCAAGGTCATGCCCTCAGTCTATGGTGACGCAGTTTGGCCCACAGGTATTCTCAGACTCCAGAGATCGTGGCCTCCCCAGCTGCAAAGGCCTGTCCCAGAGGAGCCTCAGAACCAAGTCCCTTGACTTTAATGCTGGGAAAGGCTCTAGGGCGAAGCAAGTTCTAATTATCCTTTCTCTAGGGAGGGACTGTTGGGGGTCAGTCCAGGGTTCCATGTAGAGAATGAGCAAGAGCCCCACTGAGAAGGTCAGGATCAGGGCAGGGAGGTGGGGGATGGACCAAAACACAGAGGATGGACACAAAGGATGGACCAAACACAGAGGACCTGGCAATAGGGGGCAGAACAGGTGTCAAGCTCCCTGTCTGAGTTTGAGCTGCTGTAACAAAGTATCATAGACAGCGGGCCTTCAAAACAACAGAAATAAACTACATCTCACGGTTCTGGAGGGTGGAAGATCAGAGTGCCAATGAGACTCGGTTCCAGTGGTAGCTTTCTTCAGGGCTACAGATGTCCAGCTTCCTGTCATGTCCACACATGGCAGAAAGAGAGTGAGAGAATTCTCTGGGGTCTCTTTTAAAAGGTCTCTTGAAGAAAGTAGGGAAAACCTCTAGACCTTTCAGGTATGACCTAAATCAAATCCCTTATTATTATACAGTGGAAGTGAGAAATAGATTTAAGGGCCTAGATCTGATAGATAGAGTGCCTGATGAACTATGGAATGAGGTTTGTGAAATTGTACAGGAGACAGGGATCAAGACCATCCCCATGGAAAAGAAATGCAAAAAAGCAAAATGGCTGTCTGGGGAGGCCTTACAAATAGCTGTGAAAAGAAGAGAGGTGAAAAACAAAGGAGAAAAGGAAAGATATATGCATCTGAATGCAGAGTTCCAAAGAATAGCAAGAAGAGATAAGAAAGCCTTCTTCAGCGATCAATGCAAAGAAATAGAGGAAAACAACAGAATGGGAAAGACTAGAGATCTCTTCAAGAAAATTAGAGATACCAAGGGAACATTTCATGCAAAGATGGGCTCGATAAAGGACAGAAATGGTATGGACCTAACAGAAGCAGAAGATATTAAGAAGAGGTGGCAAGAATACACAGAAGAACTGTACAAAAAAGAGCTTCATGACCCAGATAATCATGATGATGTGATCACTAATCTAGAGCCAGACATCTTGGAATGTGAAGTCAAGTGGGCCTTAGAAAGCATCACTACGAACAAAGCTAGTGGAGGTGATGGAATTCCAGTTGAGCTATTTCAAATCCTGAAAGATGATGCTGTGAAAGTGCTGCACTCAATATGCCAGCAAATTTGGAAAACTCAGCAGTGGCCACAGGACTGGAAAAGGTCAGTTTTCATTCCAATCCCAAAGAAAGGCAATGCCAAAGAATGTTCAGACTCACTGCACTATGGTGACCTAAATAGGAAGGAAATCGTGTACACATGTGACTGATTCACTTTGCTGTACAGCAAGAAACTAAACACAACATTGTAAAGTGACTATACTCCAATGAAAGTTAATACAAATAAAATGGGCTTCTTATAGACAACAGATAGTTGAGTCCCATTTAGTTATGCCTCTGATAGTCTCTGTTTCTTATCGGTATACTTATACCATTCACATTTAAGGTAATTACTAATGTAATTGGATTAATATTTATCATGTTTATAATTGTTTTCTATTTCTTACAGGTGTTTCTTTTTTTTAATCTTCCTCTTCTTTTCTTGCTTCATCTGGTTTTATATGATTCCATTTCTCCCTGCTCTTAGCACAGCAATTAAAATTTCTTTTAAAAAACCCTTTTAGTTGTTGCGCTAAAGTTTACAATATACATTTACAACTAATCTATGGTTATAATCTATAGTCTATATAATCTATGGATTATAATCTATAGTCTACTTTCAATAACTATATTGCTTCACGGTCCCTTATAGTAGGGTATTTCCAATTTTTCTTCCCATCCCTTATAACATTGCTGGTATTTATTTCATTTATCCATATATTATGATCACCCAATACTTATATTGCTGGGTTTTTGTTATTATCTTTGCTAGTTTCACTTTGAACATTTGTCTATTAGATCAATTAACAATAAGAAAATGTAAGGTTTTTACCTTCATTATTCCTTCTCTGATATTCTTCCTTTGTTTATGCAGATCTGAGTTTCTTACCTACTTTGCTCCTCTTTGAAGAACTTCTTTTAACATACCTTGGAGGGCGGGCCTACTGGTGACAAATTTCTTCAGTTTTTATTTCTCTGAGAAATTTTACTTTTCTCTTTTGAAGTATAATTTTTCTGAACACCGAATTCCAGGTTGATGCGTTTTTTTTCTTTCAATACTGTAAAATCCCCACTCCATTCCCTTCTTGTTTGCATGGTTTCCTGATGTAATTCTTACCTTTACCCACCTCTGGATAAAGTGTATTTTTCCTCTGGTTTCTTCTAGGATTTTATCCTTGTCTTTGGTTTTCTGCAGCTTGAACAAGATTTGCTTAGGTATAGATACTTTTATATTTTGCTTACTCAGTATTCCCCAAGCTTCCTAGATCTATGATTTGGTGTCTGTCATTAATTTTGGAAAATTCCCAACCATTACTACTTCAAAAATTTCTCTTCTTTTCTTTCTTCTCCTTCTGGTATTCCCTTTGTGCATATATTACACCTTTTGTAATTGTCCCACAGTTCTTCTCTTTTCCATTCTTTTTTCTGTTTGCATTTCAGTTTGGGAAGTTTATAAGGACATATCTTCAGGTTCAGTGATTCTTGCCTTGGCCATGTCCAGTCTACTGATGAGCCCATTAAAGAATTTTTTTCATTTTGGTACAATGGTTTTGATTTCTCAGATATCCTTTGGATGTTTTCTTAGAATTTCCACCTCTTTGTTTACATTCTCCATATAGTCTTGCATGTTATTTACTTTTTTCCATGCGGATACTAACCAAAGTTATCAATATTTTAAAACCTCTATCTGATTAATTCCATAAATCTTTGTGATATCTGAGTCTGGTTCTAACACTTGCCTTGTCTCTTCAGACTGTTTCTCTTGTCTTCTTGCATGCCATTTAATTTTTTGTTGAAAACCAGATATGATATATCAGCTTATAGGAACGTAGGTAATGAGGCTTTATGTTAATTTGG
Organism: Neotragus pygmaeus; assembly: GCA_006410875.1. NCBI lineage: Eukaryota > Metazoa > Chordata > Mammalia > Artiodactyla > Bovidae > Neotragus > Neotragus pygmaeus. Next base: position 17,993 of record SJYV01054862.1, read on the forward strand.
TTAGGAGCTGGCCTGTGTGTAAGGCTTGCTATCGCTGTAGGTGCCAGAGGCTTCAGTTCCCTAGAATTTCCTTGCTTGTGTTTTCCTCCTCTATTGTCTTTGAGCTTCCCTAAGAACTCCTTCTTAAAAAGAGGCTGTGTCTTGAAGCTCTTTCAGCTGTAATCAGTTATAATACTGATGATCTGTTATATTAGCAGTAAGATGTTGGGAAGGGGAAACAGACTATATTCTTATCACTAAATCTCTGATTTCCAGTTGATCTGAGTTCCTGGGCTGTGACGTTTTTAAGTATATCTTAGCCTTTATTTCTCCTCTTAAATGAGACAGTAAGGCTAAAGAGGGCTGCAGTTATTTAACTGTCCTTCCTCTAGGTCAGACAAGGCTCTGGTAATGTATGTTTCTCCTGAAGGGTAGGCCTTTGTTATGGCATGTTTTAAAGTGTTTCTTTCTCCTGCTCCAAAGAGGGTATTTTTCTCTGATCTTTACCACATGAACCTGGAAGGGTGTGGAGTGGGATAAACTGGGAAACTAGGATTGGCACTATACATATACACTGCTGCTGCTGCTAAGTCACCTCAGTCATGTCCGACTCTGTGCGACCCCATAGATGGCAGCCCACCCGGCTCCCCCATCCCTGGGATTCTCCAGGCAAGAATACTGGAGTGGGTTGCCATTGCCTTCTCCAATACATATACACTACTATGTATAAAATAGATAACTAATGAGAACCTACTGGTTAGCACAGGGAACCCTGCTCAGTGATCTGTGCTAACCTAAATGGGAAGGAAATCTGAAGAAGAGTGGAGATAAGTATACGTATAACTGATTCACTTTGCTGTATAGCAGAAACTAACACAACATTGTAAAGCAACTATATTCCGATAAAAATTAATTTACAAAAAGGAAAGAAATATGGGCAGATGATCTAAATAGACATTTCTCTAAAGAAGAAGTATAGATGATCAAAGAATCATGAAAAGATACTCAACGTTGGTAATTATTCAGTTCAGTTCAGTCGCTCAGTCGTGTCCGACTCTTTGCGACCCCATGAATCACAGCACACCAGGCCTCCCTGTCCATCACCATCTCTCGGAGTTCACTCAGGCTCACATCCATCGAGTCTGTGATGCCATCCAGCCATCTCATCCTCTGTCGTCCCCTTCTCCTCCTGCCCCCAATCCTTCCCAGCATCAGAGTCTTTTTCAATGAGTCAACTCTTCGCATGAGGTGGCCAAAGTACTGGAGTTTCAGCTTTAGCATCATTCCTTCCAAAGAAATCCCAGGGTTGATGTCCTTCAGAATGGACTGGTTGGATCTCCTTGCATATATATATATATACACACTATATATATACTCCCACATGGGAAGCCCATATGTGTGTGTACATATATAATGTACACATGTATAATGTGTTTTTATATTTAGCACAGAGATTTTTAATATTTATTTACATTATAGATATAATATCTATATAATACTACATATGATACACATGTGGATCTTAGTTGTGGCACTCAGGATCTTCAATCTTGCATGCAGGATCTTTCTGTTGTAGCATGTGCGATCTTTAGTTCCAAAATTCAAACCTCAGTTTCAGCATCCCTCAGTAGGATCTAGTTCTCCAACCAGGAATTGAACCCAGACCCCCTGGACTGGAAACATGGAGTCTTAGCCACTGGACCACCAGGGAAATTTCAGCCAGAGATTCTTAACTGCTTTAGAGAAGTGCAAATGAAAACTGCAATGAGATATGTCTTCCCAAGGGTGAGAAAGGCCATCATTTAAAAGTATACAAATGGAGAAAAAGAGAACCCTACTACACTGTTGGTGGGAATGTAAGTTGGTGCAGCCACTATGGAAAACAGTATGCAGGGTCCTCAGAAACTAAAAAAAGAATCACCATATGCCCCAGCAATCCCACACCTGGGTACATAGCCAGACAAATTTATAATTCAGAAAGATACATGCACCCCAATGCTCAGAGCAGCACTATTCACAATAGCCAAGATATGGAAATGACCTAAAATGCCCATCAGCCAATGAAGGGATAAAGGAGATGTGGCACATATACACAAATGGAATACTAGTCAGCCACAAAAAGAATGAAATAATGCCACTTACAGCAACATGAATGAATCCAGAGATATCATACTAAGTGAAGTAAGTTGGAGAAAGACAAATACCATATACTATCACTTAAGGCAAAATATAAAATACATACAAATGCACTTATCTACAAAGAAACAGATTCACAAACAGAAAACAATGTATGGGGGGGGGGAGGAGCTTGGGGAGGGGTGGAGTGGAAGGCTAGAGCTGGCAGATGCAAACCATTTTACATAGAATGGGTAAACAGCAAGGTCCTACTGTAAGCACAGGGAACTACAATACATTCAATATCCTGTGATAAACCATAAAAGAAAAGGGTATTAAAAAGGATATACATATGTATATGTATTTATAACTGAATCACTTTGCTGTACAGCAGAACTTAAACTTGTAAATTAGCTGTATTTCAATAAAATTTTAAAAATAAAAATCTTGAAAAAGGAATATGAAAAAGAATATATATACATATATATGTATACATGTAACTGAATCACTTTGTTATACACTACCAACTAACACAACATTGTAAATCAACTATCAGTTTAGTCAGTTCAGTTCAGTCACTCAGTCGTGTCCGACTCTTTGTGACCCCATGAATCGCAGCACGCCAGGCCTCCCTGTCCATCACCGTCTCCCGGAGTCCACTCAGACTCACGTCCATCGAGTCAGTGATGCCATCCAGCCATCTCATCCTCGGTCGTCCCCTTCTCCTCCTGCCCCCAATCCCTCCCAGCATCAGTCTTTTCCAATGAGTCAAGTCTTCGCATGAGGTGGCC
>SJYV01054862.1:24456-48573 GCA_006410875.1 Neotragus pygmaeus
GTGCACTGCAGGTGGAAAGTAGCCTTGGCTTGCCACAACTAGAGAAAGCTGGCATACAGCAACCAAGTCCCAGAGCAGTCAAAAATGAATTAACTTAAGAAAAAAAAAAAAGACTCTCCCTGCTCCTTGCAAGAGTGAGGTACCATCAGGGGAAACTGAGTTTCTGATCAAACAGCCTAGAACCACATCCTTAGGACCCATCTGCTTCCCAATCCTCTGCCAGTTCTGACCTTCTGGATCCCTATGTCTCATTGCGGGACGGGCTTGAGCCGTAGTAGAGGCAGGAGCATGGGGTCATGAGGGCAGGCTGGCCAAGAACACCCCCTCCAGCTCTAGCTCCATCCTTCACTAACTGTGGCCTTGGGTTGGTCACTGCACGTCTAGGGCCTCACAAATCAGTCCTGCTTTCTCTACATCCCACCCCAGCCCAAGGGCCAGCTAAAGGAGGGAGAGAAGGTAGGCTGAAAGCAAGTAGCTAATGTTCGTGTAGTTATGTGCCAGGCACCGTTCCTAGTATTTGATGTGTATTCATAGATTTAACCTGCACAACAAAAATGTATTATCCAGGAAATATTGTTACCCTATTCCCTGGTGGCTCAGACGGTAAAAGCACCTGTTTGCAATGCAGGAGACCCAGGTTCGATCCCTGGGTTGGGAAGATCCCCTGGAGGAGGAAATGGCAACCCACTCCAGTACTCCTGCCTGGAAAATTCCATAGATGGAGGAACCTCGTAGGCTACAGTCCATGGGGTCGCAAAGAGTCAGACAGACTGAGTGACTTCACTTCCACTTTCTTTCACTTTATTTTATGGAAAAGGAAAACCAAGGAACTAGAAGTTTGCAACAATAATCAGAGTAAGTGGCGAAGTCTGGGTTTGAACGCAGAGTGCATATTCTTATAGGTGGCTCAGGGATAAAGAATCCACCAGCCAATACAGGAGACATGGGAGACGTGGGTTTGATTCCTGGGTCAGGAAGATCCCCCAGAAGAGGAAATGGCAACCCGCTTTAGTATTCTTGCCTGGAAAATTCCATGGACAGAGGAGCTTGGGGAGCTACAGTCCTTGGGGTCTCAGAGTCAGACAGAGCTGAGCACACACACACACACGCATTCCAGGAAGAAAGGGTGAAGGAGTTAAGATCCTCGGCTCTGGGAAGCAGGCTCATCAGAGGGAGAGTCCCCCCCACTGTATTAGTTTGCCTGTGGGTGTTAAGGGCTGGAGGCTCCCTCCAGGGTCTTCAGGGGATGCTGGTGCTAACAGGGGAGCCGAGACCATGGGAGCTGGGCTGCTGCTGCTGCTAAGTCACCTCAGTCGTGTCCAACTCTGTGCGACCCCATAGACAGCAGCCCATCAGGCTCCCCCGTCCCCAGGTTTCTCCAGGCAAGAACACTGGAGTGGGTCGCCATTGCCTTCTCCAATGCATGAAAGTGAAAAGTGAAAGTGAAGTCGCTCAGTCGTGCCTGACTCCTAGCGACCCCGTGGATTGCAGCCTACCAGGCTCCTCTGTCCATGGGATTTGCCAGGCAAGAGTACTGGAGTGGGGTGCCATTGCCCTCTCTGGGAGCTGGGCTGAGGCTGGTGCAGATCCCAGGTCCTGTTATCCTGTCCCTCTATGTGGCAGGACAAGGTTGGGGGACACATCTGCGTGCCTCATCCCGCTTCTCCAACTCGATGTGCACACAAACCAGAAGGATCTTATTAAAATGCAGATTTGGATTCAGCAGGTCTGGGGCAAGGCCCTAGATTTCGAATTTCTAACAGTCTCCTGGGTGATGCTGATCCCTGCTGGCCCAGGGACCACATTTGGAGAAACAAGACACTACAGGACCCTGCCTCTCAGGCTCCACCTGCCTGATCCCTCCCAGTTCTGGAATGAGAGCTCTCTCCACCACCACCTCTCAGGAGGCAGCATAGTCTCTGAAGGGCATTTAAGAAAAGTTGCACAGGGAAAGGTCAGCCTCATAAACCCACTCCAGTATTCTTGCCTGGAAAATCCCATGGACAGAGGAGCCTGGGGGGCTACAGTCCATGGGGTCGCAAAGAGTTGGATAGGACTCTGTAAACCAGTTAATCAACATGGGCCAAATCTGAGTTGAGCCCAGCATCTCCCATCACCTACAAGGTCCCAGAACACTGGCTTCTGGCTAAAAAGCAGTGCTTATGGCACCTGTAAGATGGAGAAAAGATCACAGAAGATGATGTCACGGGGTTGACGTGGGGAGTGAATGAGCAAGCATGCGTCAAGCGGTTAGCCTGGGGTCTGGCACACAGAAGGCGCTCCTTAAGCATTACCTCTTAATTTGGTCAATAAATAACCAGCAGATGTGGGTTTGAAGCTGACTTGGAGAAAATGAAGTGCAGCGGTCCTCAAACCTGAGCGCACATCAGAGTCGCCTGGGAGGGCTTGTTAAACCTCAGCTCTCTGGCCTCCACCCCCAGCGTTTCTGATCTAGCAGGGCTAGGGTGGGGGTCTGAGACTCTGCATTTCTGACCAGTCCCCAGGCAATGCAATGCCACTGATCCAGGGACCAATTTGGAAACCTTCTGACCTAGGGGAACTCCTGTCCCTACCCCAAAAGGAGGAGTTTGGAGGCCAAGCCAGAGCTGGCAGTGCCAGGGCAGTCACACCAGGAGAGGGTACTTTTCCAGCAGCCCGGGCTCCAAGGACACCAGAGAGGGGCTCCTCAGGGGCCTGAGGCCCCTCTGCAGGCCTCTCCTCCAGGCCGGTTCCCTCCTGCCTGGCCCAGCGCCCTGGCCCTCAGAAGGCCCCTCCACCCAGCTCTGTTTGCATTCCTGGAGCCTGCGTCAGCTTGGGCAGTGGGCATGTCTATGCGGGCAGGCCTGGAGCAGCCCTGGCGGCTGGCCCTGCTGCCCAGGCCTCCTGGGCAGGCGCTGCAGTGGCCACGCAGGGCTCACTTAGCAGGCCTGGTGACTCACGCTTCCTCCCGGATTCCGGGAAATGCTTTCCTCCTGTTGCTGCTGCTGCTTTTTTTCTTGTTTAATGAGAAGCTCTCTGCGGACTTCCATGGCAACCTCAGGATGGAGCGGCAGCGGGAGAAGGTGGACAAATCCATTCCCAAGAGGGGCTCCAATAATTCCCATCACACACACACATACACCTTTGCCAGCCCTGGCCAGAGCCCCCAACCCACCATGGAGCTCTGGTCCAGGAGGGCTAGCCCCAGAAATGCTTGCTTTTATTAAAAAGGAACGGCCTCACAAAGGCACGACTGTAGGAAAGGTTGTAATTTGCCCAAATAAAACTTAATTTGATCCATGAAATAGCTGTGGTTTATTGTGTAATAGATGTGCTATGTGTTTCAGTTTAATAGAAGCCAATATAATAGGGGGCCAGCTGGGGCCTCCAGAGGCCAGCCTCTTTCCCACCACGCACAGTAGGGCCACACAGCCCGCCCTGACGGCGAGACCCTCCAGCGGGAGCCAGTGGAGAAGGGCTGGCCACGGACTCCTGGCCCAGACCACAGAGGCCCGTGGGAGAGACGGCCCAGGGAAAGAAGAGTAAGCGCGCTTGAAGGAAAAGAAAAAAGAAGAGGAAATAAAAACCACCCTTTTTCCAAAGCAAGACTGCAAGTGTGAGTCTGAGGAGGGGGCTGTAGGGACGGAGTCACTTTCCTGTCCCCTGCTGGAGTGGGAGGGCCCCTACCAGGGGCTGTGGGAGAAAGGAGGATTGGTCTGTCGGCTGGCGCGGCTAGGGAAGGGAGCCTCTAGGACGGTCCCTGGGGAGTAGGTAGCTGGTTCGGCCTCCAGAGGCTTCATGCGCAGGATCAGGGCGGAGGAGGTACAGGCTCGGGGAGAGAGAGCCAGTGTGGGGGCACCGAGTGGCTCACGTGGGCATGGCGGGGCCCCAGAGATGGTCCAGGCAGCATTCCCTGCCCCCACCAATCCTGACCTGAAAGCCCAGACTGAGGGTCAGAGAGAGTAAACATGCTGGGTGGGGGGCTCTCAGTCACTCAGTCGTGTCTGGCTCTTTGCAACCCCGTGGACTTTAGCCCACAAAGCTTCTCTGTCCATGGAACTTTTCAGGCAAGAATACTGGAGTGGGTTGCCATTTCCTCCTCCAGGGGATCTTCACAACTCAGGGATCAAAACCGCCTCTCCTGTATCTCCTGCATTGGCAAGCAGATTCTTTACCTCTGAGCCACCTGGGGGGTAGTAAACAAGCCACACAGGGTCAAATAGCCAGGGAGCAGCTCAGCCGGGTCTCAGTCCATAAACCCTGATGACACACTGGTGCTGGGTCTAGGACAGGGACCAGTAGATGGTATGCCAAAGTGGTCTTCCAAATACCAGGAATACTGGCCAGCTGACAGAGACCAACAGAGAAGGGGAAGGGACGTGGGTAGAAGGACCGGGGTCTCACATTTGCCTGCCATTCTCTGAGCTCGGCACTGCTCTAAGCAAGTCATGCGCATTATCTCACTTAATCCTCTTGACAGCCCCATATAGTAGGTAATACATGTGCTCAGTTGCTCAGTCGTGTCCGACTCTTTGTGACCCCAAGGACTGTAGCCCACCAGGCTCCTCTGTCCATAAGATTCTCCAGGCAGGAAGATGGAGTGGGTTGCCAGGCTCTCCTCCAGGAAATCTTCCCGACCCAGAGATTGAACTCACATCTCTTGAGTCTCCTCTGTTGGCAGGAGAGTTCTTTACTACTAGTGCCATCTAGGAAGCCCACATATACTAGATATTGGTGGTTCCATTTTTCAGATGGAGAAATTGAAGCCAGGGGTGGCTTGTCCAAATTCGTAGTTACCCACGGACCCTCTACTGCCTCCTGTGGGTGAAGACAGCATCCAGTTACCAGCTCCCCCTGCCCCACCCCATTCCCTAGTCCTTTCTGGCCCCTGGGTCCAGTTTATTCCTGACTCATTCTCCCCATGAGTGCTTCCCTAAAAAAGGCCTATATTTGGCTCAGTTTGACCTTCAACAAACCTCTGAGCCTCAGTTTTCTCATTTATAAAATGGTAATAATTACACATACCCCACAAAGGTTGTTGTGGAGATTAAATGAGATATCATGTAAAAAGCACCTGAGCCATGATTTGGCCTTCAGAAGATATTCCTTAAGTCCATCTATTTCAAACAACTCCCATTGAGAATACTATATGCCAGGTAAAGTTCTGGACATTAGTTTAGGGGGAAGAAACACCTAGATTTGAATTCCAGCTCTGCTATTTACTTGCTGAGTATCTGGAGGTTACTTTACCTCCCTCAGTTTCACCATCTGTAAATTGGACATAACATTACCTATTTCACAGGGATGACGGGATAATTAAATGAGGTTACAGATGGCACATAATAGATAGTGCTCAATAAACAATAGTTACTTCCTCATCATCATCCACATTATTATTCTCTTTCTAAACTCCTTTATGGCATGGCCTCTAGCATGTAGCACCAACATGTCTAATGCAATGTTGCCCCATAATCCTGCTTGACCTGTGTCCCCTCTCCCTCAAAGGTTTCTCAGTCTATCTGTGAACTAGGGTTTCGGTGCTGAGGCTCACAGAACCATCTGTACCCAGAGAACCCCAGAAACCCATCACACATGAACCTAATGACTCAAAGAATGGAAAGAAGTTACCCTGGAAGCATGGTCTTCTGTTCTTCCAAGGAAATGTCCTTTTTTTGCCAACCCCACTGTTGAGCTGAGAAGGGCGGGTCTGTGCAGCATCCAGAGGGACAGCAGCCTCATTGATCATTGATTGCTCCTCTTCCAGGGAGAGCAGCCGAAAAGTCTTCTCTGAAAGCCAAGTGAGAGAGGAAATGCGCCCCATCACCCTTCTGGGAACTGCAGGCATGTGCCTCTCTTCCCCTCCTACCCTGCTAACTCCCACCTGGACCTGACAGATGGCAGCAAGGCCAGGGAGCCCAGCTAGAAAGCCATGCTGTGGCCTGGCCACCTAAAGCCACAGTGTGGGGCTTATGCGAGATTAGAGCCATCGAGACTGTGGCTCAGCTGTGTGTGTGTGTGTGTGTGTGTACACTTTTCCCATTATGTCTTGTGAAGTTTTCCCAGGACTTTGCAGAGGTGCTATAGAGGTCAAGGGAGATAGTTGAGAGGTGGAAGTACACTATAGAAATGTAAGGTTCAGACTTCCCTGGCAGTCCAGTGGTTAAGACTCTGCCCTTCCAATGTAGGGGGCGCGGGTTCCAGCCCTGGTCTGGGAACTAAGATCCCACATGCCATGGGGCACGGCCAAAAAAATGGGGGAAAAAAATGTAAGTTTCATTTATTGTCATTTAATACAGTCAAACCTCAGCTAAGAAGAATACTGGCAGATAGAAATGTTTAATTAAGACTTAACACCAAATCCCTTGTGGTTCAATGTTTATAGTGGAGAGTCTGGTTTTATAATTATAATTTATAATAAAGTTTAATATAATAAAGATAATGCATGCTCATTGTAGAAAATTTTAAAAACATGGGAAAGTATTTTTAAAAAAATGAATGCTAAAACTACCCCTAACTCCACAACCCAGAAATATTCACTGGATATATTTTGCATATATGTTTATGCATTAATATCACAATATTGATATATATGTGTCAGGGGTGGAATTTCAGTGCTTACTGTATTATCTATGTACATATGAAGATGAAGTACTTTACATATGTATAGATTTATCACTAGGGTTTTTTTTCCCCATTTGTCATTGTATCATAAATTTTCCAAATAATTGAAAAGATTCTGAAATATGATATTTTTCTTTATAACACATGCTGATGGTAGGATAAATAGTTCAGAAAAATAGAAATTGGAAAGAAAATGCTCCCTCAGCTCACTTTGATCTTCCCTTCCATTTTCTCAGGCACAATTGCCATTAACAATTAAACATTAAAAAAAAAAATTAAACATGATTTTTAAAAGCTGCATAAAATTTTGTCACATAGATGTGCCATCATTTCTGTAATTCCTTATATTGGACAGTTAGACTGTTTTAAATTTTTTGCTGCCATAACAAATGAATATTTCTCAGGAAAAATCCCCAGAGACAAAACTGCTGGCGCAGAGGGCATAACATTTTTAAGGCTTTTGATCCATATTGAGAAACTGATTTCCTGAAAACTGCCCCTCCCTGTTTGTTGGCCCATCAGCATAGAAGTACATTCATCTTATTTACCTCACTCCATCTCAGCCGCGTTGAGGGCTATTTTTTTATAGTCTGGCCAAGGTGATAAGTGAAAAATAACATCTTGCAGTTTTAATTGAGGTTTTGTTTTCTAAAGAAGTTAAACATATTTTTAGACACTTTCAAATATAAACATAAACTTAGTCACATTTTTTCCCCTTCATTAATTTTCTTTTCATGTCCACTGTACATTTTCTTTTCCTATTGAGGTTTTTAATTTTTTTTCCTATTGAGGTTCTTAAATTATTTTTCTTTTTGATTTGCCAGGGCTCTTTACATGTGTGTTGTTATTTTAATTCTATTTATGGGACGTTTTGATATACAGAAATTTCTGATCTCACACACACAAACATATATATACATCTTTTTCTTTATAATTTCTTCCATGACTGTTGGTGCTTAGAGACCCTTCCCAATCAGAGATCAAAATCATGAACATTTTATTCTAGTTATTTCATGGTTTGTTTTCACATTTTGAAGTCTCAGCCATCTCGAATTTTTCCTTCTCTATAGTGTGAGGTGAAGGCGGAGCTATTCTCTCTCCTCCCCACTGCTGCTGCTAAGTCGCTTCAGTCGTGTCCGACTCTGTGCGGCCCCATAGACGGCAGCCCACCAGGCTCCCCCGTCCCTGGGATTCTCCAGGCAAGAACACTGGAGTGGGTTGCCATTTCCTTCTTCAATGCATGAAAGTGAAAAGTGAAAGTGAAGTCGCTCAGTCCTGTCCAGCTCTTAGCGACCCCATGGACTGCAGCCTACGAGGCTCCTCTGTGCATAGGATTTTCCAGGCAAGAGTACTGGAGTGGGGTGCCATTGCCTTCTCCCTCCTCCCCACTACAGTCGTCCATCTCCTTGGTTTCCTAGGCACCACTCATAAAGCAAAACTTCCTTTCTAGAAGTGAAAGTGTGAGTCGCTTAGTCATGTCTGACTCTGTGAGCCTATGGACTGTAGCCCACCAGCTTCCTCTGTCCATGGAATTCTCCAGGCAAGAACACTGGAATAGCCTTTCCCTTCTCCAGGGGATCTTCCTGACCCAAGGATCGAACTCATGTCTCCTGCATTGCAGGCAGATTGTTGACCGTCTGAGTCACCAGGGAAGTCCTTTCCAGGAGATTCCGCAAAGTGTAGCAGCCCCAGACACTGTGCCATCGCCACCTGAAGACGCCCCAGCCCTCCAGTAATACCTTCTATACACAAAGGCACTCAACAAATAGATGACCCAAGGGTGCCTGGGTGGAAGAAGACAGTCCTCATCATGCCATTTATAACACATGTGCTTATCTCCTATTGTGTTAAATACTCATAAGATATTCCAAACTTTAAAGGGAAGGAGTTTCACAGTGAAGCACCAGAGTGGGTGAAAGGCATCTAGAAAGGGGAACAGCATAAGCAGGGGCTTGGAGGGACCTCCTCAGTGACCCAGTGGCTAAGTCTCCACACTTCCAATGCAGGGGGCTGGGGGGTTCGAGGTCTGGTCAGGGAACTAGATCCCACACATGCCACAACTAATGAGCCTGTGTGCCACAACTAAGACCCAGTGCAGCCAAATGAATAATAAATATTTTTTCAAAAATTAGCAAAGGTTTGGAGTCACAAATCAGTTTGGCCTATTTTGGGAACATGGTTGGTTCAGACTTGGGAGGGTGAGGGGACTGAGAAGGGCCTGATACATCCCATAAGGGGCTTGGACTCTGATGGGCAGCCAAAGGATAGCTTTTTGCAGAGGAACGACTTACTAAGCTGTGTTTTAGGAAGATCCATCTGGCCGCAGCATAGAGAGGGGAACAAAGGGAGTTCCTAGAAGCCTGTGGAGGGATCCGCTACAAGGAGGGGATGGCGATGTCACAAAAAGATCGTGTGACGGAGCCAAGGCGATCTGGGGCTGCCCCTTCCAAGCCTGGAAGACTGTCCTCGAACAAGCGAGCACTGGCCTCCAGTCCCTGTGAGACACCACCCAGCAGGGAGCGTTTCTGAGCCCCTTTGCCCTGGCCCCAGTCTCGGTGTGCTTGGCTTCTCTGGGAGTGAAAGTCTAGCATATAAAAACCTCGGAGCCCAAAGGCCACCAGATTCTGAAGCAGGAGTGATCTCAGTCGAACTCTAGCTCTATGCCTTATTTCCTGTGAGACCTCAGGCAAAGTACTGAGCTCTTGCTAGTCTCACTCTTCCATATCTAGAAAAAGGGACAGCCATATCTGTAAAAAGTGCTAGCATGAGGGTCCCGTGTGAGTATTCCACTAGTAGGAGGGGGACTCAGTTTATGTCAGTACCATACCACTGCCCTAAAGGTTAAGTCTCCTGCTTAACCCAAAGGAATGGCCAGGTTTAAGGCCCAGGAAGGCAGGTGGTGTCAGAGCGGATAAACAACAGTTTATAAAAGAACACTGGGCCAGCGTGTGTGTCTGACTAGCCCTTTCTACTCTTTCTTTCCCTCCCAGCCCTCTGTTGCTGCTGCTGCTGCTGCTGCTGTTTAATCCCTTCAGTCAGGTCTGACTCTGTGCGACCCCATGAACTGTGGCTCACCAGGCTCCTCTGTCCATGGAATTCTCCTGGCAAGAACACTGGAGGGGTAGCCATTTCCTTCTCCAGGAGATCTTCCTGATCTAGGGATTGAATCCAGGTCTCCTGCATTGCAGGCAGATTCTTTACCACTGAGCCACCAGGGAAGTCCTCCCCACCTTCTATCAAGCCCTTATTCTCTTCTAGGTCATGTCTCAGACCACATCAGTGCTCGCTTCAGTTCCCACCTTGTTTTCCAAGCACTTTCCTGCTTCCAAGTTCGTTTATTCCTTGCAACCACTCTGTCAAAACAAGTATTAGACCCATTTCATAGATAAAGAAACTGAGACCACCCCCTTGTGGGGAGAAGGTGGTAGGAAGCCCTTTGGCTGCTTTATGCTTCCGCAGCCTTCTCAGTCTCCCAACCATGGTGTTCAGAGTCAGGGCACTGGCTGAGAGGCATGAAATTCTATAAGCCAGGGTCTTCAAGGCACATGAAAGAATCCCAGCACTTTAGGTGAGGGAAAGCTAAAGAGCACTGGAACAAGAGTCAGGCAGACCCAGTTACAACCCAGCATCACCACGTGGCTGTGTGACCTTCAGGCAATCACTTGACCTCTCAGAGTTTTTGCTTCTCATCTATAAAACAGGCATCATCCCACAGATGCTAAAGCACTGCTGGGAGCGAGAAACAGAACTGATGGTGTGCCAGTTATTTACTGCTGTGTAACAAACTACATTGTTTTTAGAAAGACCATCTCCCCAAACTAGTCAGTCCAACCTGTCCTATTTGTCAACACCATCAGTTCCACCAGATGCCTGAGTGATGGGAGCTGGGTGAGGCAGACATTCCAAGGTGCTGACAGGTGTTCTGCATGGGAGGTGCAGGAATAGGGGATATCTCATGCTGTTTCCCATAACTTCTTGGTTTGGGAAGGTTAAGAGAAATAGTGATCAAATCACGGTCAGGGCTATTTGGTGGTAGATAGCTAATCCAGCAGTGCATTTAAGGCAGGCACACCAACGTGGCAGGCTGCACGGGGTGCTGCCCATTGTGAAGAAGGTCCTGGTATGCAAGGTGCTCCCTTCCCAGGTGCTGGGTTGCTGCTTTTCCTCCACTGCCACAAAAGCTATGTGTTCTCTCCCAGTATCTATCTTTTCCACACTCACCCTCTACTTGTACCCAAATCTTTCACCCAGAAGGGCCAGGTACACTGAGTGGCAAGGCACTTTAATAAAAACTAATGAGAATTCCATCTGAATCCCCTTTTGGTCAGACTACCAAGCATAGGGTGTATTAACTAGGCTGGCCATTCAGGGAAACTAAGAAGTCGTTGGCCCAGGAATGATTAGGGCAGAATCTCCTTAAATCCACTCCCCAACCCTTTTCATCCTGGTTATTACCCAGGAGGTGACCCAGAGTTGGGTGATCCCTTTCTGGGGACAGTCACAATCAATGACCAAGCTGCCTTATTCAGGTGTGTGGACCGAGAAGAGGGGAGGGAGAGAAAGTTGGGAATGTTGACCCAACTAAGACCATCCCTGAGAACGGCAGGGAACAGGGACGGCCATGAACACTTTGACCATCAGCCCATTGTCAAATGTCTTCCGCAGAAAGTTTGCACCATTGTTAAACTGTAAATGGCCCTGAATGTGAAAACATGACCCAGATCAGCTTTAGGGCCAAAATGTTGTGACCGGAATTGGCTGATCTGACTGCCAGTGACAACATAACTTAAAAATGTGTCAACAGCATGGAAGCATACACCTACAACCCCAATCGGGGTCAGAGGTCTGAAGCAGTCAATCTCCCATAAGCAGCCAAAGCTCATGCTTACAGGTCAACTTCGGGCAGCAGTCTCAGGCCTGGTGGACTGTGTAGAAACATGCCATCCTTTCCTTGCTCAGGCTGGCCAGGGCAGGCATGCCAGTCAGTCTCATCAGAGAACAGACCATTTCCAACAGGCGTCTGCAGGAATGACCCACAAAGTTCAATCAGCAGGCTCAATTAGTGAAAACAGTTTGTGTTCCTATAGAGAGGTGTCTTTAATTTGCCAGTTGGTAGTTCTCCTAGTGATAAATGAAACAGCCAGGTCATTGGTTAGATCCAAGAGACAGCAAAACTATAACAAGCTCCATCAAGAGGACTGTTGGCTGGAGCTATGAGAACAGTCGTGAGTTCTGCCCACTGAGCAAAGTGGCTGTGCCCATTCGCAGAGGTGGCACACTGATGTGGAGTAGCTGCCGCTGCCCAGTGGACACCATCGGGACAAACCCAACCTGCAGTAGTAAGAGCCCTGATACCCGTCCATTCTCCACCCATGGTTTCCTCCTGGATTTTGTCTCAGGGAAATCTCCCCAAGAAAGTCAAAATTACCTTAGAGCAGCCAGGACCCACTTACAGACTTATGACTGTCATCTCTGCCTGGATCTAAAGTCGGTGGGATACACTGTATGAGGGGCTGAGTCATCATTCTTCCCTAAGGAGCGTGACCTGGGCCACCCTCTTGTCCCAAGCGAACCAGCTGAAGTTCTAAGGATCCTTCTGGTTCCTGTCCATGTCAGTGGTGAACTTCTCTCCTTTCTCAGTGTAAGTGCCCATCTCCATAACTGCCATCTAAAAGGCAAGAGCAACCTCAGTCCCCCAGGAGAAACTCTAGTGGTGGCTCGCTTTGAAGGGGGAAGCTGACATTGGGCATTACCTTGACAAAGAAGTCCCACTGCCTGGAAGAGAGTTAGCCATGCTCAGGGAAAAGCTTTGGCAGCTGTCTCTGAGCCTCCTTCTTACCACTCAGCCTGAAACCACCTCCCCAATCCTCCTCAATAAAAGGCAATAAAATATAGGGACATCTATTGCTCAGAGGGTAAAGCATCTGCTTGCATTGCAAGAGACCTGGGTTCGATCCCTGGGTCAGGAAGATCCCCTGGAGAAGGAAATAGCAACCCACTCCAGTATTCTTGCCTGGAAAATCCCATGGACGGAGAAGCCTGGTAGGCTACAGTCCATGAGGTCACAGAGCTGGACACAACTGAGCAACTTCACTTCACTTTATTGCCCAATTGGCCATACATCTTGATCAATACATTTGCTACTGAGTTCCATGGACTTCCTCAAAATTCCATTAACTGGCTTGTAAGATCCTCCTCTTTCCTCATCCAGAAAGCCATGTCTCTCTCAACCTCCCTCCTGCATCGCTGTCAGTCTATGAAGGATCTGAGACTTTCCCCAATTTGTAAGACAATAAGTTAGCTTGCCCTGTTTCCTGGATGCTGATGGAAGACAAGAGACTCCTGGTTCAGAGACAACAGATTTCCAGCACTCAGGTCACTGCTGGCATCATGTCTGCACTGGTTTTCTTGTGATGCAAAGAGGGACAAGTGAACAACTTCACACCCAGTTTGGTGCTTTATAGGAGCAGAACCCTAAGCTTGGGAACCCAAATCTTTTATAAGGGGTAGTAAAATGCCTGTCCTTTGCACCAGAGGGAGACACTATCTCTAAGGCTCTTGGTTATCGTATATCCTTCAAGAAAGAGTCTGGAATACAAGCAGTCTGTGCCTTTGCTGCCAAGATTCTTAGAGAGTCCCATGGAGAATTATCTCCCCACACTACAAGCTTTCTCATTTGGTCCCTACGTGATAGAGGATATCATTCTCATTTTACATATGAGAAAACCACAACCCAGAGGAAACACATGAAAAGTTCAGAGAGAGTGGAAAACGGTGGAGCCAGGATTCAAACATCAAAGCTTTCCACTTCTCTCCAAAACTGGCCCAAATTCCTCAGCAACTGCCGTTCAGACAGAAGGCTTGACAGATAAGGTGGCAAAATCTCTAATTCAGAGATGGTTTTCGTGGCTCTTACCCTAACCATGACAAATTCCAGAACAGACTCACCTCAAAGGCCTTTGGCTTATCCTGGTCACTTGGGAGCCCACCCCTGAGGCTTAGAAACTGTTCCAGGGGATGTTTGATGACATCGCCTGCTTAAGCTAGGGCCACACTGGCCAGAACCCTCCCTGAGTGGAAGACCCCTGGGAATCTCCAGCCTCAGACTCGGAGAGAATGGGATTCCAAATATGCAGACTAATTCCTCAGTTTAAAAATCCTTGTGTGGCTCAAGCTGGTTCTTCCTCCCTGCAAGCTGTGGCAGGGACACCCCTCAGCACAGCCAGGGCCTGGCAGAGACCCGGGCTGTGAGCCCAGATGGGGCCAAGGGGCCCAAGGGTCAGACCTCAGCCCCGAAGCCCCAGAGTGCGGAGAGCTTGGGAGCCAGCCGAGGCCTGTCACCAAGGCGCCACTCGGCTTTCTGGGGATCCGATGTGGTTTTTGACGTGTATTGACATTATATGTTGGGCAGCACGAAGCTGGGGATTCTTAAAGAGTCAAAAGAGCTGTCATGAGGGCCAGAAGCGGCAAGCATCGTCGCTCCACGGGTGGAGGAGGAGGGTGGAGCGGGAACAGGGTCGGGGTGGGGGTGGGGTTGCCACTTCCGAAGGATCTGCTTCCAGTACCCATGCTCAGAAAGCACCAAACTGCTGCCCATTTTAGACAATTTAAGGAGCTTAGCCAACATTCTATGGCCCACGGGGAAGATCTTTCTTCTCCCCTTCTCTATAAAAGCTCATGAATAGGTGTGTTTCGTCCGCATTGTTGGGGAAAGCACAGCTTGGATTGCATGCGTGTACACAGTGCTGTTTATATGCATGTTTTCCTAGGCATTCCTAAAGCTCAAAGATGAGAGCTAGAAAGTGAAACTATGATAAATAAACATTCCCAAATAATGTGCTGGTTCAAGCAAAACTGACCCCCTAAAGCTGGCAATAAATACAGTATTTTAAAAATTCAACAAATGCTAAATGGAACTATAAGCAGGTCCTGTTCTAACCGCTTCACAAATAGAAACCCATTTAATTTCATCTTCCTAACCATCCTAAAAGGTGTCCGTTCTAACAAATGAGGAAACTGAGGCACAGAGTCCTTAAATAACGGATCCGAAGTCACTGAGCTGGAGGCAGAGCTGGGCCTGGAGCCCCGGTAGTTGCCTCCAAAGCTTGTGTGCTCAGTCAAGTTCAGAAGGGCACCATTCATTCGCAGGATGAGGGGGGTGGGGGTGGGTAGGTAGGAACACCAGCTCTGGAGCCAGGCATCTTGGTGGGAATCTTCCATCTGATACTTACTAGCCGTATGACCTTGCTTAACTCCCCTGAGCCTCACCTATAAATCAGGGATAAGGATTAAATGAGATAATACAAAGTGTCTAGTATACAACACTCAGATGGTAAAGAATTTGCCTGTAACGCAGAGACCCAGGTTTGACCCCTGGGTGGGGAAGATCCCCCGAAGAAGGGAATGGCAACCCAGTCCAGTATTCTTGCCTGGAGAACTCCATGGACAGAGGAGCCTGGAAGGCTATAGATCACGTTGTCACAAAGAGTCAGATATGACTGAGTGACTAACACTTTAGTATATATTAATAACAAGTCCCTTAATACATGAAAACCGTTATGGTTATTGCTAAACAAAGTAAGGGTCCTATTACTAGCAAGCGCCCCAACTCCTCTCAGCAGATCCAGTATGAAAGCCCACCCTAGGGCTTCCCTGGGTGGCTCAGTGGTAAAGAATCCACCCGCCAATGCAGGAGACACAGGTTCGACCCCTGGTCCCGGAAGACCCCACGTGCTTTGGAGCAACCGAGCCCGTGTATTACTACTGAGCCTGTGCTCCGCAAGAAGGGAAGCCACTGCAATGGGAAGCCGGCACACCGCCAAGAAGAGTAGCCCCTGCTCACTGCAACTAGAGAAAAGCTGGCACAGCAAAAAAGTCCCAGCACAGCCAAAGATAAATAAATATATAAAGTTTTTTAAACAGAAAGCCCACCTTAGATTTTGGGGTGGGCAGCAAGGGATCTCTAGAACCCCTGGGCTCCTCCAGAAGGTGTCATCAAAACATCTGGTTTAGACCTTTCATTTTTAAAGGGAAATTAAAGCCCAGGGAGGGGCCTTTCCTAGTACCATCCAGCCAGGTCTCCCACAGTGCCCCCAGGGAGTCAAGGAGGNCCAATATGAGATGTGCCTACATTTGAAATTAAAGAGAAATGTGATCTTGACTTATAAAGTTGGAGATAGTTCTAATGCTTAGCGTTTTCCCATAGTTATTGGCTTTTGTTGAATGAATTAGCTTTCTGTTTTAACATGCCTACTCCGAAATAAGTTATATCTTTAGACAGTGATTCTTTTATAGCTTTGATACTCTGGTATAGATAGGGTGGGGTTGAAAAGGTCTCTTTTACTCCCCAAGATGAGGCACTGAGAATTTGTACCTGTTGGCTTACCTCTGCCCAAAACCCTGTCAGTTTTTCCAATTATCTGTCATACAAGTATCTGTCAAATATAATTCATATATAAAGAGAATGGTGAAATACGTGGTAACAACAGTTTCAAGGAAAGAATTGTGACCGGTGCATAAGGTAACAGACATCTTGGAAGTATGGCTAAGACATCTTGGAAATGTGGATATTCTGAAAAACAAGAGTTTAATTCAAAGAGCCTGGTGATTGGATTTGGAGAGTAATGGAGAGAGTAGGCAATTTTTTAGGATTTTTATCTGGGTTGGTGTATGTAACACCATACACCAAATTAGGGAAAACAGGAGGAAGAGAAATATATAGGAGAAAGAATATGCCCCGCTTTGTCTGTGTTAAGTCTGAGATGGCTTTTGATTATCTATGGCACCAAGTAGAAACTAAATTTATGCAGAAAACATGTCTTTGCCAGCCTCTAGTTTGTGATTAGAACAATGGATGTGGATGAGATCAAACAGATGAGTGAGAATAGGGCTAAGGCTGGAAACCCAGAGCAGACTGAGAGTAGTTATGATGAAGGAGGCTGAGAAGGAGAGACCAGGGCAGGAGGAATTTCAAGGGCGCGTGGTAATGTAACTGCTAATGGGAAAGTGGGCAGCCATGTCANATCAAACAGATGAGTGAGAATAGGGCTAAGGCTGGAAACCCAGAGCAGACTGAGAGTAGTTATGATGAAGGAGGCTGAGAAGGAGAGACCAGGGCAGGAGGAATTTCAAGGGCGCGTGGTAATGTAACTGCTAATGGGAAAGTGGGCAGCCATGTCAGATGCTATCCAGAGGTCTAATAAAAAAAGAACTGAAAAGTGGCCATTGGAGCCAAAATTGGCAACAAACTGACTTATGGTACTCACTTGTTTGTGCAACACAGTAGGTGAAGTATAGTATTGGCTCATAAGCCAAAGTATAAAATAAATATCCATGAATACTAATATCAACTAATGATTAGATAGACAGATCTCATGCAGGAGAATGCCAGATAACTTATGTAGATACTTCTTCCTCAAGGAGGTGGAGCATAGCTCCCCACTCCTCAGATGTAGACTGTGCAGAGTGCGTACAGTACAAGAAGGGGTAGAAGAGTAGCTTTACAGTGGAGAAACATAACACTTCCTTACCAGGTGGTCAAGACGAACATCAACAGTGACGTCACGCTGATATTCCGTACCCTTGATACGATGTTGATGAAAAGAGCATTTTGCCTCTGTGGTCTTCCACCCCGAAACTTAAAACCCCAGGCTGGTCATGAGAAAAAGCTCAGAGTAATCCCATTTGAGGGACATTCTGTGAAAGACCAGTACTCTTCAAAAATGTCAAGGCCATCAAAAACTAGGAAAGCCCAAGAAATTGTCATAGCCAAGAGAAGCCTAAGGAGACATGACACCTAAACGTAATACAGGATATTAGATGGTGTCCTAGAACAGAAAAAGAACATTAGCTACTAAGGAGATTGATAAAATTGTAGACCTCAGTTTGTAATAATGAATAATAATGAACAGATGATTCATTCATTGTGACAAATGTGCCACACTAATGGAAGATGTTATGTTAATAGTAAGGGGAGCTAGGTTTAGGTTGTATAGAAACTCTGCACTATCTTTGCAACTTTTCTAGAAATCTATAACTATGCTAAACGAGTTATTTTAAAATGGTTTTGTCAACTAGACAGTGATTGGTGTTCACAGGAACTCCCGCAGTGGGATAGGAAAACATCAGTTTGTTGGAAGTAAGTGGCTGCACCTTGAGTAACTATAGGCAGTGTTTGTAGAGAATACTCTTTCAAAAAGCGTAACTAGGAAAGGCAGGTTGAAGAGCAGTTAGGCATTAGCTGGGGAGAGTAGCCCAGGGTGAAATGACATTTTTAAATATTTAAAGTTGGCTGTATATTACTGTATGTGAAATAGATGACCAGTGCAAATTCAATGCTTGAATCAGGGCACCCAAACCTGGTGCTCTGGAATAACTCAGAGGTATGTGGGGGAGGGAGGTAAGAGGGGGTTCAGGATGGTGGGACACATGTCTGACTCATGTCAATGTATGGCAAAACCCACCACAATATTGTAATTAGCCTCCAATTAAATAAATAACATTTTTTTAAGCCAGAATAACAAATTCTTACCTTAAAAAAAATTTTAAGTTGGGATACACTTAAAAATGTTTGCATTCTTAAAATTATAAGAATAGGGAAGAACCAGTAAAGAGTGACACATTGAAGATAGAGGAGAAAGAATATTACTTGATAAAGTAAAGCCCCTCAGTATGCAAAATTACTATTTGACTGAAAATGGAGAATCTTTTAGATTTACAACATGTTTATGAATCAGATATGAATATTTATATTTGCTTAATCCTATTTTATATGTTTGGGTCACCTTGGTATAGAAGTAATCTTCAGAATATTTCCATGGAGAATTAGGGCTAGAAGAGTTTTATTGCCTACATATCACAGTTATATTGGCTATATTTATAAAGCATTAAAAGATATATCATACTCCTTTGAATCATGAGCACTGTAAAGTCACTGTAACACGGTGAATTCTTTGGTAGATTCTTCACATCAGGTGGCCAAAAGATTGGAGTTTCAGCTTCAGCATCAGTCCTTCCAATGAATATTTAGGACTGATTTCCTTTAAGATCGATTGGTTTTATCTCCTTAAAGTCCAAGGGACTCTCAAGAGTCTTCTCCAGCACCACAGTTTGAAAGCATCAGTTCTTCAGTGCTCAGCCTTCTTTATGGTCCAACTCTCACATCCATACATGACTGCTGGAAAACCCATAGCTTTGACTAGGTGGACCTTTGTCGGCAAAATGATGTCTCTGCTTTTGAATATACTGTCTAGGTTTGTCATAGCTTTTCTTCCAAAGAGCAAGCATCTTTTGATTTCATGGCTGCAGTCACCATCTGCAGTGATTTTCTAACCCAAGAAGAGAAAATCTGCAACTGTTTCCACTTTCCCCATCTATTTGCCATGAAGTGATGGGACCAGATGCCATGATCTTAGTTTTTTGGATGTTGAACTTTTAAGCCAGCTTTTACACTCTCCTCTTTCACCGTCATCAAGAGGCTCATTAGTTCCTCTTCACTTTCTGCCATTAGGGTGGTGTCATCAGAGGATTCTTAACACATCTTAATAACGGGTGTGGCTCCTCTGCTGCCATGTGGGTAGATTATAGCTGTTTTATGGAATAGCCTTTGAAGATTAATCCTGAAACATGTCTAAGTTACACTCATAGGTACGGTTGTGACTCACTGTCTGAGATCAAACACTTTATTCTATCAAATGAAACAGTCTGCATTAAGCATGTGTCACCCTTGGACTTTTGTATTTATTGATGTCAATATTCCAGATGTTGACAACAAAGTATAAGTAAAGATTTGCTTGTCTGTCTGTTTTGGAGGAGCGTGACAAGAAACAAAATCTACAGACTAATCAACTTTGTAGTTGATGATACATTCATGGAACTAGGTGAATGGAAAAGCCAACCTTGCGCTGGGGAATGGGTGATAAGACACCCACAGCCTATCTTGGTGGTCTGGTAAAGTGAAAGGACGGTGGGCAGTGGGAAATGAATTCTGTCATTGTTCTGCCTGTTTTCTCAGAGGTTTGTGGCCTTGAGTAGATCTCTCATCTGGCTTCAGTCAGGCAGTTCAGTCACTCTGTGGTGTCTGACTCTTTTCGACCCCATGGACTGCAGCACACCAAGCCTCCCTGTCCATCGCCAACTCCCAGAGTTTACTCAAACTCATGTCCATTGGTCGGTGATGCCATCCAACCGTCTCATCCTCTGTCGTCCCCTTCTCCTCCTGCCTTCAATCTTTCCCAGCATCAGGGTCTTTTCAGATGACTCAGTTCTTTGCATCAGGTGGCCCAAGTATTGGAATTTCAGCTTCAGCATTACTCCTTCCAATGAATATTCAGGACTAATTTCCTTCAGGATGGACTGGTTGGATCTCCTTGCAATTCAAGGGGCTCTCAAGAGTCTTCTCCAACACCACAGTTCAAAAGCATCAATTCTTCAGCACTCAGCTTTCTTTATAGTCCAGCTCTCACATCCATACATGACTACTGGAAAAACCATATCTTTGACTAGACGGACATTTGTTGGCAAAGTAATGTCTCTGCTTTTGAATATGCTGTCTAGATTGGTTATAACTTTTCTTCCAAGGAGCAAGCATCTTTTAATTTCATGGCTTCAGTCACCATCTGCAGTGATTTTGGAGTCCCCCAAAATAAAGTCTGTCACTGTTTCTCCACCTATTTGCCATGCAGTGATGGGATGAGATGCCATGATCTTAGTTATCTGACTGTTGAGTTTTAAGCCAACTTTTTCACTCTCCTCTTTCAGTTTCATCAAGAGGCTCTTTAGTTCTTCGCTTTCTGCCATAATGGTGGTGTCATTTGCATATCTGAGGTTATTGAGATTTCCTTTGGCAGTCTTGTTTCCAGCTTGTGCTTCATCCAGCTCAGCATTTCTCATAATGTATTCTGCATAGAAGTTAAATAAGCAGGGTGACAACATACAGCCTTGATGTACTGCTTCTNCACCATTTGCTTTTGTGTAGATCTCAAAATTTATTAAACAATTATATAGAGAAATTTAATTACTAAAACAACCCATGAGGTTTCGTTGTTGCTTCCTATAGGTTCTGAGAAACCACGTGATGTGCCTAAATGTACCCCATCTTAGTCTATTAAGTCTTCTTCACAAAAAATACCAGAGACTATGATGTAATTTTAAATGGAATAGTTTATTTTTTCTTGCTGAGGGTTTATTAATGTATAGAATTGCAACATATTTCTCTATATTGTTTGTATACTGAAACTGTATTGAATTCATTTGTTGATTCTAATAACTTTTTGAGTCTTTAAAGTTTTCTGTATATCATCTGCAAATAGTTATAGTTTTATGTCTTCTTTTCCTATGTGAATGCCTTTTGTATTCATTGCATAATCACTGTGGCTAGGACTTACAATACTATATTAAGTAAAAATGTTGAAGAAAAGCTTTCAGCTTGTGTATTTTACATATATGGCCTTTATTATATTGAGATATGTTTCCTTTACTCCCACATTGTTGAAAGGCTTTTTTCTTTTAATCATTAATGGATATTGAATTTTATGTTTTTTACTGATATATTGAGATGACCATTAGATTTTCACCTTTTGTTAGCGTGATGCAGCGTGTTGATTGATCTACCCTGAAATTAATCCTGTTTGCTCTTAGTGTATGGTCCTATTACTGTATTAAATTAGGTTTGCTAGTATCTTGTTGCAAATTTTTGCATCTGTGTTCATCAGGGATATCAGCCTGTAGTTTTACTTTTGTGTGTTTTTTGTGTGATTTTGGTATCAGAGTAGTTTTGGCCATGTAAAATGAGTTTATGATTTTGGACGTGTTGTTTCACCTTAAATTTTTTAAAGACACTCAGAAGGATAGTCACTAACTCTTTAAATGTTTGGTAGAATTCACCTGTAAAGCCATCTGGACCTGAACTTTGTATGGTGGGGGTGGCAATTTTTCGATGACTGTGATTTAGTTTTGTTAGTAGAATTGATCTATTTACATTTTAGATTCATGATTTAGTCTTAGAAGATAGTCTTTTGCTAGGTGTTTGTCCATTTCATCTAGGTTCTCTAATTTGTTGACATATAATAGGATTCTTGTAATCTTTTACATTTCTGTGATGTTGGTTGCAATTTATGTGTCACCTGACTTTATCTGGCCTCTCTATTTTTCTTGATGACTCTGCTAAAAGTTTGTCAATTTTGTTTGTCTTTTCAAGGAACCAACTCTTAGTTTTATTTATCTTTTAAACTATTTTAAAAATTCCTTTAAAATTTGTTTCCACTCAAATTTTTGTAACTTCTTCAAACTTTGGGCTTTACTTGTTCTTCTTTTTCCTAGTTCCTTTAAATGTATATTTAGATTGTTTCCTTGAGGATTTTTGTTTTGTATCTAGAGATAGGCTTATATTACTATGAATTTCCCTCTTAGAATTGCTTTTACTATGTTCCATCGATTTTGGACAGTTGTATTTCCACTTTCATTTGCTTCAAGGTATTCTTTTTTTAATTTCTCTTATTTCCTCATTGACCCACTGACTGTTCATCAGCATGTGGTTTAGTCTCTTTAGTTTTTTCCAGTTTTCTTGTAGTTTACTTGTTTTGTACTGTCATGATTGGACAAGATTCTTAGTATGGTTTTGCTCTTATTAAATATATTTCTAGAGACCTATTTTATAGCCTAGTATGTGTTTTATCATGGAGAATGTTCCTCGTGCACTTGAAAAGAATGTGTAATCTGTTGAATTTGGATGGAGTGTTCCATAGAAATTTATTAGGTCAGTCTGGTCTAACATAATGTTTAAAGCCTGTATTTCCTTATTGATTTTATGTCTGGATGATCTATCCATTGACATAAGTGGGTTGCTGAGGTTCCCTTATTATTTTGCATTGCTGTCTCTTTCTCACTATATTTCTGTTAATATTAGCTTTATATTTTTAGGTGCTCCTCTGTTGGATATATAAATGTTTACAAATATTATATCCTCTTGTTGAAGAGTGTTAGTTAGTCGTGTCCAATCTTTGTGACCCCATGAACTGTAACCCACCAGTCTCCTCTGTCCATGGAATTGTCCAGGCAGGAATACTAGAGTAGGTAGCCATATCCTTCTTCAGAGGATCTTCCCTACCCAGGCAGTAGACCCAGGTCTCCTGCATTGCAGGAGGATTCTTATAGGCTGAGCTGCCAGGGAAGCCTATCCTCTTGTTGAATGGACCCCTTTATCATTATGTAATGCCCTTCCTTATTTTTTATTACAGTCTTTTTTTAAATTTTTTTTTTCTATTTTTCATCCCTTTACTCTCAATGTGTCTTTAGATCTGAGACGAGTCTCCTATACACAACAAATAGACGGATCGTTTTTTGTTTTTGTTTTGGTTGGTTGGTTTGTTTTAAACCATTCACTGACCCTGTGTTTTTTGTTTATTTGTTTTGTTTTGTTTTGTTTTTTGATTGGAGCATTCAGTCCATTAACATTTAAAGTAACTATTAATAGATATGTATTTATCATTATTCCCATTTTGTTAATTGGCTTCCTTTTTTGGGTAATTCTCTTAGTTTTGTTTGTTTGTTTTTTCCTTTGTGGTTTGGTGGAGTTCTTTAATGTTATGCTTGGATTCCTTTCTCTTTGTGTCTGTGTATCCATTGTAAGTTTTTGGCTTGTGGTTTGCACATAATTACCTGTTTATTTAGCTGTCTATTTTAAACTGAGTGTCACTTAATTCTGAAGGTGTTCTAAAAGCACTGCATCTTTAGACCCCTCTCTGTTCCCGTGTTATGTTTTTGATATTGTATTTTGCATTTTTAATTTTGTGTACCCTTTAACTGCTTGCTTTAGTCATGATGGTTATACTACTTTTGTCTTTTACCCTTCATCTAGCTTTTTAAGTGGTGATTCACTGCCTTTGCTATACATTTACCTTTACCAGTGAAATTTGTCATTTACTTATTTCTAATTGTGGCCTTTCTTTTCCATTTAAAGAAGATCCTTTAATATTTATTGTAAGACTACTTTAATGGTGATGAACTTCCTTAGTTTTTACTTGTCTAGGAAACTATCTCTCCTTCAATCTTGAATATCTTGCCAGATAGAGTGTGCTCTATGTTGTCACTTTTCTTCTTTCAGCACTGTATCTTGCCACTCCCTTATGACCTATAAAGTTTCTACTGAAAAATCAGGTGATAATTTTATGGGGTTTCCCTTGTAAGTGATTAATTGTTTTTCTCTTGCTGCCTTTAAGATTATCTCTTTATCTTTGAGTTGTCTTATTTTAATTATAGTATGTCTACATGTTGACCTCTTTGAATTTATCTTGTTTGGAACTTTCTATGCTTTCTGTACCTGGGTATCGTTCCTTCTCCAGGTTAGGGAATGTTTTTCAGCCATTATTTCTTCAAATAAATTTCCTATCACTTTTATTCTTTTCTCCTTATAGTACTCCCATAATGCTAATATTAAATCATTAATGTTATCCTTAGATTCTCCTACTCTCCTTCATGTAAAAAAAAAACAAAACAGGTGTTTATTCTTTTTTTTTTTTT
>SJYV01054862.1:50613-68006 GCA_006410875.1 Neotragus pygmaeus
TTTCACAGCATCATCTTTCAGGATTTGAAATAGTTCAACTGGAATTCCATCATCTCCACTAGCTTTGTTCGTAGTGATGCTTCCTAAGGCCCATTTAATTTCACATTCCAGAGTGTCTGGTCTAGGTTGGTGATCACACCATCATGATTATCTGGGTCATGAAGATCTTTTTTGTACGGTTCATCTGGCTTAGAACCCCTCATCTCTACATTTGCAGGCTGGTCTAGTCGATGCCCCGTGTCACTGGTCAACTATCACACTCTGTCATTTATGTGATAACCTCAGTTTCAGTTACACAAAATCTTCAAGATCATTTGTTCCTGCATGTCTGATCACTTGAAATAATGATTGTGGATGGATCTGCAACTAATGGATCACTTTTGTTTACTAATGCTAGGCAGATTATGTGTGTGCGTGCGCACGGTCATTTGCTCAGTCGTGTCTGACTCTGCGATCCCGTGAACTGTAGCCCACCAGGTTCCTCGTGCATGGTA
Organism: Neotragus pygmaeus; assembly: GCA_006410875.1. Taxonomy (NCBI): domain Eukaryota; kingdom Metazoa; phylum Chordata; class Mammalia; order Artiodactyla; family Bovidae; genus Neotragus; species Neotragus pygmaeus. The sequence goes on from SJYV01054862.1 coordinate 51,108, forward strand.
TTTTCCAGGCATAAGTACTCAAGTGGGTTGCCATTTCCTCTTCCAGAGGATCTTCTTGACACAAGGATCAGACCTGCATCTCCTGCATTGGCAGGCGGATTCTTTATCATTGTGCCACCTGTTAGATTACATAGGAAGCCTAGATTCAAATTAATTATAAACGTCTTCATATTTTATTTCAGTAGTTCTTTTAAAACTGCAAATAAAAGCACCTGTTACATAGCATTCATTTATCAGAACATCATTTTCCAGTGGGGATATATTGGATATTTATTTATTTCAAGTATAATCTGTGTGGTTATTTTATATTCAGAAAGACTTTAAAAAACTAGACTTCCTCTACTGCATACTTACACTATTCCAGATGTTAACAACAACATCTGGGCATTCTATCATGAACGGATTTTCTGAATGAAGTAACTTAATTATTGATTGACAGACTAACATGATATAAGACACAGACATACTGTGTTCAATAGCAGTGTCAAAGTTGTAAACTATAAGCATATGCAAGCAAGTGGGGCCTTGATTCTAACTAACTCAAGTCGCATTTTGAAACACTAGTGTTAAACTTAAATTTCAGACATAAGTTTAGAAATGCTGGAGGAGGAAATGAAGAAGTGCAGTTACATGATTTCTGGGCTCTCTGTTTTGCAGATCATTAAATGATGTAGCAGCAATATGGTCAGAGTTCCTAGTATAAATAAAAGTCTCTTCTAGAACTGTGAAACATAAATAGAGTCGTTCCATCTGGATTGCATATGGGTTTGTGTAAGTCTATAAGTGTGTATATATATACATATATATACACTTCATCATATGCAAATAAATACTCATAATAACAAAGCTAAATTTTAAAAATAATTAAGAGAAATATGATATGATTTATCTTATTTATAATCAAAACACAAATATCAATTTCAAATATGTAAAATGTTTTGAAAGTACAAACAAAAATAGTAAATGAGGATGATTATAATAGGAAGACATTTTTTTATCTTGGAATTTTTTTTTTCTCTTATTACATACTCAAGAACAATGAGTTATTTCAGTGTTCACACGGTAACCTGCTTTTTCAACTGCTGGAAGCAGAGTGTGTTAGTATTTTCTCTCTGGTGGCTTGCATATGGTCCGTTGGCCATGAGTTTATGATAGATAGAAAGTGTGCTTTCCCTTTATTAACACTACAGTATTGGTGACATGTGGCATGTGCACTTTCCAGCAAATGAGCTTGACCTTTAACTCTAAACAGTCCCTTGAGCAAGAGCAAGCCATGTTTAGTGGAATGATTACTGAGAAGAGACAGATTGGAAGTTAGTTTCTCTGATAACATTAAAGAAATGCAATAAAGTTTTTATGACTGGAAGTTGTCCAAAAATTGTGGCACCATAAAATAGATAGTTGGGCAAAATAATGTAGTAGTAGAATTATAATTACCGGATTAAATAATATGACTTTTTTAAAGCAAATTTTGGTATATATTGGCAAATCACTTTTAAGGAAGAATGCACTAATTTAGACCTTCAGTCATGTATGTGTATTGGTTTTCTTGCATCCTTTCCAATATTATGAACAAATATTTAGTTAAATATCCTTTGTAATGTTATCACATTCAAAGTATTATGATAGGTTTCCATTTGTTTATAATATTTAAATCCTCACAAAAACCCTGGAAATAAATATTCTTACCAGTTTTTTAGAGATTGAGGAAACTGATGCTCAGAAAGCTTCACTTGGCCAAGATCACATACTGAAATATCATTTCTGTTCTTTTCGTTCACTGCCCCATGCTTTGTCGTCTTAACAGTTTTCCAAGGATGAAACATTTGCCTAACAGTTGACTTTACCTTTATCTGTATCACTTAGTATGGTATTCTTAAGAGCATCATTATTATCATTTATTTTCCTTATTTTTTTTATTTTTGGCCACACTGTGTAGTTTGTGGGATCTTAGTTCCCTGATCAGGGGTTGAACCTGCACACTCGTCAGTGAAAGCACGGAGTTCTAACCACTGGAGAAGGGAGCCCCAGTATCATATGTTTTAATCTTAAATTTTATTTTATTTTTGCTAAAAATTAGTACCGCATGGAGAACGGTGTAATAAACAGAATTTCACAAATTTCTTTCTATTGTTTCCTCCAAAATTTAAGTTTCCTGCCCTGGATTGATGAGCCTTTTTAAGTCCTGAGTGGAGTGAGAATGAAAGGCTGAAATTGCCAGTGGAGAAATAGAAGGGAGGTTAAAAATGCAATGCCTTGTGCCAAAGATAGATGCATTTTAGAAAATGCCATCTGGGCATTATGGAAGTATGATGTTATTTAATTAGAACCAGATAAAATTAGGTAAGAAATGAGTGCCAGCAATTATATGACTAGCTAATAAATATAATTTCATGGTATTCTATATCTATCCCAAAGTGTTAATTGTAACAGGAGCAGTTAAATTCTTTAGAGCAGTTAAATTCTTTGGCTATGAAAGCATAATAGTTTTTAATTGGTGTATCACCTGGTAACCTGGGGCATTATTAAACATAGGGAAACTGAAAGACATGGTAGAAGCAATGGAAAAGTCTGGCCAGACTGGGTAATTTGTTTTAGACTATGGAGAAATCTATTAACCATTTCTTCTATAGACCAATTTGATTAGGAAGTAGGACAAGCTGTTCTTTCATTACTTACCAAAACCATAGTACACTTTGTATCAATTATTTGGCTGTCTGCAGCACATAGATTAGAATAAAGGGCTTTCTTAGTGTTTGTGAATGTTGTGGATTGCTGATTAGTAATTAAAGTACTGAATGAAAAAAATCAGGCCAAAATTGAATGGAACTGAGAAAGTCTTAATTCCCTAATACAGATGTTAGAAACAGATTGTCTTGAGCGGCCCATTCAATACAGTAACATTTTACATAACCATGGAGTGTTTACCTCCCATGTTAAACTCACGTCTAATGCCTCAGAGATTGTTTCCTCTCCCATGCCTTGTGATGTAGCTGTTTGGGTATTAATTTAGTGAAATATCCTGTCTGCCAGGTGTGGGAACTAGCTGATTTTATTGTAATACCAGATCATTACTTAATTCATATGCAACAGAGTGCAGCACATGGAAAGCATTATAAATCTATTTACAATGTGGCTGGTCTGATGATAACATTGTATTAAATTCCCAGGTGAGGCAATTTAAGCAATTGCTTTGCCATGTGCACGCCATGGAAATTAAATTCTCATATACGCTCTAGTAATAAACCAACTTCATTGTTATGCTTATGCGAGTGGTGAGTGCTAGAAATCCTCATTCTGGTTACGTATACCCTGTTTCTAGTGTAGATTCATCCAGGAGGCGGTACCACAGATCACAGTTCTTAATTAGTTTAAGCTAAGTTAATTCATTTTGTTTCTAGTTTAGCAGTGCCTGTCCAGGAACACATTCAGTTCAGTTGGGAAATGTTAAGGTCAAGTAGATAGATTGTTTCAAGCCAAATTTCCAGAGAGAACTGAGCAAGTGTATCTGTTTGAACTTGGCTTTAAGAAAATCAGCCAATCAGTATGCAAACGTTGTGTTCATCAAGTAAAAAAAACTGCTTGGCATCTGAAATTCTTGCTTTCTTAACCAAAGACTCACTTTTGTTATCAGTTTAAAATAACCCATTGACATTTTGTGCATCTAATGTCTTAGGGATAGCAATCAGCTGTTGATTCGTCGTATTTTTTAGGGTTCATATACGGTCTGTAGATATCTCTGTCCACCTAAATATATGTTAGAAGGAATAAACTTTACACAAACACACAACTAAAAGTGAGATATGCCCTTGTATTTAACACTCTGTGTATGTGAGTGTGTGTGTGTGTGTGTGTGTGGNACTTCCGAAGGATCTGCTTCCAGTACCCATGCTCAGAAAGCACCAAACTGCTGCCCATTTTAGACAATTTAAGGAGCTTAGCCAACATTCTATGGCCCACGGGGAAGATCTTTCTTCTCCCCTTCTCTATAAAAGCTCATGAATAGGTGTGTTTCGTCCGCATTGTTGGGGAAAGCACAGCTTGGATTGCATGCGTGTACACAGTGCTGTTTATATGCATGTTTTCCTAGGCATTCCTAAAGCTCAAAGATGAGAGCTAGAAAGTGAAACTATGATAAATAAACATTCCCAAATAATGTGCTGGTTCAAGCAAAACTGACCCCCTAAAGCTGGCAATAAATACAGTATTTTAAAAATTCAACAAATGCTAAATGGAACTATAAGCAGGTCCTGTTCTAACCGCTTCACAAATAGAAACCCATTTAATTTCATCTTCCTAACCATCCTAAAAGGTGTCCGTTCTAACAAATGAGGAAACTGAGGCACAGAGTCCTTAAATAACGGATCCGAAGTCACTGAGCTGGAGGCAGAGCTGGGCCTGGAGCCCCGGTAGTTGCCTCCAAAGCTTGTGTGCTCAGTCAAGTTCAGAAGGGCACCATTCATTCGCAGGATGAGGGGGGTGGGGGTGGGTAGGTAGGAACACCAGCTCTGGAGCCAGGCATCTTGGTGGGAATCTTCCATCTGATACTTACTAGCCGTATGACCTTGCTTAACTCCCCTGAGCCTCACCTATAAATCAGGGATAAGGATTAAATGAGATAATACAAAGTGTCTAGTATACAACACTCAGATGGTAAAGAATTTGCCTGCAACGCAGAGACCCAGGTTTGACCCCTGGGTGGGGAAGATCCCCCGAAGAAGGGAATGGCGACCCAGTCCAGTATTCTTGCCTGGAGAACTCCATGGACAGAGGAGCCTGGAAGGCTATAGATCACGTTGTCACAAAGAGTCAGATATGACTGAGTGACTAACACTTTAGTATATATTAATAACAAGTCCCTTAATACATGAAAACCGTTATGGTTATTGCTAAACAAAGTAAGGGTCCTATTACTAGCAAGCGCCCCAACTCCTCTCAGCAGATCCAGTATGAAAGCCCACCCTAGGGCTTCCCTGGGTGGCTCAGTGGTAAAGAATCCACCCGCCAATGCAGGAGACACAGGTTCGACCCCTGGTCCCGGAAGACCCCACGTGCTTTGGAGCAACCGAGCCCGTGTATTACTACTGAGCCTGTGCTCCGCAAGAAGGGAAGCCACTGCAATGGGAAGCCGGCACACCGCCAAGAAGAGTAGCCCCTGCTCACTGCAACTAGAGAAAAGCTGGCACAGCAAAAAAGTCCCAGCACAGCCAAAGATAAATAAATATATAAAGTTTTTTAAACAGAAAGCCCACCTTAGATTTTGGGGTGGGCAGCAAGGGATCTCTAGAACCCCTGGGCTCCTCCAGAAGGTGTCATCAAAACATCTGGTTTAGACCTTTCATTTTTAAAGGGAAATTAAAGCCCAGGGAGGGGCCTTTCCTAGTACCATCCAGCCAGGTCTCCCACAGTGCCCCCAGGGAGTCAAGGAGGTCACATTGAAATCCATCTGTATCCTCTGCTCAGCCCATGAGCTCCTGGTCTCACACTCAGAAATTCTAGGCATTTCATCTACACTCCACTAGCCTCTCTATGACCTGCATTGAAAACAGCAAGGCTGCGAGGCTGTTTCAACTCATATTCCCGGTGACAGTCAGCCTTCACTGGATTCCCCTTTTCCCAGTATCCTCCACCAAGCCCCCAACCAGGCCAAGGTGACACACAGCTTCCTCTGGGTTATCCAGGCTGCCGGAAGTCAGCAAAACCCTCAATCTCAGGGTGAAGAGTTGTAAAACTTTGTCTTCATTTGCCTTTTATTAAAAAGCATAGGGAGGGGACTTCCCCAGCAGTCCTGTGGTTAAGACTCTGCCTTCCAATGCAAGGGGCACGGGTTCGATCCCTGGTTGGGGAACTAAGGCCCCACATGACATGGGTATGGTCAAAAAGAAAAAAAAGAAAAAAAAGAAAAGATTAAAAAAAAAAATAAAAAGCATAGGGAACACAACAAGGAGAATATTCTTAATGCCACAGAACCACACACTGAAAAATGGTTAAAATCGCAAAGTTTCTGCTATGTGCATTTTACCACAATAATAACACTAACCACAAAACATAGAAAAGATGAAAAAGTTCTACGGAGCGTTGGTGGTGATGATTGTGCAACAGTGCAAATGCACTTAATGCCACTGCATTGTACACTTCAAAATGGTTCAACTGGTCAAATTTACACTATATATGTTCTTTTTCTTAACCACAATTAAAAACAAACACAACTAAAAAATGGTCTCTACCACTAACCTTCTTGCCTCTCCTCTGCTTTGGTCAGACTAACGCAGGTTCCTCAGAAGCCTTTACAGCATCTCTGGGAGGTCATCTCTGAAAGGAGCCCCAGGTCAAGGGTTTGGCCTCCACTGGCCATTGCCTTGCTGTGTGGCCCTGGTTAGCAGACTGACTCTCTGAGCTTCAGTTCTATGACAATAATGGAACTAGATGCCCTCCCACTCTGGACATTTTCTGATTCTGTGTTCTAAATCATTAAAGGATGTCCCCTCCACCCACCAACCCCCGCCAATCCCCAAATCAGGAATTCTTGCTATTACAGCCCCAAGAGGGTAAAATAAGACTATAGGACTGGGGCTTGAGGCTAGTGGAGGGCGTGAAGGTTCTCAGAGGCCTAGAAGAAGTCAGCTGGGGTTGTCATGGAGACGCATGGTACTAATAAACACCGCCCCCCCCTCTGGATGCCTGCTCATTCCTGCAGAGTTTATAAAACACGCCCACATCTAGTACTCCCATGACCCTTTCACTCCACAAACACCCAGAAAGCCCATCCTCTGTGTCCGGCACTGGGCTAGACCAGGGTCATAAGACATCTCTGGCTTCCAGGAGACTCCTAGAGAGGAGAGAGGGGACAGCAGCGTGGTCAGATCTTGCACTGGGCAGGCCAGGGCATGGTTGGGAGCAGGGGGCAGTTTGGGCAAAGCCCTAGAGGGGAGCGAGAGGTCTGGAGTGTGGCGTTTGAAGGTACCTGGCCGAGACGACTCAGGGCAGGGCTAGGTCCTCTCAGAGGCGGTGCTATATCCTAAAAACACAGGCAGTCATCAGAGAGGTCACCGTCACATGGAAGAGGTTCACTGTCAGACTTAGGTGCGGGGGCTTCCCTGGTGGCCCAGTGGTAAAGAATCCGCCTGCCGATGCAGAAGACATGGATTCCACCCCTGGTCGGGGAAAACCCCCATGCCGCGAAACAACGAAGCCCATGCACCACAGCTATTGAGCCTGTGCTCTAGAGCCGGGGAGCTGCAGCCACGGAAGCCCACTCGCCCTAGAGCCACGCTCTGCTCCAAGAGAAGCTATGAGACGAAAAGCCTGTGCACTGCAGCTAGAGAGGAGCCCCTGTGCCCCGCAACTAGAGAAAAGCCTGNACCACAGCTATTGAGCCTGTGCTCTAGAGCCGGGGAGCTGCAGCCACGGAAGCCCACTCGCCCTAGAGCCACGCTCTGCTCCAAGAGAAGCTATGAGACGAAAAGCCTGTGCACTGCAGCTAGAGAGGAGCCCCTGTGCCCCGCAACTAGAGAAAAGCCTGCGCAGCACAGCCGAAAGCACATAAATCATTTGTTAAAAAAAGATTGGGGTGCAGACCATGACTCTTGGGTGAGGAGCGGATTGAAAGGGGCGGGAGAGGGAAGGAGGCCTATTCAAGAGGCCACAGCAGCTGTTGGTGGAGGCCCTGGCATCCTGGACTATGGACGTCCAAGTGGGTCACTGACTATTCCTGCTGCGGAAAGTGAGGTTCTCCCAGGTCAGCTGACTGCCCCAAGCCAGGAGTGAGTGAGGAGATCTGAATTTGAGACCTCATACATGCTGAGACCCTAACCCCAGCTTTCCTCAGCAACCTGAGTTACTTTCTAGGCCTCAAGGCACTTGCTGAGAGCTTAATACAAGCCAGCTGTGAGTGCCTGCTGCTGCTGCTGCTGCTGCTGCTGCTAAGTTGCTTCAGTCGTGTCCGACTCTGTGCGACCCCATAGACAGCAGCCCACCAGGCTCCTCCGTCCCTGGGATTCTCCAGGCAAGAACACTGGAGTGGGTTGCCATTTCCTTCTCCAATGCATGAAACTGAAAAGTGAAAGTGAAGTCGCTCAGTCATGTCTGATTCGTAGCGACCCCATGGACTGCAGCCTACCAGGCTGCAGGACTGGAGTGGGGTGCCATTGCCATTGCCTAACAGGTATTANCACTGGAGCGGGTTGCCATTTCCTTCTCCAATGCATGAAACTGAAAAGTGAAAGTGAAGTCGCTCAGTCATGTCTGATTCGTAGCGACCCCATGGACTGCAGCCTACCAGGCTGCAGGACTGGAGTGGGGTGCCATTGCCATTGCCTAACAGGTATTAATTCATGTAATCCTCCCGACAACCCTAGGATGGAAATACTCTTGTAATTCTGATGAGGAAACCCGGGCACAGAGAGGTTAAGTAACATGCCTCAGATCACTTTATGTGGTAAGTGGCAGAGTCTGGATTAGAACAAGGCAGTTACAGCCAAAGACAGCCGGAACAATGAAGCCCTCTGAAATGTGTGGGATGGAAGCTTCCGGAACAGGTAGTGGGAAGGGATGGGGGGAGTTCCCAGAAGTGAACAGAGGTGTGTGTACACCCTCTGGAGTAATGAGGGAATCTGTGTCCAGACACTGAGGAAGCAGCCAGATCAGGCAGTCTGAGACCTGGGGTTCAGGCTCAGTTCTGCCCTGAACTTGCTGTGTGACCTTGGGCTCTTCATAGCCCTCTCTGAGCCTTGTGTTTTCTCACCTGAAACCTGAACACAAGATCTCCAGGACCCCTCACCCCCCCCAGCTGTACTTCTCTGGCTCATAGATACATCCTTGCACACCCTCACCCCCAGACACTTTCAGATACTAAGGCAGGGAAGGGACAGGACATGGGGGTGGGCTGTGCAGCAGAGGGAGAGGGGGAAAGGAGGGGCTAACCCCTCTCCCTAAATCTAGCCAATAGCAGGAAATCCATTCCCCCTCCGTTCCCATCCTAGGCCTGGGCCCGGGGGCAGTAAACCCCACCCACCGCACTTCCCAGAGCCTGCAGGGACCCAGCTCCCACCACGCTCTCCAGAGACAGGGCCTTGTTTAGAAAGTGTCTTCTGGAGCCTGAGTCACCACCAATCCCTGGGTGGTCTGGGGGAAACCACAAAGTTTCTGCCGGCACCACGATTGGGAAAGGGGGAGGATGGAGGTCCTGCTGCCATTGTGACCTCAGCAACTCAGCCTGTCCTGTCTGGGACTCGGTTTCCTCCTGTGAACTGAGGGGCCAGAACTGGAGCCTCAGACCCTCGCGAAGAAAGGTAGCCATGAAGCCTCTCTGCAACACTTCAGGCCATCCGAGGAGCTCAGGGAGGTTCTCTGCCTGGGCAGAGGGCAGGCGTGGAAGCAAGACTGCTCCAAGGTGCAGGCCCCGGGGTCCCCAGAGTTCAGCCCTCCAGACTCAAGGACGGTCCCCGGGGGGGCAGGTCCACTCCGGCAAAGCCAGGCACAACCAGCACGAGAGGACGTCGGACAGGACGCCCAGCCCACATCTGAGACAGAGACGTGTCCTGTCCCCCAGGGAGCTTGGGCACAGGACGGTATTCCCATAAGTGTCCATTTCTCCATCTGGAAAGAGGGACTGGCCAAGAACACCCTCGCAGAGGTTCTCGCTCCGCGGGTAGTAAGGACTCACAAACAGTTCATGTCAGTAACCACTGACTTGAAAAGGAGACAGACTCTGAGCCCATCCTCCCAGCACAGCACGGCTCTGCTCACTGCGCCCCAGGAGGACCAAGGCCTGGACAGCGGGGACAACAGAGGACGGGGGGACTCCTGGGAAGCTCTGGGGTGGCAGAGTGGAGTGAAAGGGACTGGGCTGGCTGACTTGCGTCTGAGACAGAATTAGAGGGGTGGAAAGGAGTCCGCTGGCATAGAACTTTGGGAAATGAAGTAAAAATAGTGTAGTTCTTGGAGGATGTGGTGGCCATGATTCCCACCTCCGGGCATTCACACTTTTGTGTAGCAACACCCCCCCACACACACATACACACCCACCACCAACACACACTGCAGCAAGAATGGTTTGTGTGACCAATAGAACATGGCAGAAGTGATGGAATGACGCTTCCGAGATAAGGTTAGGAAAGACAGCAGCCTCACACTTGGTCCCTCTTTCTTGGATCAGTTGCTCTCAGGCAAGCCACGTCATGAGTAGCCCAGTGGAGAGGCCTACGTGGTGAGGAACTGAAGCTTCCAGCCAACAGCCACGTGAGCAGGCTTGGAAGCGGGTCCTCCAGGCCCAGTTAAGCCTCAGATGACTGCAGCCCTGGCCGACAGCTTGATTGCAGCCTCAAGAGACCCTGAATCAGAACCACCCAGCTAAGCTGCTCCCGCATTCCTGAGCACAGAAACTGATAATAAATGGTAGTTGTTTCAAGCTGCCAAGTTTTGGGATAATTTATTATGCAGCAATAGATAATACACAGGACTTCTCAGAGCATTTAATAGGCTAATGTAAATCTCCAAGAAAGAAGATATACAATGTAACATTCCTTAGTTATTTGGCCAAGAAGGCCTTCTCTTTTTGAGTTTTCTCAAGAGAGGAAACTGATTTAATATGGCTCTGGTCCTACAATTAGATGTAAGTTCTAACCTTGGTCTGTTTCATGAGCTAGTCATTTACCCTTCCAGAACCTTTAACTTTTTCCCTTTTATAGAGTAGAAAGAAACCACCTGCCTTTGCATCAGTCATGACGACAGCCCCAGATGGGCAGGTTCTGATCTACTTGGTGAGGGATCGGAGGGTAGCTTATTTAGGTCCTAAAAAGGAGCTTCATCCTGGGGCTCAGGGAGCTTCCACAAGGCCATTAAGTGGGTCCAACACTCACCATCTCAGTCTTTCTTCCACGGATCATTTCCCCAAAGTGGTGAGAATTAGTCCTCTAGTTTGCAGACAGCTCAGAGATGGGAGGTATGGATCCACATCTTCCCCATCAGATTACCCAGGATGGAGGGGCCACAAACTCCCCCTCCTCCTCCTGAATCCTGTGGACACCCCACAGCCATGGGAGGGAAGGATCAACAGAACCTTCTCTGGTCTTAAGAACAAACATAGGTCCTTCCTTCCTTTTCAATGTAATTCCCTCTATTCTTTAACCACTAAAAGATTGAAATCAAGTTTCAAATGCCTGACTGGTCAGAAACCCAAGGAAACCCTGCATATCCCTCTTTGTTAAAAAGAAGACAGTTAAAAAAAAAAAAACTATAATGCGAATACTTTATTATCAACGAGTGACTGGTATTAGCTTTTTGTCTGGGCATTAATATTTCAGAAACCAGACACCAAACCCAGGCTTTTCCACCTGGCTCTGCTGTATCATTTTCTTTAAAGAAAAAAAAACATAAAGAGGAAGGAGGAAGAGAAAGAAAATATATCTGTATTATAAGCCAAAGTGCGTCTTTCTTGTTTTGTCCATATACACACATTGCACCATACATAAATAATTACATTGTAAAAATGACTCCATAATTACAAGTATAATATATATTTCCATATAATATATAAAACTTTATATTAAATCTAGGTAGATGATATCTGGGAGGGGGGGGTCGTCCGTGGGGGCTGTGTCTCTGGGCACGGGGCCCCCCCGGCGGCGGGGCAGGTGGCGGGGGCGCTATCTGTGGTTGTTGAGAAGGATCTCGAGCCAGCAGGGGCAGGAGGTGATGAACTGCCGGGAGTAGCAGGGCCCCCAGCCCTTGGCGAAGCTGATGCGGACGCTGTTGGGGTCGTAGGGGCCGTCGGCGGCGTCGGGCTCGGGGCCGTGCTGGAGCAGGCCGGAGCGCTCGAAGTCGAACACCTTGATGGAGTAGCCGGGAGGCACCTTGCGGACCACCAGGGCGCGGCCGCTGGGCGCGTCCAGCGTCGGGGAGTTGACGAAGATGGGGTGCTCGCCACGGTTGTAGGCCCACACGCCGTCAGGCTCCTTGCTGAGCAGGATGCCGAAGCCGATCTTGCTGCGCGTGCGCCGCACCGACTCGCTGCGCTGCTCCAGGTTGAGCTGGCCCAGGCAGAAGCCGCTGCCCTGAGGTAGGTCGTAGAAGATGCTGACGGCCTGGTCGTACACCGCGTAGAGGCGGCCCACCCGCGTCCGGTGCTCCCAGTAGGCCACGCTGCACCAGTGGCTCGGCTTGGTGGCGTCCGGAGACATGCTGGCGTCTGCGGGGCAAGCACAGGGCACGCAGCTGTTATTCCCGGGCAGCGGAGGTGGCATGGCTGCCTGGCCCGGGGAGAAGGGGGCGGTGCGTGGAGTTTCTAGCACCCCACAGACACGGGGAGCATCCACTGCGGGCCAGGCTGTCTGCAAACTTAACCCGCAGGCCCCCTCGCCCAGCCCCACCCACACACACACACAAAGGCCCAGCACCTACTGTGCCAGGTGCCACGGGCACCCAAAAACCAGCCACACCCGGCTCCGGCCCATAGAGCGTTACAAGCCAGCGGAAGAGGGACACGCACCCACACTCCCAAGGGAGGGGCTGGACGGTGAGCACCTACACTGTTCTGGGTGCTGTGCTCTGCACTCGTCACTGCAAACGTGACTCTCTGGGGCCTCCTGAAATGGTGAGGAGGACACCTTCTCATTTTACAGATGAGGATCTGAGAGTTGGCAGCCCAAGGCCACCCAGCTGGTGGGTGGCACCACCAGGATTTGAACCCACTCGGTCCAAGCCTCACTTGAACAGAGTAGGGTGAGGTGCAAGTTAGTCGCTCAGTCATTTCTGACTCCTTGCGACGCTATGGACTATAGCCCGCGAGGCTTCTGTGTCCATGTGATTCTCCAGGCAAGAATACTGGAGTAGGTCGCTATTCCCTTCTCCAAGGGATCTTCCTGACCCAGGACTCGAACTCAGGTGTCCTGCATTGTAGGTGGATTCTTTACTGTGTGAGCTACCAGGGTGAGGCAATGGAGGGATGTAAGTCATCCCTTGGAGGGGACTCAGGAATCAGAAGGCAGGACAGGGTGGGATGGGGGATGTGGCCCCCAGCATCTCTTGCAGCTGGGAATCACAGCTGCTCAATGCTGACGGTGCCGAGCCTCAGCCTTGAGCGTGATGCAGAGTCTCCCAGCAACCCCCACCCCCAGCCCCTCAGGGTGGCGCTCTTGACAGGAAGTGGAGGTCTTCACCAGAGCTGCAGCCGCTTCTGTGAGACAGAAATGAAGGGTCTCTAAGTGGGAAAGGAGATCGCTCCTCCAGGGCTCCAGCTTCCGAGCTGCTCCTCTCCAGACCCCACTTTCCCCAGTGACAGCCAAGATGTGGCCTGGATGAAGACTGGAATCCCTTTTCACTCCAGCACCTCTATGCGTCTGCGTGAATTTAACAATTTCCTGAAACCAGGTAGAGAAGGGCCCCTTCCGGAAGGGCAGCCGCTCCTCACTGCCCTCAGGCACGGCCGGCCTCAGATTCTGGGCTCTCCTCTGACTCTCTGAGAAGCAGGCTGCCCAATGTGGGGAGGCGTTCCCACTCGGGCCCTTGGCTGGGGCTTTGGCAGAGGGAGAAGGTCTGCTGGAGGCCTGATGGGGACACAGTAAGGCCCTTTATGGCTCAGCTTCTCCCAGAGAAACAGAGCAAAGTCCAGTCACACCTGAGGGAGAAAGCACTGCCAACAACTTCATTCAGGAGCCTGGGTGAGGTCAGCTGTCTGCCTTCAGTCCAGTCCCGCCTAGACGTCCCAGAGCAGCAGGGTGACAGAGCTCCTGACATTTCCGTATGTTCTGGGAGCCCCCCGCCCCCAGCAGGGAACTGTGCACCTGAGGGGCTTCCTGTCAGGCTGCTTGCTCTGCTGCGGCCTGGGGCTGGGCACAGCCTCAAAGGGTGGCATTAAGGTCCCAGCCACAGGGCCCCAGGCGTGCCCCTGAGGATGAATACTTTGTCTCATGGTCCATACGCAGACCCCTCATGGTTCTAGCTGAGGTCAGAGTGGGGGAAATAGGCCCTGCTCTCAGCTGACCTGCCCCTCAGCCGGTGGGCACTAGGCCAGTCCCAGCAGGTGGGCAGCCAGGAGTACCCCGCGTCCTTGTCCCTTTCTCCATCCGTCCATCTGGCACTGGTCTGAGAGTTCCCAAGATGCAGAGGAGCAGCACTGTCCCAGCCTGGCTGTGAAACTCCGAAACCAACCTTCTCGTTAGATGAGAACTCCGTCAGCGCGCCAGGCACAGAGGTGTGGAGGCAACGAAGTGTGCCTGGAGAATGCTGGGCGACAACACGGGCGGCAGGCACCTCTGAGCGCCCTCCGTGAGCCAGGTGACTTCTTCACAGCGGCCTTGGTGCACCTGCTACCAGCCTTGTTCACAGGCGTGGAAACTGAGGCCCCGGGAGGCGCCATAACCGGCCAAGGGCACACGCTCAAGAGCGCTGGGGCTGGCATCAGTGCCAGGCCACGCTCTCGAGGGGAGCTCTTCTCCATACTCCAGACAGGCGCCCCACTTCTCAGAGCCTCAGTCTCCCCATCTGTAACCACGACAGCTCTCGTGGGCTGTGAGTCCCTAGAGGTGCTTACCCACAAGCTGGTGAGTCACAAACCAAAGACCTTCATCCCCTGGAGACTCGCACAATCCTACTGAGGGAGGGAGCGCTGCTGCCCCGCCGATAAGCACCAAGGGGCCACCCTAGTCATAAAGGGGCAGCTCTGCCCCAGGGTGCAGCCTCTCGTAAAAGCTTAAGAAGCACTTTAACAGAGAGAAGAGTAATGCGACCCTAGGGGTGGGCACCTCCTCCCTCCCAGCTCCTAAAAGGCCTTTAATTCAAGGCCAAGTGGGCCTTCCTGTCCCCCTCCTCAGCACCTCCAACCCCAGCCAAGCCAAACCACCTGTGCCCTCATCATCTAACCCCTCCCCCCCAAACCCCGATCAACACCTGTGTCCCGGGTCTTGTCCCAGTCAGTGCTCCTCATGGGGGATGTAACNGAGAGCAGCGTCGCCCTCCTGCTCCTGTGTCCCAGGCTTCCCGGCTCCCATCCCAGGGACGAGCGCAGAAGTGCCGGGGGCAGGAGCTCAGGGGAGCTTCTGAAGATTGTCACCTGAAATACAGCATCTATGAAAGAGAGCTTCCCCCGTGGCTCAGATGGTAAAGAATCTGCCTGCAAGGCAGGAGACTCAGGTTCGATCCCTGGATTGGGAAGATCTCCTGGAGAAGGAAATCGCATCCCACTCCAGTGTGCTTGGCTGGAGAATTCTGTAAACAGAGGAACCTGGTGGGCTGTAGTCCATGGGGTCTCGAAAGAGTCAAGACACAACTAACACTTTCACAAGAGAGAGAGAAGGAGAGAGAGACAGAAAGGGAGGGAGGAGGGGAAGGAAAGAAGCAAATCCGTCGCAGCTCCACAAGGACTGGGACCTGTCTCTTTCCCAGCAGAGTCTTCAGTGTCCTGATCAGCTCCCAGCCCCTGGTTCACGACCAATACCTACAGGAGGAGTAAACACAGCCCACATTCATTCAAGAGTGCAGACCTGGGGCTTGCATTTTTCACTTCCGTTTGGAGTTTCTTTGTGTATATAGAGCTGCCACATTCTTTCGATGGTGAACAATAATAGTTCACTGTGTGACCGTATCACGGGATATTGCTCCAGTTCTCACTGATGGAGACGCAAAGGGTTTGGGTCCAAGATTTTGCTGCTGGGCTGAGAGCTACAGCCCACGGTCATGTGCGGAATTTCAAAAATAATCCAGATGACAGGACAGAAACAGACTTGCAGATATAGGAAAACAAACTTAGGGTTATCCGTGGGGAGAGAGAAGCAAGAGGGGACAAATTAGGTGTATGGGATTAAGATACAATCTATTAAGTACAAAATAGATAAGCAGAAAGGGCATACACAGGGAATCAGTGCCATTATCTTGTAACAACTGACAGCAGAATATAATCTGCAAACATACTGAATCACTCCACTGTCTACATGAAACTAATATTGCAAATCAGCTATTCTTCAAAATAGGAAAAGAGAGAGAGAAGCAGATGCTAAAAGCATCCGAGGGCCACAGGGAGGCCTTGGCTTCCGGGCTGGAAAACCCCAGATCCCAAGATTGATCCTACCAGAAGCTGCCGCTTCCTCCCGGGACAGGCCTGAACTGGCACAGAGCTGTTTGTGGTGGTCCTCCACCCCCAGACTCCCAGGGACCCCAGGAACTGCACTGGCCAGCACCAGAGCCCCTCAGGTACACTCTGCACCTAGCTTTGTCTTCCAAGATGCCCTTCTCCTGGGGAGGACAGAGGCAGCCCTCCTTCTCGTCCTCCCGTGGGGCAGGGGACCCAGCCTGGGCCTCTGCCTGGGGCGTGGGAGGTGCTCACGCAGGCTCCAGGCCCCGACATTGCAGACTCAGAGCGATGCCTGGGAAGCGAGAAGGAACAGCTGTGCTCTGTGGTCTCCATGGAGATCTGCCAACCTGGCAACCTCGCTGGGCAGCTGGGCCTGCGCCTCAAAGCTTTTGTCTTTGCAAAGTCTTTCCTTGAGTGCAAATACTGAACGCAAATCGGCCAGGCCTCCTCAGGGACTGTGGCTTCCCTCCTGGGCTCTGGGGGGCTGGCTGACCAAGACACCCCAAAGCCGTGACAGATGTGCAGGGGCCTTTGATGAGCTCTCTGAGGCCAGAGGCGCAGGTTCTGTTTAAATGATGTTCAGCTACACCGCCCATCCCTCCACTTTCTATTATTAAAACATGCTGATGCCAGCTCTAGTTATAGCACAAAGGCCCTCGAGGTCCGCCCTGGAAGAAAGAGAAAAAAAAGAACAACGCTGGCGTATCTTGAACATGTAATAAAATGCACGTTCAAGAGGTAGCAGCAGACAATCAGGATACTGCCTGGCCGTTTGTTCAATCATTTAGCAAATATCAGGGCCCCTATGGGGTGCCTGAAGAAGGAAATGGCAA
>SJYV01054867.1:0-31775 GCA_006410875.1 Neotragus pygmaeus
TCGGCGCTCAGCTTTCTTCACAGTCCAACTCTCACATCCATACATGACCACTGGAAAAACCATAGTCTTCGATTATCGCGTATAGCTTTGCAATTCAAAAGCGTATTCAATCCCAACTTAATTCCAACTCATAGAGGGCTCTCATATTCATACAGGGGACGACCTACGTGTGTAACCTAACAACTAAGAGGACTGCTGTTGTTCAAAACTTCAGAAATCGATGGAGTACCTGATGTGCCAATGAACCAGTGACCCCAAGACAACGACAGCAAAAATGAATAATCCACTGGAACACCTTGATCCAGTGAATGTGATATAGGAAGATTCAGTTTCACAAGGTTAAAATTCCTAGATTTTAGAAAAAAAAATCACAAAAGAATCCCTTCTGATATCAGGGGATCAGGGCCTTAACCACTGACTCTCCTTGTATATTAAAAATATAATTTAATTTAAAATGTTTTATTTACACTCAGTTTTTAGGAACATATCTCCCACATCAAGCTACCTTGCTTAATTAAACTTCAGCCACAATTCCTCTTGAGTTCAAACAATGCTGACAGAAAAACAGGCTATAATTTATTTCACTAAAAAAGAAATTTAATTTTTAAAAAGGCAACTCCAGAATTTGTTTATCAGGTTCATCTCCTAAACTTACTGGACTTTTTTGTTGGTAGAGTAGTAGGGGTGGTAGTATTCTGTTTTGGTTTCATCTGGGGTTTTACTCTTCTGTTTAAAGGCGCATTCACAGCCTGGTTCCATTTTCCATGACCCCTCATCAGCTCTTCCCAGAAAACGCTGAAACAGAGAAACACTCTCTAGTCACGCCATGAAGAAGAGGGGTGTTGACAGCCACGCTCTGCCACATGGACTGGGGTGTAGAGGACACTGGTCTGTAAACAGAAACCTCAGAAGCACTGAGGGAAGCTAAGGATGGGGACAGAAAGAAGCAAAGAGCTTCCCAGGCCCAGCCACAGAGTGTTCCAGTCTCTGGGTTCTGGTTTGTAGCCCAGCTGTAGCCCTGCAGAGATTCCAGGAGACAACCTGAAATCGCCTTTCATGTGTGACTGAGTTCACTTAGATCTCTCTTACTTATAACCAAAAGTCCCCTAACCGACAGCAGACTCCATGGGCCTTTCTGTTGACTGTTTTCAAAGAGACAAGATAGAAGCCTGCAGGAGGCAGAGGGAACCCAGCAAGGTCTACAAGTCAGAGGGAGGCAGGCAGTGCCTCAGCACCTGCACTGGTGGCAGTGGCTGAGCAGATGACTGCCTGCAGCCTCATGCATCCTCAGCAAGCCGCCCGAGGTCAGCCCCTCCAGTTAAACAACAAGTAACGCCAGGCTCAAAGGGAAGTGAGCTACTCCCTACCCCACACTCCTGCTTCACAAGAGAACACCATCACAAAGCACTGTGCCTTAGAGCAGAGCTTCCCAGCTGCCAGACAGCAAAGCCAAGCCAAAGAAACAGGGGCACAATACCTCTAACCCACCAAGTCAACTCCCATGCAAAAGGGAAGCAAACCCCAGCTTAAAAGCAGAGGGACACCCATCAGACAGAGCATACTGATGGTTTTTACCCATACATTTTGTAAACACAGAAGAAACATCCACTATTTCTTATGTACGTCAAAGTACTTGGTGAAAACATGACCCATTGTGACAGACACACAACTGTGAAAATGGACTGTCACTGAACTATACACAATCTAAAGAGCTACGATGGTAAAATACATTGTGCATGTTTTACCACAATTTAAAACAACCACAAAAAAATATGATACATCAAGAGTCACAGAGACAGACTAAACCCCCCACCCTGTGACAAACACCATGCATGGTGTTAACTGTGACAGGCAGGTAAATAACGTGTCCCCTTATCATAGGCAACTCAGGACAGAATTGGAGTTACCTGAGAGGTTGTCTGGGTGGGGAGAATAGAGTTGTGGTTTGGGGGAGGTGGGAGTGGGGACTGCTGAACCCAGGCCGCTTTCTACTAAAATGAGAAGTGATGAAAACTCACTCCACAGTCTATTTCCCCCACCTCCTAAGACCTGATCTGCACGATCTTACTATTTCTAATTCCTAAGTATTTCAACATAAACTCCTCAGAAGTCACTGCTGGTTTCCTATCAGCCACAGATGGCAACCCAGAAGAGTCCTGTTCCCATTATGCCAACTTGGCGGGAAGCTCACCTGCCACCACCTGAAACACTGATCCCTCCCACCTGCACACAGAAGGCTCCCAAACACAACTCCAATCCCGCCCAGATGCCCACTGATCAGCATCCTTAAAAGCAGGGGGGGAGTCTCATTACAACGCCACTAATTAATAAACATAAAGAGGGACCACATCGCATCCTAATATGATTACAGGAGACTGCAGCTTTCGTTGCAGTTCCACTCTGCAGTTCAGGATGGTTCCCAGCCTGATTACACTGGGACGGAATCCAGTTTTCTAATGTATCCATATGTATGAGAATCAGAGCAGATCTTACTCTACCAAACCTGGAGGAAAACCTCTGGAGATGCTAAAAGTTCAATTTCAGACACATTAATACATCCTTAACACTTCATTTACAATGAAACCATCCAGCTTGTTTTTATAACTCCAAAACAGACTTCTTAGCTGCAATTTTTTTTAACTTAAATGATCAAACACTAAGAGAATGTGAGACTGTTCACAAATTATGCCTAAATTAGAAAACAGGAGAGCTGCCTCTGTGCATGAAGCATGTGTACATACACACACACACTAGCAAGGAGGGAGAAAAGGAAAAGTAGATTGTTTACTTCATCAGACTCCAAGCAGAGATGCTCCTCTGTGTTTTGTGGACGCATGTGCTAATCACCAGGGCCTTAACCAGTGACTGCTCCTTGTCTGCTCAGCAAATCAAACAGGACTCTTGGAATGTTAAGCCAAGGTTTTCTTTAGTAGCGGTAGCTTGAATGAACTATAGCTCGTGGTTCTCCTGCCACTCTCCAGTAATGAAACCCTTCAATGGCTCTGCTCCTGCAATAAAGACCAAAACCTTTAAGCATGGGATACAAGGCCTAGCACAAAATGGATCTCTTTCACCAAGGCCTGTGCCTTTCCTCAAGGAAGCAATCTCTGATATTCTGACCAGATCAACTCTCTTCACAATTATGAATGAATGAAACACCGTGTCTTTCAGTACAAGTAACAGATAATCTCAACTCAGGTTGCCTTATACAACAGGGAAATTTACTTCACACAGACAAGAGGGAAATTTATTTCGCACGAGAAGTCCAAAAGCAGTGGGGGTTGGACTCAGGAACTCTGCTCTCTTCTCAGCTCTGTCCTCTCCCCAACACCAGCTTCACGTTCAGACTGAGGCAACACAGTCTGAACATTCAGACTCCAGGCACCACATTCTGCCAGGACCATGCTCAGAAGAAAAGGACTATCTTTCCTAGCACTGTCATTTCAAGACTGAGACGTTTTCCAGAACCTCCTGGTAGACCAGAACTAGGTCTCATGCTTATCCCCACAGCAGTCACCAGCAGTGAGCGGGACCAGCATGACAGGCTGACACAGACCAGGAGGAAACCCTGTAGTGGGGCAGAGTCACGCAGATGGGGAGGGTATCTGAACAAAGCCCCAGATCCCTTACAGAGGGAAAAAAGGACAGGGGCAGCTAGTTACCAGTCTGAGAGAGATGCCGGTTGTCACCAAGAGACACCGCCACTGGCTTCGTCCACCTGTGTCTTATAACACCAGTGCCAACAGCCTGGAGGGGAGGCCACAGGGCAGAAGAGAAGAGATGCAGGACTTTTGATCAGCAAGTGAGGACTTGTCTCAAGACTTCTGCTTAACAGTTACAAGGCCATGAGCATACCCCCAGACCTCAGTTTTCTCATAAAATGAAAAATACATGCTTAACCTAACGTGTAAGGTTGCTGTGAAGCCCAGACAAAACGGCTGATGTAAAAAAAAAAAAGGCTCTGTAAAAGCAATGACTGTAACTAAAACTCATAGAAAAACTAACAAGCCACCAAGAAAAACTCTGAGGTGGGGAGGGTGTGGGGAGGCTAATTCTGGCCAAACTGAAGCAGATATAATCTACTAATGGACATATGCTTTAAAAATTACATTTCTATTGATTTACTTGTGACCTGGGTGGAGGTTTTCCAACGTGACCTACTGATTTTCTCTAAGAGTTGAGATAGAATAGAACAACTCTACAGAGAATGTCAGGGGTCTGCAGAAAACCAGCTCAGGGTACTCTTCTCAGCTTTTTCTTTCATTTCTTCTCCTCAAGCATGCATGGCAATCATATTCTCACTGCTTTCTAAATCGAAAGGCAGGGTGGTGGTGTTTCACAACTCAGAAAAGGCTGAGAAAATGTGTTTTCAGTCAGAAGAGGGGACTGATTTGAGTGCACCATAGAAGCCAGAGGTCGCCCACGAGAAAGCTCAGCCCAGCTCACGTGAAGGCGTATGAGTCGTGATGCCTGTAGATAGCAAGTGCAGAGGCATCTAAGGCCTGCCTGCTCATGCTATTTTTATCAGGCAGTGTGGGCATGGAATCACCCAACACGGCTTGTGTTCTACACCTAATTTCCTGTCTGCCCTCCCCACCTCTGACTTCATTCATCTGTCTCCACTCACAGTGGCGTAGAGATGGGCGAGCAAGCCCCAGAGAGTCTCAAACCCATCTAAAGAGTAAAACGTGTACGTCTATGCCAACCACATTTTCTTCTCATTAGATACAACACCATTTGGGCAATAAAGTTAGAAGACCAGCAGTGCCTAGCACCACAATTCTGGAGGATGAAACAGTAATATTCTGGGCTTACTTTGATGTCGAGGAACTCACAACGATTCCTCATGGTGAGGGTGCCTTTCTGAGACTTAAAAAAATCAACAACATATGATTTTTCACTCCAGTTCAGGCAAAAGAATGAGGTAACAGTGTGAGAGCAAAGACATTCTAGGGAATTGCCCTGCAGGGAAACAGTGTGGACAGTTTCAGAGGTATTTCTATGCCCACATGGCCATACGAATGCAGAAGACACTCCCAAGACACATGCTTCCCAGGAGCATGGGTGCCTAATAAGACTGACAATCAAGAATATTTTCCCTCGGGCTTCCCTGGTGACTCAGGGGTAAAGAATCCACCTGAAATGTGGGAGACCTGGATTCGATTCCTGATTCTGGAAGATTCTACGTGCTGCAGAGTAATTGAGCGAAGGTACCACAACTTCTGAGCCTGGGCTCTAGAGCCCACGTGCTGCAGCTACTGAAGCCTGCACACTGCAACTCCAGAGTAGTGCCCACTCACTACAACCGGAGAAAACCCGCACGCAGCAATGAAGACCCCGCACAGACAAGAATAAATTTAAAAAGAATATTTTCCATCTAAATTATGTGTGTGTGAAAGAATTCTGTAAACCATAAAGCTGCCACATTTCACACAAGTGCAGTGTCTGGAGCTCACCTACTCCACAGAACATATTGCCATGTGTGGTCCTGCCTCTTCAAAATTCTCCCCTCTGAAGCAGCGTGGTACCTTGGGAAGGACATCAGTGAAAACACTGATGCAACTGAAAGGAAGTCTAGAGCTTAAGTTAATGACAATGCACTTGCACTGATATTAACGTCTTCGTTTTGGCAAATGTTCTATAGTTCCATAGGATGGTTAACATCAGAGGAAGCTGGGTGAAGAGCCTGAGGAACTCTCAGTACAAAGCATCTCTGTACCTTTCCTGTAAATCCAAGATTATTATTTCAAGATTAAAAGCTTTAAGTTTAAAACACCTAACTGCTTTATTAAAAGAAAGAAAGAAAAGGACTCCACAGGTAAAGACTTTCTAAGCAAATGATCAAAGCAGAAACTATGGAAAAAAGATAGATTTGACTATATAGACAATTTGAACTTTTATACATAAAATGTACTATGAACAGAGTTGGAACTGAAAGGCAACCAAGAAAGGAGGAAATCATTGATACACAAGAAAAGGGATACATATACAGAACACAGTAAAGTTTTTTTTAATTAAAAGAAAGAAAAGGCCACATGCCTAAGTGCTCCATCTGCTGCAACTGCTTTCACACAACTCAGATCCAAACGTCCAAACTCGAGTCTGGGCTCCTTAAACCACATGTTTTCCCCATTCCACCCACCACCTCTGACCACCCCACCTCCCACACCTGGGGGCTCTGCTGTAGAAAGCAGAACTTCAGTGCAGCCTTCCCCATAAGCAGTGAACTCCGTTTAACTTCTTAGACCACTCCCAACCAAAGTGCCCTTCAAGGATCCACGACTCTTTTCTTCTATGAGCCCAATATGTTAAGGTTACCTACTTGGTGCCCATAATAGTGAAAACAGGTCCAACCACAATGAGAAGAGGGAATCCTGAGAGAAGACTAAGGTGTGCAAAGACCTCCACAGGTCAAAACCAGATTCAAATTTCAGCACCAGCCAATCAGAAAAAAAGGAATCAGAAAAGCATTCACCACAGGTGGGCAGTCACTTCCCACTTGGAGCCCCATTTACCTGGACTTCTAGAAAGACTCAAATATTCAAAGAAAAGCATCTTTTTAAAATTAAAATATTACAACAACTCAACGGTTTACATTAGAACCAACCTATCTTAGTCATCTTTTGGTTGTTGCTATTTTTGTGCTTTTAAATTTAGAGAAGGGGACTAGAGAATTTGAAGAAAGAATATATTTCTTTCAAGATGTCCCCAGGACTCCCCTGGTGGTCCAGTAGTTAAGAATCCACCTGCCAGTGCAGGGGACACAGGTTTGATCCCTGGTCGGGGAAGATCCCACATGCCGCAGGGTTCTAAGCCATGAGCCACAACTACTTGAGCCCACACGCCCTAGAGCCCATGCTCAGCAACAGGAGAAGCCACTGCAACTAGAGGCCCTCGAAATGCAATGAAGACTGAGGACAGGCGAAAGTCAATCAGTAAGCAAATTTTTAAAAAAAACATGTCCTCACATATGCATAGTTTATATTATGTCAGAGTTAGAATCATATTAAGAATTCATTTAAGTCATTATCGTATTACAATTAAGCAAGAAGAACACTGAAGTTTCACACATAAAGCAGTATAGAGGTCAAGAAACAAAATACTTTTCTTATAACAGTATGACCATGATTAAGACCACTAGATAAAAATTCAGGAGCTGCTTTCCACAGCTGCTGCTAAGATGCTCCATCCTTTGGAGGGAGCTCAGGCTGCACTGGGGTGAAGCCCTCACTTCAGCCGGTGAGTAGCACCTCACCCAGCAGCCCCCTCAATACTCGCCCACACCGTGGCCTCCGTCTTGGAGCTTGCCTTCATCTACTCGGCCCTCATCCTGCACAACAAAGAGGTGATGGTCATGGAGGGCAAGATCAATGCCCTCGTTAAAGCAGACGGTGTAAACACTGGCCCTTCCTGGCCAGGCTTGTTTGCAAAGGCTTTGGCCAGTGTCAACATCGGAGACCTCACCCGCAAGGCAGGGGCTAGTGGGCCTGCCCCAGCAGCTGGTGCTCCACCAGAGGGAGGTCCTGCCCCCTCCACCCCTGCTGCCCCAGGTGAGAACAAGAAAGCAGAAGCCCAGAAAAGAATCTGAAGAGTCTGACCATGACATGGGTTCTGGTCTTTTTGACTAAGCCTCTTTAGGAACACATATAATAAAAGGCTGAGTTCTTTGCAAAAAAAGAATTAGGAGCTAAAAGTCTGCATGCCAGTTGATTATATTCTCCAATATAAGATATGATTATATTATATATTGATATATAACCTTCTGCAGACTTTCTGTTGCCCTACTTACCTAGAATTTCCTATGCAATGAGATGGTTCACGTCTCAAAATAACACTAAGTACTTAAGACAGTGCTTAAGGCGAGGTAGAAACAAAGAGAGGAGAAGAAAACTCAACCTTAACTTCTGGAAGCTCACTCATGATCTAATCTATTAATGAGTCCAAGCCCCTCAGCACGCCTCCTTCCTCAGACATTTCACCTTGGGTCCGTGTTACTGCTCATCACCACCAAAGGAGGTTCAACTCAAACCAAATGTGCTAGTCATTTACCATTGAGTAAAAGGACGGATGATAACTGCCCAGAATTAAAAGGATGAAGTAACTGGCTTAAATTGACCTCCAGTGATTGTTGGTACCATTCGTGACAGTGCTTACCTCCCCTCCAAAAAGTTCCAGCTGTCTTGCATACACCGGAGAAATAGCTCCGTTCCCCAAAGCCAAGCATGTGCATCTTTCTGTGTCTCGCAAAAGAGAAAAACTTCACCATCTGAACATAGGAGAAGGACAGCCAAGGAGTCTCCATTTCTATCACCATTAATCAGTGGAGACCACCATCATTTGCAAATCACAGACAGCAAAGAAAGGGAAGGCAACGGGGTATCCCAGACTCTCAGAATTAAAAACAATACACCATTCCTGAACCATGGGTCACTCCTGAGGCTTCTCTACTTATTCACAATAAGTTTATTACACTAAATTCATAGAAAGCTGATTCCAAAGCACCTCATAAACATTACTGTTTCTATGCATACTTCTGTAAAGAAAAGCATTTTTAGCCTAGGAGGGACCTACAATGGAGGGTACTTAAGGTTTCTCTATCCCTTTGCTTGCACATCAATACATATAAGATACAAGTCCTATTCACTTTGTGCATGCATGCTAAGTCACCTCAGTTGTTTCCAACTCGTCATGACCCTATGGGCTGTAGCCCACTAGGCTCCTCTGTCCATGAGATTCTCCAAGCAAGAACACTGGAGTGGGTTGCCACTTCCTCCTCTAGGGGATCTTCCCAACCCAGGGAGTGAACTTGCTTCTCTTACATCTCCTGCATTGGCTGACGGATTCTTTACCACTAGTGCCACCTGGGAAGCCCCCTATTTACTATACTGTATCACAAAATTTTTCAAAACAACATTAATGAGTTGATCAAAAACCTAAAGAATTCAATTCCATACAGCACTGTAATCACGCAGCTTGTTAATCATCCAGAAAAGGTTCAGTACTGATGAGTTAAAATTAAAGGTTGGCATAATTAGATAAAATTGAATTATGGCGATAATTTGTGGACTTCATATATCAGCACTTTGCCCTCCACTTATAACAGAGATCTGGGCTGTCATGGCTGTTTAAGAATGCTCAGGAGGAGGGAGATGCAAAATCAAACACAACCAGGATGCTATAAATTCAGAAAGGTTGGGAACTGATGCTCGAGTAAGCCACAGTGGATAGATTCTGGGCAGCACCCCAATCCGACACAACTTAATTTATTCCCAAATCCCTCAGAATCACCGTTGGGTGAGGAATCAAAGCAATGTGTATGCCACTTATACACTCACTCCATCAAAGTATTAAAAATTATTACTATTGGAATAGGCAAACTGTGAGCTATCTTTTACTAAGAGTTGCTGTGTTTTATTCCAAACATTTCAAATATTACAGAATTTCATCATTCAGATATCAGAAAATTCTAAAAAGTTAACCTCCTACATAGGAAGCACAGACTGGGTTGCTCATTTCATGGGCCATGGGTTTCTCATTTCTCATCGCCATCTTTATGGCATGCACAAAAATGAAAAGGATTCAAACTATTGGTAGGCACTGGAAAACGTGACCTGAGTTAAGCCACATTCACCCACCTACCCCTCCCATGATCCAACCTCCTTAAACTCCTTTCTTTCAGGTAAGTTAATTCCAAGTATGACTTTTTTTTAAGGCATTTTTATATATGACAGATGTTAATTTTCAGATGTTAAGACAGACACAAATTTTCTGATGTTTTAACATTTACATACGGTAACTAAAATGTCAGTTGAAATGTCAGCTCTGAGTGTGCAGGCTTTTCACCCACAGCATTAGCCTAACTTCTTATCATGCATGTTCTGATATTCTAACCGTTGGAGCTGAATTTGCCCATCCAGCTAAGAGGCTGATTTATGGGTGAAGATGAGCCTGTATATTCTTAGCATATGGTACCATCACTACTGATCAACTTTTCAGCAATATTAAAACAATATATTCCAATACTAACCAGCATGGCCTCATGGAGAGGACCTCGTGGAGGGCCTCTGACAACACTATTTTGTCACGGCTGTCACTGACAGTGCCATGTGTTTCCCCAGGACAGTATCATATACTCTCAAAAGCCAAAGATGAAGGAAAGCTAAGTATGGGGACAACAACACAGTACTCAAAGTATTTTCCACATAAGACTCTTGATTTCTCTTGCCAGAGGCTAAAAATTAACAGACACACATCGTGTGTAACTGCCTCGGAAGTCTAATCTTCCCTTTATTGTTTGCAAGAAACTGGTCAAAGAAACATTCAATTTGCATGAAAAAATTCTGAACCCAGTGACATCTGTCTATATCTAAGTAGAATTTGAAAACACTGAGCATCACTTTTAGAAGGCAGATACCAAAGAGCCTGTAGAATTGAGTGTCCCAACTAGTAAAAAGCTTGGGATCAACAGCTGAGACTTAAATGGAAAGGCTGAGGCTGTCATAAAAATTATTTCTGGAAAAGGCCAACTTCTTAATCAGAAATTAACAGATCTCATACAACCAAAACTTTAACCCAGGACCTCTACCATGCCCATTCCAAACAGGGAGGAAATGTCCAAGTATTAAGACTACCAAAAGAGAAATAGCATAAATAACTGTAACAGCATAATAACTTCTATTATGCATTTCCAAATCCTTCCACATCCATTAATGTCTAAATTAAGTCTTTAATTTTTAAAAAGTGAGAACTTGTGAATCTTAAACTGTACTTTGTGTTATCTCTCTCAAAGCTCTTTCCATGTTGACTGTAATTGTGCTTTTGATTAAAAATAGTAACAGTGAGAAAGATGTTCAAGTAAGGCTATATTATCTGCACAGACCTCTGCACACCTACAAAATAATTTTCTACACTCTACAACCTACTATTCCATTACTATTGGAGGTTTTCGATAAACACTACTTTTCCATTCTTTTCTAAAAATACTCTTTCTCTGAAAGGTGGGTATCCTTGTCACCACACAAATGCAAAGACTTCTATTTCTGCTTGCTGACATCAGAGAAATATACCTGATCTTGAATTAACCACATTTAAAGGGAAAACAGTGTAATTTTTTAAATCCATGAATAATCCAAAATTTTAATTTTGACCCATTATTTTCTATGAAAGACAGAAATCAAATAGAGTTGATCCACTTGTTCTAACATGACAAAAACAAAAGCTAAAATGAAAAGACCAAGTTTATCAGAGTTTGTAGTCTTTTATGCAGATGTAGTAATTACTTCAATATTTCTGTTCAAAGAATGTATTTAATTTTACCTGAATGTGGGGTGGTGGTTTAGTCACTAAGTCGTGTCAGACTCTTGTAGCCCCATGGACTGTAGCCTGCTAGGCTCNTTGTAGTCTTTCATGCAGATGTAGTAATTACTTCAATATTTCTGTTCAAAGAATGTATTTAATTTTACCTGAATGTGGGGTGGTGGTTTAGTCACTAAGTCGTGTCAGACTCTTGTAGCCCCATGGACTGTAGCCTGCTAGGCTCCTCTGTCCATAGGATTTCCCAGGCAAGAATAATGGAGTGAGCTGCCATTTCGTTCTGTAGGGGATCGAACCTGAGTCTCTTGTGTCTCCTGCATTGGCAGGCAGGTTCTTTACCACTAGTGACACCTGGGAAGCCCCACTTGAATGTGAAGCAGGTGTCTATCTCCTTGTCTTCCTGGAATCATCCCTTTCTTTAACAAAAAAGCACCCCAACTTACCTTTGATTCAGTTAAGTCTCTCAGTCCTGTCCAATTTTTTGCAACCCCGTGGACTGTGGCAGGCCAGACTCCCCTGTCTATTTCCAACTCCTTGATTTTGCCCAGACTCATGTCCATCCAGTCGGTGATGCCATCCAACCATCTCATCCTCTGTTGTCCCCTTCTCCTCCTGCCTCCAATCTTTCCCAGCATCAGGGTCTTTACCAATGACTCAGTTCTTCACATCATGTAGCCAAAATACTGGAGTTTCAGCTTCAGCATCAGTCCTTCCAATGAATATTCAGGACTTATTTCCTTTAGGATTGACTGGTTTGATCTCCTTGCAGTCCAAGGGACTCTCAAAAGTCTTCTCCAACACCACAGTGCAAAAGCATCAATTCTTTGGTGCTCAGCTTTCTTCACAGTTCAACTCTCACGTCCATACATGACTACCGGAAAAACTATAGCTTTATCTATACAGACCTTTGTGGGCAAAGCGATGTCTCTGCTTTTTAATACGCTGTCTAGGTTTGTCATAGCTTTTCTTCCCAGGAGCATGCGTTTTTCAATTTCATGGCTGCAGTCACCATCTGCAGTGATTGTGGAGCCCAAGAAAATAAAGTCTGTCATTGCTTCCATTGTTTCCCCATGTATTTGCAATGAAGTGTTGGGACCAGATGCCATGATCTTAGTTTTTTGAATGGTTTAAACCAGCTTTTTCACTCTCCTCTTTCACTTTCATCAAGAAGCTTTCCTACCTTGTTGATTCCTGGACTGTAAAAACAAGTTCCATCTTTGTGGTGCTGTCAACTTTGAGCAACTGACAAATTACCTAACAAGGATGATCATATTATCTCTCCAGGAAAATGAAATCTTATGACACAAGAATGAAATCAGTGGGTGCTGTCTTCGAGACCATGGCACCTGAAACAGATTGCTCACTAAGTGGTCCCTGGAGCCTAGATTCTTGTAGGTATGATTCTTGGCCTCCAAAGCCTAGTTGTCCAGCATTTTCTATGCCTACAGTTCTGTAACCTCCCTTTTTCACTCAATAATTTATAATGGGCATCTTTCCAGACTGGTTAATACAGACTTATATCATTATTTTCAATGCATGCAAAGTACTCTAATCAGTTCTTTACTCAGATTATTTACGAAATAACTGCACAGAGTAAATAGTTCTTACAATATACATATCTTTGTTACCTTTTCCTATTATTTTTCAGGATAAATTCCCAAATATGGAATTGCTGAGTTAAATGTGAATTTTATGTTCTGATACGGAACAGTTGCTATTGTGGACTTCCCCTGTGACTCAGATGGTAAAGAATCTGCCTGCGATGCAGGGGACCCAGGTTCGATTCCTGGGTCAGGAAGATCCCCTGGGGAAGTGCGTGGCTACCCATTCTAGTATTCCTGTCTGGAGAATTCCATGGACAGAGGAGCCTGGTGGGCTGTAGTCCATGGGATCACAAAGAGTAGGACATGACTGAGTGACTAACACTCTACACAGAGGAGCCTGGTGGGCTGCAATCCATGGGATCACAAAGAGTAGGACGTTACGGAATGACTAACACTCTACACTCTAAATAGCTATTTAGAATGAGTGCATCAGTTTATAAATCTACATATAAATCTGACCAAGAGTACACACTTCCTTCATCTTCACCAGCACTGAGAATTACCATAATCCTTATTCCCATTCCAAACTAGGAAATGCCCAAATATTAAGACTACCTACCAAGAGGAGGCAAACCAGAAGTAATCATAAGAATACAATACCTTATATTAAGCTTTACCAAATTGTTTCACATCCATTAAGGTCTAAATTGAGTCTAAATTATATTGCTGACACAATCATTGAAAAACGGTGTCTTAGTTGGCTCAGATTGCCATTAAAAAATACCATAGTCTGGGGTGGCTTAAACAACAGAAACTTATTTCTCACAATTCTGGAGGCTGAAAACTCTAAGATGAAGATGCCAAGGTAAATTTCATTTGAGACTCTTCTCTTGGCTTCTAAGTGGCTGCCATCTTGCTACAGGCTCAAATGACCCCTTCTTTGCACATGGTGGGGGTGGGGAAGGAAGTGTTGCAGAAAGGGTTAGTGAACTCTCTGGGTGTCTGTCTCTTCTTGTAACAGTACTAATCCCATCATGAGGGCTCCATCCTAACCCTAATTACCTCCCAAATGCCCCATCTCCAAATACCAGCACACTTGTGGACAGAGTTTCAACATAAGAATTTGAGGGAGAAACATTTGGTTTATTACAAATGGTATCTATTCTTCCTTTTTTTTTTTTTGGCTGCAGTGAGTGGAATATAAGATCTTAGTTCCCCAACCAGAGATCGTGCCTGTGCCCCCTGTATTGGGAGTGCCAGGAAAGTCCCTTATTTTTGCTTTTAACTTCATTTCTTTAATTACTAGTAAAATTGAACATTTTAATATATTTATCGGTCATTTACTTTCCCTTCCCTTGGAATAGGAAGAGTACAGAATAAGCCTGGAATATTTCGTCACACCAGAAAGCGAAAGCTACTACAAGCCACTGGAGGTGTGTCGTAAGGACTTGGAGCCAAACTGAATACGCCTATCTGACTAGAGATACGGCAATTTGAGTGTCAAAAGTGCGGGTAACTGAAACGAACTCAAACACATCATATACACTGAAACAGAGAAGTTCATAGAGATCCTCAGAAAAAGAAGAAAAAAAGAAAAGAACCCTCCTCCATCCCCACTGGAGAACGTCAGGGAACCAATGCATGATTTTAAAAAGTGGTATGCTAAAGGCGCTTCAGTCATGTCCAACTCTTTGGGACTCCGTGGATGGGAGCCTGCCAGGCTCCTCTGTCCATGGGATTCTCCAGGCGAGAATACTTCAGTGGGTTGTCATGCCCTCCTCTAGGGAAACTTCTCAACCCAGGGATGGAACCCGGGTCTCTCATGTCTTCTGCATTGGCAGGCAGGTTCTTCACCACTAGCGCCACCTGGGAAGCCCTAGAAAGTGGTAAACAAAGGGAAATAAACCTTCCTATTCAACCTATAGGGCTTCCCTCATGGCTCAGTCAGTAAAGAATCTGTCTACAATGCAGATCGAGACCAGGGTTCGATTCCTAGGTCAGCAAGATCCTCTGGGGAAGAAAATGCAACCCATTCCAGTATTCTTGCCTGGAGAATACTATGGACAGAGGAGCCTGGCGGGCTACAGTCCATAGGGTCTCAAGAGTCGGACATGACTTAGCAACTAAACCACCACCACCACCACCACCATACAACCTATACCTCAGGACAAGTCCTTCGTGTTCTTCTATATACATCATCACTATATTAGGTGGGAAACAAAAACATCACCTGCATCAGCTGCAAATTTCAGAAAGATACACCATATGTCACTATACATGTGGAAGGGAAATTACAGGACCCACCAAGGATATAATGTACATCTTAGCTTTATCCCCCACTGTTTCTATATTTTTAAAGGTACTGAGCACTAGAAAAAGAACTAATCTGACTTTGTTTTCATTAAACAAAGGTATCTATAATTTTCAGCAAGAGCTCTTGGATCATCATGAAAGCACCTTGGTTGCTAATGTTCAGTGTTAAAATTTAGAATGTTTATAAACAAAATGTTTTTTATATATATACACAATGGAATACTATTCAGCCTTAAAAAGGAAGTAGTGGATGAACCCTGAGAACATGTAAAGTGAAATAAGCCAGTCACAAAGGGACAATTACTGGATGATCCCACTTATATGAAGGACCTAAACACTCAGAGAAAGAAAGTAGTAGGGTGGTGGTCAGGAGTAGGGGGAGAAGGACAGACTACGATGGGAAGTTAATGGATACAAGTTTCAGTTCAGGAAGATGAGTAAGTTCTGGAGATGCTGGTGGTGATGGCTGCACAACAAGGTGAATGTACTTAATGTCACTGATCTTACATTTTAAAATGCTTAACATATGTTTGATACAGGATGCAGGATGCTTGGGGCTGGTGTACCGGGATGATCCAGAGAGACGTTGTGGGGTGGGAGGTGGGAGGGGGATTCGGGATTGGGAGCTTGTGTACACCTGTGGTGGAGTCATGTCGATGTATGGCAAACCCAATAGAGTATTGTAAAGTCAAATTAAAAAATAAATTAATTAATTAATTTAAAATATATATATATAAAATGCTTAACATAGCAAATTTTATATTATGCATATTTCATCACAAAAAACTTAGAATGTTTAACATGTTTAAAAGTTTACTTGACTAAATTAACATTATCCCAGCCAAATTAAAAGACATTTGATGTTTGAATTACATAATCCCTGCAGTCTCACTAAGGGCAAATGTACAATTTGGGGAAAGCTTTTGGTAATACTGATAATACTTCCCAGGGTCCTAACTAGGAACCAATGAAATAACTAAACCAAGACATTTCATAACAGAAGTATTACTCAGTTTTTTAATGCATGTGATGAACCACATGCACAGTTGGGTCAATCTATCTTCAGTCTTTCTCCATCTACAGAAGAGAACAGGAAAGAGTCTATAACTGATATTGTAAATGCAGTGAAACAGATGAAGAACAACGTCCAAGCCTAGCCCTGTGCACGGTAGGCACTCGAAAAACCTTTTAGAAATCTGGATGTTCAGTGAACCTTCAGCAAGATCAAAAGACCACCTGGGCTTCCCATTCAGTCCTCCAGACCACCATAGCAAGAGCGTTGAAATGCATCCTGAAAGAAGGCTGCTGTGTTGTCACTGTTCTTTCCCTACTGGGGAATCTCAGCATCAATGTTGGATGGTTCAGTGTAAAACAGGTTTCATGAACCATGTATCCTTTCATGGATTAAAAAAAAACTTTTTTCCAGAGTTTTGGTGGTGTTGCTCATTGAAGTCATCTCTGACTCTTTGCCACCACATAGACTGCAGCATGCCAGACTCCCCTGCCCTTCACTATCTCCTGGAGTTTGCTCATGTCCACTGAGTCAGTGATGCTATCTAGCCATCTCATCCAATGCCACCCCCTTATCTTTTTGCTTTCCATCTTTCCCAGCATTGGGGTCTTTTCCAATGAGTCAGTTCTTGGCATCAGGTGGCCGAAGTATTGAGTTGTGGTGGGTAAAACATAAATAATCAAACTGCCAATTGCACAGCTCCATATGAAAACTAGGAAGTTCAATATGATACATCTTTTCTAAATGAAGTCAGTTCTAAAATAAACAGTAGTAAATTCATTACTATTTCTCAGTCACAGGAAGTAACTGGCTCTCTACTCTTCTCCCAGGTCATAAAGCTCCACTGTGTTTAAAAAAAAAAAAAAAAATCCGCCTATATATCTCCCTATATCCCTAACTCAGAATTACATACTTCTAACTCTAGAGGTCAACACCTCCCCCAGCACATGGAAACACTGCTACTTTCACAGCCCTTACTAAAATAGAGCACTTAAAATTCTCCAAGGAAACTCACATCCTCCAGTCACTCTCACACAAATTAAGTACTGTGCTACAATTCAGGAACTAAACACTAGATTTTGCTATACAGATTTATTCATATACTTACGTGCATAACAGTAAACTATCAAGAAATAAGAAGGGACGGCTGAGATACCCTCAACACAAGCAGTGGCTATCACTGTACAATGTTCAGATCAGCTTCCAAACCACCCGGCCAGATCGGCAGTCCAGGAGGCTGCCTCTTGTTTGCAGCGGCTAGGTGCCAAGGCACCCTGTCACTTCACATCAATCCCAACCCCAAACCCCAGCAAACCGGGCTGCCTGGCTCCCGGGGTGAGCATCCTCCAGGGCCACAGCGCCACTCCCAGTGGCCGTGCCTGCAAGAACTCAACTTCAAGGAATGCATACCTGAGACACAATGCTAAGGGACCCCCAGGTGAATTTTCACATTCTGCAAAACCTCAGTAACAAATTATTTTCCCTGCTTTTTTTTTTTTTTAAGAACCTGCCCAACTAGGTATCCTTAAGGTGCTGCGGCACTTACAAAATACAAAGGTGCACTGCAAAATACAAAGAGGAGGAGAGCCCTCAAGGGGGAGAAACCCAGGGCCGAGCTCCCTGTAAGGGGAGTTGACTGTCCACAAGGAGAAGTGTTTCAAGACTTTCTGATCACCACGGCCCTTTAGCAGGTAAGTCACATCCGCCCCCGACAGGGCTGGGTCACCCTAATTTCCTTCCACAAGGCGAGATGAACCTCACCTTTCCAACCTTGAAGGGGTATGACGAGGAAAAGTAAGACACCTCTCCCTACTAATGGTCCAGACGGGTCAAACTTCAGAGGCGGCATCCTGCACTTTGTTTTTATCGCAGGCAAGAGGGGAAGAAGGGTTGGCTTTTGGAGCGGAATCCCCGTGATTTGCCAGAGGAAACGGCACCGACCAGACAGCACACGCGCCAGCCTTTCCATGCAGCTGCCACGACAGGTGACCGGGCCGCTTTGCAGACTCCCCCGCTCGCTCGGGGGGCTCCACGGAGGTGGGGGAGCGGGGGTGAAAGGTGGGCAAGAGGCCGAGAGGGAAATCCACTCGGTTCAGACGCCGGGGAGGAAGAGGGGCAGCACCGTGTCCCCGGGAGAAACCGTTTTAAGGGGTTTTTTGTCTCCACAATTAAGGGGGGGAAATGGCTCCAAGCCAAACGCCTCCTGATTTACACACACACACACACACACACACACACTCACGCGCGCGCGCACCCAGCTCCTCTATCGCCCCATTTTTCTGAGACAACTGAAACAAAGGCTCAAACCGCTAAACGGCAGCCAGCGCCGCCCGGAGCCCGGGTGTCGGCCACCGTCTCCACACCGCGCCCTCCGGAGAGCGCACGGCAGGGGCCGGCCAGCCGCGCCCCGGCCCTCTCGCCCGAGGCGCCCCGGCAGAGGGGCCAGGCCAGGGGCCCCGAGCGCCCGCCCCGGCTCCCGAGGGCGCTCCGGCCGGCGCTCGGGGCCCGCCGCCGCCGCCGCCGCCGCCTCCTCTCGAGGGCGGCAGCGCCCGGGGCCGGGACGGCGGTGACAACAGCCCGCCGCGCGCCTCACCTCCGGGCGCCGTTGGCGGCGGCCCCGCGCTCCTCCGCGCCTCTCTGCCTCCAGCAGCCCCGCGCCGCCGCCGCCGCCGCCAGCCGCCGCCAGCCGCCTNTCACGCGCGCACATCCCGCAGCCCGCGTCCCTCCGGGCAGCCGTCGCACCGCCTGGGCAGCAGTGAAAACAGCGGGGACCTAGTCCAGTCTGAACCCCGCTCCCGTGAGGGAATCCTTCCTAAGCCGGGAACGGAATAGGTTCGGGTGCCGTCTCAACTTCATTTGAGCCGGGCGTGGATGTCACACTCGGTCTGGAGTTGAAAGTCTCTAGAAAGCGCACGTTGCTTCTTGCAGGGAGCCACCGTCTGTCTCCATGAAAACAGTCACTGAAGTGCCTTTGATGGTGATGGTCTCGGTGATATTGTATCTGTTTTTTTCAGTCAGTCTTACGGGGAAAAGACTGGATAGCTTCATTTTAACTCGCACAGAGAAAAAGCATCCAGAGCCTCCCCCCACCCCCACACCTTAAATTGATGTCCTGCTAGGAACAGAAACTTGATACACCTGTCCTTCGTTTTCCATCACGTACCCAGAAATAGCGTTGATGGTTGTGTGACCATTCACGTATGTGTAGCTTTAAAAAAAAAAAACAGACGAGAGTGGCATCTTTTGTCTCTTTATTTGAAGCTTGCTTGCGTACAGTCTGCTCAGTCCTGTCCAACATGCCCTATATAATTAAATGTAGCAGCCAATCTTTACAAGCCTTTGCCGCTTTCTTCGATTTTTGCCTATCTGCCAAATTTTTCAAATCAGCTTCAGCTTTAAGAATTCTGGCGTCTGTGATTTTTTGGTTGTCAGAAAGAAAAGAAGAGTTGGGCTAGAGTCTTTAAATTCTGAAATTCCGTGCCTATGATTTCACAAATGTTGGCAAGTGCTGCCTAGATTGTTTTAAATTTTTAAAAGTTAATTTTTAAACAATATTTGCCCCCACGATCATATGCACATAAGTAAAATGTGTTCAAGAGAAGTATGAGCATACACATTGTGTAACATCTCTAAAATTAATTTTGAAACCTTTCAGACGTAAAACTACATTTAAGTCTTAGAATACCTTAAACATAAAAGATAATACTAATTCAGTGAAATAAGTATTATGCTTCAACTGAGGGCTAAATTTTATACTGAAGTCTGTGGAGCAACCAAAGGAAGTATATACAATATGGCCCTTACTCTCAAAATGTACAGACTCTAACCAGAATTATTTAAAATATATACTTTTTTTTAAAGTCTTTTCTCTTTCTCACACACATATATGTGTGTCCATGCATGTGTGTGTGCACTAACTTGGATCAGGCAGTCAGGACCTGGAGAAAATTTTGAAAAATATTACCCTGACTATTAGACCTTAAAGAATTAGCCAAAGGAGTAAAGACAAAAATATGCAGTTGAAGAACTTTCTTGACTTAACAAATGCAATGAATGTAACAGTCTAACAATGATTTAACATACCATTAAGACTGAACAACGTGCGTGTTCTTTCTTCTGCAAAATGAAAAAAATATTAACCTTGAAACCACTCTCGTCATAATACTATAGTTTTCCTTATGGCTCACATGTGCAAACTCTCTTTTACGCAAGCACTGTGGGCACAGGTACAGCCAGCTCTCAGCAAAAAGTGAGGCTCTCAGGCCTCACTTCCACCTCTGTAGTTTGCCACTGCGTGAGCAGCGATATGAATGGTCTTCGAAGCAAGTATCTTCATAGAAGTCCTGCTTCTACCGCTTAGGAACAAGTGTTAATAAGAACAATATGCTTAACACTGTTTCTTTAACAGTACATTCAAGTAACAGCATCTACCTCACAGGGCTGCTGAAAGAATTAAATGAAATCATTTATGTAAAGCACTTCGTATACAGTGCCTGATAAAATAGGTACTCAACCCCAAATAACAGCTCAGGTTTATAAATGCTTATCACAAGCCAAATGCTATGTCTTGTTGGTTCTTACTGTTCCTTCTGCTCCCTGTCACTCTGGGTGGGTGTCCTTCGTCTCCCTGCCCTTCCCTCCACCAGCCCCTTCCCTATTCCCTCTCTCTGCCTTTTCAGGATGAAAATGGCTTCCTCAAGACATTTGAGAGGAACTTCCCTGCTCATTCAGTGGCTAAGACTCTGCACTCCCCGTGCAGGGGGAACTGGATCCCATATGCTACAACTAAGTTTGCAGCCCGAAACGAAGACCTGGCACAGCCAAATTAATTATTTTAAAAAGACATTTTAACTTGAAGGCTAATTTACAGAGGTCTATTGAATCAGTTGTAAATCAACATTTTAGGCTTTAAAAAATCTTTCAAATTTTTTATGAAATAAAAATTACCTATTTAAAATCTGAGGCATCTG
The DNA here is from genome assembly GCA_006410875.1 of Neotragus pygmaeus. Lineage (NCBI taxonomy): Eukaryota > Metazoa > Chordata > Mammalia > Artiodactyla > Bovidae > Neotragus > Neotragus pygmaeus. The sequence continues at coordinate 21,153 of SJYV01054867.1, forward strand.
GGAGCAATTAAGGAGATTTGGCAATAGGGACCCTACCAATGGCCTTTGAAATCCACTGGTCCAACAATTCTCATTTTCTGTGCTTAAAATACTTTTAAATATTAGACAATTCGGCAACACACTTGAAGAAATTAAATCAATCCCTGATAACTGTTGAATAATTACTAAAGGAAAGCATCTCTCCTATGACATTCATGATTGTGACTCTGTTAACTGGTTGTCCTTTTGCTGTAGGTTCAAGAGTGAGATAAACTTCTTAGTACTCTGACCAAGTACCCGCAAGTTCTGAGAGATACGTGACCTTTCTTTGAAAGTTATACTATCCTTGTACCTAACTTGGGTCACACAATGAACTTAAAACTCAAACTGGATCTGATAGGCTCTGGTATCATTATGGCAACTGGGTGACAATGTAAATATTTTACGCTCATCAGTGTTTGGCTGTGCACCGGTGAAGGAGTGCACGGCTAGTGTGATGGCTGAGCACAACTGTACTGGTCCAAGGCTGGGCCTGATGACATAAGGATCAGAAATCAGAACTGGGTGCCTGGGTGGGTCTCTGAACCCTCTCTCTTTACTTCTCTACACCTCTCCCTCCCCGTCACATTGCTCTTAGACATCCAGATACTGAAGATCCAGAAGCTCTCCCCTCAAGGCCTCCTTCCTGCCTGCCTCACACCCAGCATCTCCCCTCCCTCCTGGCCAGGGCAGAATCCAGAGCCCAGAGTTTCTGCTGTCGCAAGCCCTTCTGGACCAAGACGTTCAGCACAGGGAATGGGAACCTGGATCTCGATAGAGGGAGACAGGAAATGTCCATAGCACAGGAGCTAGAGCCTTTGGAGGATAAGATGCAAGCCTTTTGTCTTTCAGTATGTCCCAGGAGCCCAAAATGTCAGTGCTAGCTTCGGCTTCATTAGGGAAATGTAGCCTTCAGAGTTAGGGGATGTGTACCCATGGGCCACTATCCTCTGCAGAGTCAGCCCAGCCACACTGTTTCTCTCTGCCCTGGGTCCCACCAGTCACATCTTGAGAAGGACCTTGATAAGTTGCAGCACAACCGGTAAAAGGTGACCAGGATGGAAGGGCTCTGGAAGCCCTATTGTAATGTTATGTGTACAGTCGAGCTCAGTCACTTCAGTCGTGTCCGACTCTTTGCCACCCTATGGACTGTAGCCCACCAGGCTCCTCTGTCCATAAGATTATCCCAGCAAGAATGCTGGAGTGGGTTGCTATCTCCTCCTCCAGAGGATGTTCCTGACCCAGCAATCAAACCGTGTCTCCTTCAGCTCCTGCATTGACAGGTGGATTCTTTACCAGTGAGCCACCTGGGGAGCCCATTATAATGTTATACTGTTTTCTCAAAGCTGTTGAAGAAAATAGGAATGTTTAACCTAAAAGAAACAAAAGACTGTGCTAGTGAGTATGATCATGTGGTGAGAGTATTAGTCCTTTTTCATTATTTATTGAGATTCTACTTTGGACCAAGCTAAGTCACTTCAGTCGTGTCCGACTCTTTGCAACCCCACAGACAGCAGCCCACCAGGCTCTCCCGTCCTGGGGATTCTCCAGGCAAGAACACTGGAGTGGGTTGCCATTTCCTTCTCCAGTGCATGAAAGCGAAAAGTGAAAGTGAAGTCGCTCAGTCGTGTCCGACCCTCGGAGACCCCATGGACTGCAGCCCACCAGGCTCCTCCGTCCATGGGATTTTCCAGGCAAGAGTACTGGAGTGGGGTGCCATTGCCTTCTCCAACTCAAGCACTGATGTGTGTGCATTTATGGAAGCAGATCAGATAAGGAAGAGCCTTCTAACTGGGTGGTCCATCAGGGAAGTGGCAGCGTTGTGAAGTGGCCTTGAGCCTGCCCAGGCTTCTCCTTTCACTCTGGGGAGCTGGGCTGGACACTCAGGGAGCTACTGTGAGATCCTCCTCTTCTCTCAGCCCCACAGCCTGGAGCCTCTGCTCAGCTCACTGCTTCTTCTTCCTCACCCCACTAAGTGCTCCAGAGCATAGGTAATGCCTGATGCGACATCTGGGACCAAAAATACTGCTTAACTCACTCTGGAAAGGAAAAGATGGGAAGAGCCGACTCATTGGAAAAGACCCTGATGCTGGGAAAGATTGAGGGCGGGAGGAGAAGCGGATGGCAGAGAATGAGATGGTTGGATGGCATCATTGACTCAGTGGACAGGAGTTTGCGTCAACTCTGGGAGACAGTGAAGGACAGGGAGTCCTGGCGTGCTGCAGAATATGGGGCCTCAAAGAGTCAGATACAATTTAGCAACTGAACAACAGGAGATAATGGCTTTGAAAAGCAAGAGAGAGTTTTCATCATCGCCCCCTTCACCACATCCAGGAGTAGAGAGGAGGTCAGTGAGCTACACACATTGCCCGCACTTGAAGCTTCATTCTCACTCCCAATCCTACGAGTGCTGAGGGGCCTTCAGGCAGCACTGAGTGCTGAACAGACCATGTCCGAGCAGGTAACTGTAGTTGTGTACAGATATTTTTCTATAAGCAGAGGAGTCAGTGGTCTTCCAAAAGCACCAAAGTGGCCTTATAAGCAACTGCTGAGGCAAGAAGATGCTTTTTTTTCTGGCGATGTCCTAAAACTGCCCCACCTCTTGATATGCAGAGTTGGTCTCTGGGAAGGAAGAGGAGTGATTTCAGGTCAGTGACTCCTACAACTTTTTCCTGGTTCTGTATTAAGGCCATGAGAGGCCAGGCATGGCTGGGAGCCTCCAAAGTGAAGGCACTAAGACAGCAGAGAAGATGGCATCGTGGCCACACCTGGAGCCAGGCAGGGGCAGCTGCACGCACACCCAGGGCAGGGCTCAACAGTCTTCAGGAGGTTGGCTGCCCCTGGGAAGCTGCGGGGGAGGAGAGCCATGGAGCTGGGAGCTGAGGGCTGTCGTGTCGGGACTGTGGATGATCAGGAGGTAATCCTGTAATCCGAAATATAACAGCAGAAACGACTTCACACAAACATCAGACACCTCAAACACTTAGCTGTTACTCTGTCCTCTATAACCTGGTTGTTATATCCTCTTTTGGCTTTTGCTGTAGCCACCACGTGGAAGAACTAGTCAAAACGTGAGAAGAACAGACATGGTCACAAGGCCCAGGGTTATCTCCATACCATCACTTGGTGACGGTGAGCTTGAACCCATTCTCCACTTCTCCAACCTTCACTGCTCAGCTTGTAAAAGGGGTTGGCAGTGTTGGTCCCTAGTTCTTCTGGACTCTATAAAGTCCCACAGCTCATTCGAACAGATTTGTTAATAGAAAGACATAGGGCCTTGTCCTAACCTGCGACTTGTCTATAGTTTGGACTATTCATACCAACCTGTCAGGAATATTTCTTTCGACTGGGCCATGTGAAAGGAAAGGACAGGGTGGGCTGCACAGGGGTGGGGGCTTGGCTGCATGTAGTTTTAGACCTCAGTGGACTTGTTAAAGTATGAAGTGCCAAAATGAGTTTGCAAAGGGTATGTATGTGTGTGTTTCGTCGCTAAGTCATGTCTGACTCCCTGCAACCCTGTGGACTGTAGCCTGCAGGCTCCTCTGTCCATGGGATTTCTCAGGCAAGCATTCTGAAGTGGGTTGCCTTTTCTGTCTCCAAGGAATCTTCCTGATCCAGGAATTCAGCCCCCATCTCCAGTATTGGCATGTGGTTTCTTTAACCCCGAGCTTCAGTTTCTCCACATCCAATTCACCCAATTTACATTTCTTAAGCTGGGAAGGCAGTAGAAGAGGAACGAGCATTTTAAAAGCACATTTCTGCCTCCACCCCATCCTTTCCTTTTCTGTGTCCCTGCTCCCTTACTCACCCTTTTCTTCCCTTGACCATGAATCCAAACTGTACTTGGTCACCAGGACGAAGTCACTAACAAGACCCGTGTTCAAGTACTTGTCTATTCTGCAGAGGTCTGCCATACATCTTCTGAGAATATAAACACAGCAAACACGGTTGAACCAACCACCTTTCTCCCCTCTTGCTTGCTAACAGAGCCCCGTGTGTTAAGCCTGTCCACATCCTCCCCATCCTCCACAGACTGGTGCTCCCAGAAGCCTGGCCTCAGCCCACCCACACTGGGGTCTTAGCCACTGGTTCATATGGTGGATCCCAGGCCAGCCACCGCGGCACCTTCAAGTTGTCAGAAACACACCTTCCAGACCCACCTCAAACTTCCTGATGGAAACCCTAGCATTGGGGGCTGGGCATCCTGTGTGGTAAGACACCCCACAGGGGATCTGAGGCACACGGAAGAATCACTGCTCTTAAGCCAATCTTGACCATTCTACTCTCTTCCCTTAGAAACAGACAAGGGATCCCATTCTGGCCAGTTAAANACCGCGGCACCTTCGAGTTGTCAGAAACACACCTTCTAGATCCACCTCAAACTTCCTGATGGAAACCCTAGCGTTGGGGGCTGGCATCCTGTGTGGTAAGACACCCCAGAGGGGATCTGAGGCACACGAAGGAATCATTGCTTTTAAGCCAATCTTGACCATTCTACTCTCTTCCCTTAGAAACAGACAAGGGATCCCATTCTGGCCAGTTAAACCTGAGTGCTAGTCTGCAAGGGGAGCCTTTGAAAACAGCTACTTAGCTCCTAAAAAGAAATATAAGGACATTCTTCTAGGGAGTCTGTGGGCTCTATTTTCTTAATAATACTAAAACATCATTTACATTTTTATTTTCATTCTCTCATAAATGTACACTGGTCTTCTCTAGAGATTCTAGGAAATGTCGATTCCACAATAGATTGGGTGCCAAAGCAGACATGAGAGCCCACTTGTTCTCTAATAAAAAACACATTACAGGGATTTGTTTAAAAAAAAAAAAGGCAAATACGTAAAAATAAAACAATGCCACTCTTCCTACAAGATTTTGTTGCTGCTGTTTTGGAAAACATAGTTGGTTTTTCCATAAAATGTGTGATTTTTATCAACATATAAAGATGTATTGCTAAGAATTAATACATGTTTTTAAAATTCCTATTTTAATTTATATAAATGGTAAACATAAAGGTGGTTCAGTGGTAAAGACTCTGCTTGCCAGTGCAGGAGATGCAGGAGATGTGGGTTCGATCCCTGAGTCAGAAAGTTTCCCCTGGAGAAGGAAATGGCACCCCACTCCAGTATTCTTGCCTGAAGAATCCCATGGACAGAGGAGCCTGCTGCTACTGCTAAGTCACTTCAATCATGTCCGACTCTGTGCGGCCCCATAGGCAGCAGCCCACCAGGCTTCCCCGTCCCTGGGATTCTCCAGGCAAGAACACTGGAGTGGGTTGCCGTTGCCTTCTCCAATGCATGAAAGTGAAAAGTGAAAGTGAAGTTGCTCAGTCATGTCCGACTCTTAGCAACCCCATGGACTGCAGCCTACCAGGCTCCTCCATCCATGGGATTTTCCAGGCAAGAGTGCTGGAGTGGGGTGCCATTGCCTTCTCCATGGGGTGGCCAGGAATCAGACACGATTGAGCAACTGAGCACACACACACACAGACATTGATAGCTCTAACCCGTGTTAATTTTTAAGTTCTTTGGAGTTCTTGATTCTTAAGAATGTAAAGGATAGATCCTGAGAAAGTCTGAGGGCTTCTCCTTGGGGCAAGGATACTGTGGCTGCTGCTGCTGCTGCCATCTTGTGACCACGAGGAGTCAGTCACACAGCCAGGAAGGCGGGGCAGAGGGTCTGTGAGGCCGCTCTGATCCTCTGAAGCCCCAACCCTGCTGTGTATTCTACAGGCTTTCACCATCTTTAAATGTCTTACTCTCTGAGATAATAAATCCCTTTCTTTTTTTTTTTTTTTAATTTATTTATTTATTTATTTTTAAATTTAACTTTACAATACTCTATTGGGTTTGCCATACATCGACATGAATCCACCACAGGTACACACAAGCTCCCAATCCCTTTCTTGCATAAACAGTTTTTGGTTGAATTTCCTCTTACCAGCTGAAAAAAATCTTCCCAACCATTGTAATTTACATTTAGCTCTGAGGACCTCAATGACCTTTTTTAAAATATATATACTATTTTTATTTTATTTTTTGGCGGCGCTGGGTCTTTGTTATTGCACGTGGGCTTTCTCCGGCTGTGGTGAGCGTGGGCTACTCTTGGTTGCGGTGTGTGGGTTTCTCATTGCAGTGACTTCTCTTTTTGCAAAGCACAGGCTCTAGGGCATTCAGGCTTCAGTAGTTCCAGCTCCTGGGGTCTAGAGCACAAGCTCAGTAGTTGTCGAACATGGGCTTAGTTGCCCCAAGGCATGTAGGATCTTCCTGGACCAGGGATCAAACCAGTGTCCCTTGGATTCTTAACCACTGGACTGTCAGGGAAGTCTGACTTCAATGACCTTTACATCCATTTTGCTCAAGTTTCCATAAACAGGATCAGTGACATTATTTACCAAATGAAGCCCCTGAAGCCCCGAGACAGAACTTAAAAAAGAATACAGAGTAAAAATGTGATAAAGCTGTCATTCAGGAAGTTAACAGAAATCATCGGCACTCTAAAAAAGCAGATGCCGAAGAGACAGCCAAATCACAGTGAGAATATACGAGAACTCACATACATTTAGGAAAGCAAATCTCTCGACTAAGTCTATGAACTTAAACCATTACAGTCTCTATTTTGTAAAATAATAATCTTTATGTAAATGCTAGCCATTTTCAGTTCAGTAAAAAGCTTAGATTTAAAACGGCAAATTTGGAGAATCAGAAACTGATTAAAGTGATGTTTAGCAATAAGACAGATAAATACAAATATCGTCATGCCTATATAATTAAGCACTGCTCCAATGAGAATCACTTATTAGATACTTAATAACTTTTGTCATATAAAAAACTAGAGGACTTCCCTAGTAGTCCAGTGGTTAAGAGTCCACCTGCCAATGCAGGGGGCAGGGGTTCAACCCCGGGTCCAGGAAGATTCCACATGCTATGGGGTTACTAAACCCACATGGCCCAGCTTCAGAGCCTGGGCTTTAGAGCCCGTGCTCTGCAGCAAGAGAAGCCGTNGAGTCCACCTGCCAATGCAGGGGGCAGGGGTTCAACCCCGGGTCCAGGAAGATTCCACATGCTATGGGGCTACTAAACCCACATGCCCCAGCTTCAGAGCCTGGGCTCTAGAGCCCGTGCTCTGCAGCAAGAGAAGCCATGGGACAAAAGGCCGTCTCACTGCAACTGGAAAGTAACCCCCCCCACCCCAAGTAGAGAAAGCCGGACGGAGCGCAGCAGTGGAGACCCAGCACAACCAAAACAAAAAATAACCTCCAAAGCTCTGAAAGATTGAAGTAATCACTGCTTAAGCACAAGACTATAGAAGAGACTGAAATACATTGAACATTACATTGAAATAGGTAAGTGATCCCCATTGATTTTACTGCCGTAACCTTACTCACACCTGCAAAATAATGCAAGAGTTTGGGATATTGTTGCAGAGGTGGCTAGTTGTCCACCAAAAGCCTTATCACGTGACAGGGTTGCAACTAGGAAGTCTCTTCCCAACCAGGAACAACATTTCCCAGAACCCCGTTCTGCCTAAGTGGGGCCATATGCCTGATGCTCACCAGTAGAATGTGAGAAGTAAACATGTGTCGCTTCTGGCCAAGGCAGTTAAGATATGGGTGTGTTTCTCCATCGTGTCTCTTCCCCTGGATGCCAGCTCAACACAAAGAACGCGAGGCCCCAGGGAACAAAGCCACCAGATGGAAAGGGCCTGGATTTCTGAATCATTTATGATGGAGAGTTGATCGCCAAAGAGAAATATCTACATGGGACTGCTAAAGGAGTACAAAATAGAGTTCATTTTTTAAAGCCTTTAAATACTACAGTTAATGTTAACGTTACCTTCCCTGGTGGCAGAAGACCAGGGTTCAGTCCCTGGGTCTGGAAGATCCTCTGGAGACAGGAATCACAACCCATTTCAGTATTCTTGCCTGGAGCATCCCCAGGATGGAGGAGCCTGGCGGNATACTACAGTTAATGTTAACGTTACCTTCCCTGGTGGCAGAAGACCAGGGTTCAGTCCCTGGGTCTGGAAGATCCTCTGGAGACAGGAATCACAACCCATTTCAGTATTCTTGCCTGGAGCATCCCCAGGATGGAGGAGCCTGGCGGGCTACAATGCATGGGGTCTCAAAGAGTTGGACACCACTTAGCGACTAAATAACAACAATGTTAACATATAATAGATGCTGGGTTATCTTGAAGTGTTGAAGCTCTGAGTAAGTATCAGAAAAGTTTTTTACTTTAGCAGAAAAAAGAGAAATTTTCATATTTACTATTGTATGCCTGTCTCCAGTGCCTGGAATGGTAGCAGGTAGGAATTAGTTCAGTTCAGTGGCTCAGTCATGTCTAACTCTTTGCAACCCCATGGACTGCAGCATGCCAGGCTTCCCTGTCTATCACCAACTCCCAGAGCCTACTCAAACTAATGTCCATCGAATCCGTGATGCCATCCAACCATCTCATCCTCCATCGTCCCCTTTTCCTCCTGCCTTCAATCTTTCCCAGCATCAGGGTCTTTTCCAATGAGCTGGTTCTTTGCATCAAGTGGCCTAAGTATTGGAGTTTCAGCTTCAGCATCAGTCCTTCCAATGAATATTCAAGACTGATTTCCTTTAGGATGGACTGGTTGGATCTCCTTGCAGTCCAAGGGACTCTCAAGAGTCTTCTCCAACACCACGGTTCATTAGTTGTGACATATTTGTATTTCAGATATAAACAGCTGTAGAACATGAGTCATTTTATAAGCTGGTTTCTTGTACCTTCCCCTTTATAAGAACCTAATGTTATATCTATCAATATCACAAACGTTGTGCTAGGACACAGATAGGTGTATAGGATTACAATCAAAAGTATTTATTTATAGTTTTGTTTTGTTTTTTAGAACTAGTTTAAAGAAGTCCTTTCCTCCTTTACAAATAACTCAGTTACTTCTAGTTTGCAAATTTCTTGAGCACATTAAGTCAGCAAATGTTTTATGAGCATTGGCTATATACCAGCAGCACTGTGCTGGGCCATGGGACAAAACCATGATAAAAGTATAAATTGATTATTTCATGTAGTATGACAGATGCTATCATAAAGATCAACTAAAGTGGAGGTCGATTAAGTGTCCAGATTCTAGTTCCAGCTCATGGGAGAAGTTAGTTTCCCCACAACCACCACGCAATTCTCACCACACCAACTGCAAGTCTTGCAATTCAACTCAATTCTGACATTAGGCAGCCTGAGATAGTTTAGCTTCCACAGGTTAAGGATTGAGTCTGATGGGGTTCAAAATGAGCCACCCCCTTCAAATGTGCCGCTTTTGCCTAAAGATTATTTTGAATCAAAAGTAACTGAGACCCTGTGAGTTCAAGAGAAAATTGTACCCCTCCCTTAACCACCTGGGGCTTCCTTGATAGCTCAGTTGGTAAAGAATCTGCCTGCAATACAGGAGACCCCAGTTCAATTCCTGGGTTGGGAAGATCCTCTGGAGAAGGGATAGGCTACCCAGTCCAGTATTCTTGGGCTTCCCNTTCCTTGATAGCTCAGTTGGTAAAGAATCTGCCTGCAATACAGGAGACCCCAGTTCAATTCCTGGGTTGGGAAGATCCTCTGGAGAAGGGATAGGCTACCCAGTCCAGTATTCTTGGGCTTCCCTTTTGGCTCAGCCGGAAAGAATCCGCCTGCAATGCGGGAGACCTGGGTTCAATCCTTGGGTTGGGAAGATCCCCTGGAGAAGGGAAAGGCGACCCACTCCAGTATTCTGGTCTGGAGAATACCATGGACTATAGTCCATGGGGTCCCAAAGAGTTGGAGCGACTTTCACTTCACTTTAACTACCTAGAAGGATTTAACTGAGGGTCTTTCCCAGAAAAAGTTATTATCAGAGATAAGTTTTATCTGAGTGGCCCATCTATATGGCAGAGCAAATATCTAATTACCCAACATTTGCTTTTCCTCCCATAGTCCTGGAATTATCCTTCAGTCCTTGGATGTCCAAGGCCCCTACCCCATTACTTAGCTTGATATGACTTATATCTTTCTGTCTTTGAACCTTTCCTGTATGTGGGGTTTCAGTATATATAAAATTAAATCATCTCTTGTTAATTTGTGTTAACTCTTAGAACAGTCAGAAGAATCTAGAAAGTTAAAGGCAATGTGTTTTCCTCCCCCACAAATCCTATAAGACTGTCCTCTCACACCCATAATTTCAGATGCAAGTGGCAAGCCCAGGTTGCTTCTGTACTTCTGACCAATGGCTATAAAGTAGAGGTTCCAAGACCCTTTTTCTTAGGTTTGATTAATTTGCTACAGCAGTTCACAGAACTCAGGAAACTCACTAGATTACCAGTTTATTATGAAAGGTTGTAACTCAGAAACAACCAAATGGGAGAGATGGATGGGGCTATGCATGGGGAAAGAACACAGAACTTTCATGCTCTCTCAGAGCTTGCCACTCACTCTTCCCAAATCTACACTTGTATACCAAGTTGGAAAAAACCTTGTCCTTCTGTGTTTTTAGGGAAGTGTTATTGATTAAATCATTGGCCACGAGCAACTAAATTCAATCTCTAATCTCTCTCCCCTACCGAAAATGTTGTATTTTGGGAGCAGGAGGCGGTGAATGGTG
>SJYV01054868.1:0-12276 GCA_006410875.1 Neotragus pygmaeus
AGTAAGAATGAGGAGAGGTGGGAGAGAGAGGAGGGAAGAGATGGAGGAGAGAGGGGAGGGAAGAGATGGGCGTGGCTCGCGCACAGAGCCGCGCTCCAAGCCCCGCCCCCGTTTCCCAGGTAACCGGGTAAACAGACCTTGTCTCCTCTTCCCTGCAACCCCTCTAGGTGTTGAACGGGCAGGGACTCGGGGTGGAGATGTGCTCTTTTCTGAGAGTGCCGTCCCTCAAAGGGTTGGGGCCCTCCAAGGGGTTAGGAGCTCCCCTCCAGCCCGGTACAGCTTACCCCTCAGAGATGAGTGCCCTTGGACCGGGAATGGCGGTATCTGGGAGGAACTCTCCCCTGAGCATGGAGGTGGGACTCGCCCCCGAAGGAAAGGATGACTTACAAGAGAGGAGAGTCTTCATGGGAACAACATCTCCTACGGAGCTGGGGCTCAGAGTGGGCTTAGGAGAAGATTTCCCATGTAGTCAGACATATGAGGAGAGGATGGCATCACCAGAAATAAGATCTCCATCGCGCAAGGGGCTTGAACTGAGATTGAAAAGGCAGAATATTTCTAGGACCTTCATGGCTGGGAGTAATTTAGGAGTCCACAGGGTCTCAGCCTCACAGGAAACAAAACCTCCTCTGAGTGCGTTGCCTGGAAGAGTGGGTTTAGAAAAGGAGCGTTTTCTGGCAGGGTATTGTCCAGAAAGGGTAACACAGCCTCCACTGGGCCAGACGTGTGGAAGTCCACAGGCTTCAGGGGGCAGGAGATGTCCTGTGACTGGTGACCCTGAAGGGTTCGTGGTGCCAGTGGGCAAGCTACCTGCTTTGGGGATGGAGCGTAGAGGGGACCTGGGAGGAGAGTCTGCCTGTGTGGTGATGAAGCCCAGCACAGAGACGGAGCCTCCTGTGGAGGTGGACATGGGGCTCCCCCGCCCAGAGGAGCCGACTGAACTGGAGCCCCAGATGGGCTTGGTGATAGGACCTTCTGAGTGCCAGCTGGCCCAACCGCCTGAGGAGCAAAGGGAGGCTGAGGACGCAGAGCCAGGAGGAGAGCCTCCAGATCACATCAGACCCATATACTCTGGGAGATTTTCGGATCGGATGCCTTGCTGGCCAAGTGTAAGTTTTTCCTAACACTTTCCCCTTTCTTCTTTGACTTACATTCCATCCCTCAGTCTGCATCTTCTCAATCTTCTTTCTGCAGTACACGTTGTATTCTAGTATTCATGTAGGTTTTTTCAGAAACATTTTTCTTTTTCCACTCATTATTCTGTGACTTATTTGTTCTTTCAGTTAAGACTTGTGACTTACGCTGGGCCCGGGCACTAACAATTGAAAAGTGCATGGTCCCCACCCTGTGGGTATAGGTTGTCCCTCCAATGTTGAAGACGATAACTAAGCAAATCCCATATAGATGTCTATATGAGTAGAAAACAAATGTGATTCTTCCTTAATGGAGGTACACTGTAAACATGGAGCTTGATGGAAAATTCAGACAGTTTCGTTTGGAGGAGATGGGAAGTCTTTACCGAGCCAGTAGTACTGGAGCTTATTTAGAAAGGTGTCGGGGGACTTCCTGGGCAGTCTGGTGGTTAAGACTGCGATCCCAGTGCAGGGGTCATGGGTTCAATCCCAGGTTGGAGAACTAAGATCCTGCATGGACTGTAAGGAGATCAAACCAGTCAATCCTAAAGGAAATCAGTCCTGAATATTCACTGGAGGGACTGATGCTGAAGCTGAAACTCCAATACTTTGGCCACCTGATGCGAAGAACTGACTCATTTGAAAAGACCCTGATGCTGGGAAAGATAGAAGGCAGGAGGAGAAGGTGACTGACTACAAAGGATGGGATAGTTGGATGGCATCACCGACTCGATGGACACGAGTTTGAGTAAACTGCAGGAGGTGGTGATGGACAGGGAAGCCTGGCGTGCGGCAGCCCATGGGGTCACAGTTGGACATGACTGAGTGCCTGAACTGAGTCTTTAAAGAAATGTGTCAGTATTTGTCAGATGGGAAATAGGATTGAGGCCCCTTGAGCCAAGAATGGCATACAGCATGGCCAGAACTTCTTGAGTTGGGAGGTGTAAGCAATTCTGTTTAGCTAGCATAGCGGTAGATGAAGAAGAAATCGAAAGGTCCACAACGCAGGAGTAAAACGTGTGGGTAGAGAGCAGTGGCGAGAAGGCAATGGCACCCACTCCAGCACTCCTGCCCGGAAACCCCAGGCACGGGGGAGCCCATGGGGTGGCTGAGGGGCGGACACGACTGAGCGGCTTCCCTTTCACTTTTCACTTTCATGCATTGGAGAAGGACATGGCAACCCACTCCAGCACTCTTACCTGGAGAATCCCAGGGACGGGGGAGCTTGGTGGGCTGCCGTCTAGGGGGTCGCACAGAGTCGGACNGACACGACTGAGCGGCTTCCCTTTCACTTTTCACTTTCATGCATTGGAGAAGGACATGGCAACCCACTCCAGCACTCTTACCTGGAGAATCCCAGGGACGGGGGAGCTTGGTGGGCTGCCGTCTAGGGGGTCGCACAGAGTCGGACACGACTGAAGTGACTTAGCAGTAGAGAGCAGTGGTGGGTCTTCATGAGGGAGGAAATAAATACAATTTGCTTTTTGTAAAGATATATATGTTATCAATAATAATGGTGGACTGGAAGGGAAAGATATTGGATAGTTAAGCTATTTCAAGGTAATGATGGCCTGAAATTAATGCAGAGTTAGAAAGAATGGATAGGAAAGAGCCATTTCTGGGAAGCTTTTAGGAGATGATATTGTTAAGAGTTGCCATCTGGTTGTGGATCTGTGTGGTGAAAGACAGGGAAGTTGATGGACAACTTAGGAGTTTCTCGGTTGATAATGAGACATCTTCCGGTTTGGTGGCCCATGAGTATCTGGGGAACACCTGGAGCTCGTGATCCTGAGTGTGAGACGTCTGCAGGGTGCCAGATGAAACAGCCGGGAGACAGCCAGAGCCGTGGGTGGGGGTGGGACGGGAAGACCTGGGCAGGAACCTTGGGGAACATGTGAGACGTCAGAAAAAGGAATGTCAGCTAGGTAATTATTTTATTTTATTTCTATTTTTTAAACATTTTGGCCTTGCCATGTGGTACGTGGGATCTTATTTCCCCTACTAGGGATCAACCTGCTCCTCCTCCACTGCAAGCGTGGAGTTTTAACCACCGAATCACCAGAGACGCCCCAAGCGAGTTCTTGAGGACAAGGGTTTTCTCGTATTTATCGCATAGCTTCATGGCATACCACAATGCCCAGCTTACAGTGGCCGTTCAGTAAATATATGTTGGATAAATAGGAGGAGGGCTGGATGAGTGAGTGGGATAGAAGGCAAAGGTAGGTTGAAGAGGGTGGTGTTGGGGAACAGCAAGGGAGCATCCTTCAAATGTTCCGGGAATAAAGGAGAGACCGGAGAACACAGTTTCGCTGAACTGGTCACAGGGATTCTGCAGAATTTTCTCTTTTTGCGTCTGCAGACTTCTGTTCCCCTTGGGGCTCAGGGCCTTCTTTTGCCTCTGACCCCTTCAGTCTCCGGTTCCCTTGTGGGGTTTCCCCAGCCACCCTCTTCTCCCTCGGCCCTGCCTGCTTCTCCTTTCTGGATGGGTTTCGCAGCCTACGGCTTCAGACCTGACCTCGCGTAGGAGCGGAGGCCAGCTTCCGGTTTCCGATACAGGCAATTCTAAAACCCCTGCTTCCTCCTACCTTTCACATCCTCCTTTCTAAATGTGAAAGGATAGGGAAGAGAGCTTCAAGGAGAAAGTGACCAGCAGTGTTAAAAACGTCTGCAATAGGGGAAATAGAATAAAGATAAACTAGCTTTGAACATTAAGGGAACTAGTGACATTGTTAAAATTCAGATTCCAATATACTGAAGAGTGAAATTAAAATTAGAGAAAAGTATTGTGAATTTTTTTCCCCCTGAAGGAGTGTGACAGTGAAGGGAATAGAGTTAAGATTCCGTTTAGGGGTACGTTTATTTAGTGAATCGGGAGGGGAGTTTGAGATAACTCCGAGGAGGTGATGAGCGGAACCAGACCCTACGTAGGCAGGAGGGAGTGAAAATAGGATCACAGGCAAGAGGAGAGATGAGTTAAGACTAGAAATGAGGCTCCTTTAAAAATACATGTGTAAATATTAAAACATCTGGGACTCCCTTGGGGTCCAGTGGCTAAGACTTTGCCTTTCAATATAGGGGGTGTGGGTTCCATCCCTGGTCAGGGAGCTGAGATCTCACATGCCTTATGACGAAAAAAGCCAAAACATGAAACAGAAACAGTACTGTAACAAATTCAATAAAGACTTAAAAAAATGGTCCACATCAAAAAAATCTTTAAAAAAATTGAAATACCTACTTTCACTATAAAACAAAGATAATAACATGGAAAATTGAGAAAAGAGAAATGAAAACACACCTAATCTCATTACCATACACTATGCCTCCTGGCACTTCATTGCATCCACATTAAGTAAGTTATTGGTGGCTTTACTATATCTACGTTGCTACTCATGTGGCTTTGCAGGGATCAGCTCTTTACAGGTGATGAAAATGAGGCAAATTAGATAATCTGGCCAAAGTCTTACAGCTAAGAAGTGGTAACCCCAGGATTTGAAGTCACAACTTCCAATTTAAGGGTCTAAGTTTCTGTGGCTTCCCTGGCAGTCCAGTGGTGTAGACTCTACCCTTCCAAAGTAGGGGTGAAGGTTCAATTCCTGGTTAGGGAATGAAGTTCCCACATGCCATGAGGCGTGGCTAGAAAAAAAGAATCTGAGTTCTTGAGTGTACTATACTTCCTGTAACATTTTTTCCAAATTCATGTAGTTGTTACAGCAAGCATTAAAACTGTCTTTATTTTCACTTATTACTATTTAATACACTTTCAGAGGTGTTACAAAGAACTTTTAGTGATAAAAAAAATTTCTTTAAGTTGATGTGTGATTCTTTAGTCAATTCCTTCCCTCTATTTTTAGACAAAAGATTATTTTCCTACTATTTTTCTGTATAAATAGTCTATGAACTAGGTATTATGTGTCTTAGAATGTTTCCTTAGGACAGAGTCTCAGGAGAAGTCGAAGGATGGATCTTTTTCTGGTTCTTATTGCCAATCTTGTAAAGATTGTAAATCCTGTAAGACTGTGCTACCGAATTTTAAAAATTAATAATGATTTGTAAGGCATTGTTTTAATTCAAATTTGTTTGATTTATAACAAGACTAAATGCTGTTTCGTATGGTTGTTTTCTTTTTTTAAAAAAAACTGTTACATCTGGTCATCTTGCTGAACTCCGATTGGTCTATTGCTTACTATTGCTTTTGGATTTACTCAGTAGACAATCATATTAAAGCTGTGGTCTTTCCTTCTTTGATGTTTACAGTTCTCACTTTAATTTCCTATCTCACTACATTTCCTATGATCGGTAATACAATATAGAAAGTCTCTTTTCAGACTTTAATGGGAATGATTCTGATGGTTCACCATTAAGTATTATATTTGTAATATCCATCCCCAGTTTGCTGCTGCTGCTAAGTCACTTCAGTCGTGTCCGACTCTGTGTGACCCCAGAGACGGCAGCCCACCAGGCTCCCCCCTCCCTGGGATTCTCCAGGCAAGAACACTGGAGTGGGGTGCCATTTCCTTCTCCAATGCATGAAAGTGAAAAGTGAAAGGGAAATCGCTCAGTCGTGTTCCAATCTTTGCGACCCCATGGACTGCAGCCCATCAGGCTCCTCCGTCCACGGGATTTTCCAGGCAAGAGCACTGGAGTGGGGTGCTGTCACCTCTGCCCCAGTTTGCTAAGTATGTTTAAAAATCAGGAATAGAGCTTGAGCTATGAAGAGCTTCTCTGCATTTGTTGAAATACATCTTTTCTGAATTAGCATGGTTAATTTTCTAATAGTAAACCATCTTCATATATTTGGGCTAAACCCTACTTGGTTGTGATATATTATTATTATAATATACTTTTGGATTTTATTTCCCAGATATTTACTAGGGTTTTTGCATCAGTTTTTGTCCAGTTGCTAAGTCATGTCTGACTTTGTGACCCCATGGACTGCAGGACGCCAGGCCTCCCTGTCCATCACCAACTCCCAGAGCGTACTCAAACCCATGTCCATCGAGTTGGTGATGCCATCCAACCATCTCATCCTCTGGCGTCCCCTTCTCCTCCTGCCCTCAGTCTTTTCTAATGAGTCAGCTCTTCGCATCAGGTGGTCAAAGTATTGGAGCTTCAGCTTCAACATCAGTCCTTCCAATGAAAATTCAAGGTTGATTTCCTTTAGGATGGAGTGGTTTGATCTCCTTGCAGTCCAATTGGACAGAGTTTTCCTTTTTGTGTTATCTAAGTTTGGTGTTAGGTAATTCTAACATGTGAAAAGGATTGGGAAGCCTTCCATATTTTCATTTTCTTTATACTTGAAACAGTTTAGATATTATGTGTATTGTCTACTTCTTGTAGATTTTGTAGAACTCATGTGGCTGAAAGGAAAAGAACAGGGGATCCCCAGTGTGCTCCCCGAGGGGTGGGATGGGGAAGCGTTTGATGCCCTTGAGTTCATCCAACCTCAGAGGAGGGGGGAAGTGCATATGGGTGGGGTCAAAGCCCATGTTCAAGTTTGGCAGTGAGGACAGCTCAGATGGAAAAATCTAGCTGCTGAGCCTGCTGGAACCAGCCCCTGAGGACACCTGCTTTCCATCAGGCCATTCCAGTGTCCGGAGGAGGGACGCGTCTCCGTAAGGACTCCCGTCCTGTGGCTGCAGGCGCAGGTCTGCCCCGACGGGTTACGAGACTCCCGGGGCCTTCTTGTCCTGCGCGACTAGTACACTGAGCCCTGAAGTACAAAGAGGAGAAAGGAAGGAGCCTTTCAAAGAGAAGTTTAAAAAGATTCTGTCGTCTACAATGACTAGACGGTATGTTAGGTGCTGCTGCTGCTGCTAAGTCGCTTCAGTCGTGTCCAACTCTGCGACCCCAGAGACGGCAGCCCACCAGGCTCCGCCATCCCTGGGATTCTCCAGGCAAGAACACTGGAGTGGGGTGCCATGTCCTTCTCCAATGCCTGAAAGTGAAAAGTGAAAGGGAAGTCGCTCAGTCGTGTCTGATTCTTAGCCACCCCATGGACTGCAGCCCACCAGGCTCTGCCATCCCCGGGATGCTCCAGGCAAGAACACTGGAGTAGGGTGCCATGTCCTCTAATGCCTAAAAGTGAAAAGTGAAAGGGAAGTCGCTCAGTTGCGTCCAGCTCTTCACAACCCCAGGGACTGCAGCCCACCAGGCTCCGCCATCCCCGGGATTTTCCAGGCAAGAGTACTGGAGCGGGGTGCCATTGCCTTCTCCTAGGGCTGTGCAAGGATGAGAAATGATTCAGTACCTGAGTTCAAAACACTTTTAAGATCCAGAGACTTGTGACCAACAAACCAGTGATTTCACACTGTGGTAAATGTCATGCAAAGAGATGCCTTTTTCTCTCGTTCTACACTAACAGAAGTGAAAGTAAAGGTGCTACTTGCTTAGTCATGTCTGACTCTTTGCGATCCCATGAATTGTAGCCTGCTAGGATCCTCTGTCCATGGAATTCTTCAGGCAAGAATACTGCAGGGGGTAGCCACACCCTTCTCCAGGGGATCTTCCTGACCCCGAGATTGAACCTGGGTCTCCCTTGTAGGCAGATTCTTTACCATCTGAGCCACAAGGGGAGCCCCTGATGGCTATTGAGGGAGTAGGTAGAGGCAAAGGGGTTACCCATTTGTAAATCTTATGAGAACCTGATAATCGTGTTAACCCTGGTGCTCAAAAGGAAGGCACCGGGCTTCTCTGGTGGCTCAGTGGTAAGAGAGCCTGCTTGCCAATGCAGGAGGCACAGGTTCAATCCCTGGTCCGGGAGGATCCCATATGCCAAGGAGCAGGTAAGCCCATGAGCCGCAACGATTGGGCCTGTGTTCTGGAGCCTAGGAACGGCAGCTATCGAGCCCACGTGCTGCAACCACTGAGGCCCAGCCTGGAGGCCGTGTATTGCAACAAGAGAAGCTGCTGCAGGGGCAAGTCTGCAGCGCAGCTAGGGAGCAACGCCTCCCACTCACCCCGAGGGAAGCCCAGCCCAGCCAAAGGTACGTACAGGAAGAAAACATTGTTTAAAACTCCTAATTTTTGTCTGAATTTGCAAAGAGCCAATTTGGGCAGAATTCTCAGAAGTGGATGGTTTCATTTGCATAACGGTTCAGGGTCTAATGGGCAGAAAGATTGATGCGATCACTCCTCTTCTTTGATGAGATGTTCAGAGTTAGGGACATCTGTGAGTAAAACAGTGATCTCGACCNACTGGAGTGGGGTGCTGTCACCTCTGCCCCAGTTTGCTAAGTATGTTTAAAAATCAGGAATAGAGCTTGAGCTATGAAGAGCTTCTCTGCATTTGTTGAAATACATCTTTTCTGAATTAGCATGGTTAATTTTCTAATAGTAAACCATCTTCATATATTTGGGCTAAACCCTACTTGGTTGTGATATATTATTATTATAATATACTTTTGGATTTTATTTCCCAGATATTTACTAGGGTTTTTGCATCAGTTTTTGTCCAGTTGCTAAGTCATGTCTGACTTTGTGACCCCATGGACTGCAGGACGCCAGGCCTCCCTGTCCATCACCAACTCCCAGAGCGTACTCAAACCCATGTCCATCGAGTTGGTGATGCCATCCAACCATCTCATCCTCTGGCGTCCCCTTCTCCTCCTGCCCTCAGTCTTTTCTAATGAGTCAGCTCTTCGCATCAGGTGGTCAAAGTATTGGAGCTTCAGCTTCAACATCAGTCCTTCCAATGAAAATTCAAGGTTGATTTCCTTTAGGATGGAGTGGTTTGATCTCCTTGCAGTCCAATTGGACAGAGTTTTCCTTTTTGTGTTATCTAAGTTTGGTGTTAGGTAATTCTAACATGTGAAAAGGATTGGGAAGCCTTCCATATTTTCATTTTCTTTATACTTGAAACAGTTTAGATATTATGTGTATTGTCTACTTCTTGTAGATTTTGTAGAACTCATGTGGCTGAAAGGAAAAGAACAGGGGATCCCCAGTGTGCTCCCCGAGGGGTGGGATGGGGAAGCGTTTGATGCCCTTGAGTTCATCCAACCTCAGAGGAGGGGGGAAGTGCATATGGGTGGGGTCAAAGCCCATGTTCAAGTTTGGCAGTGAGGACAGCTCAGATGGAAAAATCTAGCTGCTGAGCCTGCTGGAACCAGCCCCTGAGGACACCTGCTTTCCATCAGGCCATTCCAGTGTCCGGAGGAGGGACGCGTCTCCGTAAGGACTCCCGTCCTGTGGCTGCAGGCGCAGGTCTGCCCCGACGGGTTACGAGACTCCCGGGGCCTTCTTGTCCTGCGCGACTAGTACACTGAGCCCTGAAGTACAAAGAGGAGAAAGGAAGGAGCCTTTCAAAGAGAAGTTTAAAAAGATTCTGTCGTCTACAATGACTAGACGGTATGTTAGGTGCTGCTGCTGCTGCTAAGTCGCTTCAGTCGTGTCCAACTCTGCGACCCCAGAGACGGCAGCCCACCAGGCTCCGCCATCCCTGGGATTCTCCAGGCAAGAACACTGGAGTGGGGTGCCATGTCCTTCTCCAATGCCTGAAAGTGAAAAGTGAAAGGGAAGTCGCTCAGTCGTGTCTGATTCTTAGCCACCCCATGGACTGCAGCCCACCAGGCTCTGCCATCCCCGGGATGCTCCAGGCAAGAACACTGGAGTAGGGTGCCATGTCCTCTAATGCCTAAAAGTGAAAAGTGAAAGGGAAGTCGCTCAGTTGCGTCCAGCTCTTCACAACCCCAGGGACTGCAGCCCACCAGGCTCCGCCATCCCCGGGATTTTCCAGGCAAGAGTACTGGAGCGGGGTGCCATTGCCTTCTCCTAGGGCTGTGCAAGGATGAGAAATGATTCAGTACCTGAGTTCAAAACACTTTTAAGATCCAGAGACTTGTGACCAACAAACCAGTGATTTCACACTGTGGTAAATGTCATGCAAAGAGATGCCTTTTTCTCTCGTTCTACACTAACAGAAGTGAAAGTAAAGGTGCTACTTGCTTAGTCATGTCTGACTCTTTGCGATCCCATGAATTGTAGCCTGCTAGGATCCTCTGTCCATGGAATTCTTCAGGCAAGAATACTGCAGGGGGTAGCCACACCCTTCTCCAGGGGATCTTCCTGACCCCGAGATTGAACCTGGGTCTCCCTTGTAGGCAGATTCTTTACCATCTGAGCCACAAGGGGAGCCCCTGATGGCTATTGAGGGAGTAGGTAGAGGCAAAGGGGTTACCCATTTGTAAATCTTATGAGAACCTGATAATCGTGTTAACCCTGGTGCTCAAAAGGAAGGCACCGGGCTTCTCTGGTGGCTCAGTGGTAAGAGAGCCTGCTTGCCAATGCAGGAGGCACAGGTTCAATCCCTGGTCCGGGAGGATCCCATATGCCAAGGAGCAGGTAAGCCCATGAGCCGCAACGATTGGGCCTGTGTTCTGGAGCCTAGGAACGGCAGCTATCGAGCCCACGTGCTGCAACCACTGAGGCCCAGCCTGGAGGCCGTGTATTGCAACAAGAGAAGCTGCTGCAGGGGCAAGTCTGCAGCGCAGCTAGGGAGCAACGCCTCCCACTCACCCCGAGGGAAGCCCAGCCCAGCCAAAGGTACGTACAGGAAGAAAACATTGTTTAAAACTCCTAATTTTTGTCTGAATTTGCAAAGAGCCAATTTGGGCAGAATTCTCAGAAGTGGATGGTTTCATTTGCATAACGGTTCAGGGTCTAATGGGCAGAAAGATTGATGCGATCACTCCTCTTCTTTGATGAGATGTTCAGAGTTAGGGACATCTGTGAGTAAAACAGTGATCTCGACCAAGGGAGAGATGGAACCTTTGTATTAGCCTACCCTGCGTTCGGAGAGTGAACGGTAATGGGTGGTGGATCTTTCACAGCTGAAAATGATCTTGTATCAGCCTTGCTGCTGCTGCTGCTGCTGCTGCTGCTAAGTTGCTTCAGTCGTGTCTGATTCTGTGCAACCCCAGAGACGGACACGCAGACCCCTGGCACCGTCTCAGGGACCTGTCTCTTATACACATCTTTTCACTTTCAGGCATTGGAGAAGGACATGGCACCCCACTCCAGTGTTCTTGCCTGGAGAATCCCAGGGATGGGGGAGCCTGGTGGGCTGCTGTTTATGGGGTCACAGAGTCGGACACGNTGCTGCTGCTGCTGCTGCTGCTAAGTTGCTTCAGTCGTGTCTGATTCTGTGCAACCCCAGAGACGGACACGCAGATCCCTGGCACCGTCTCAGGGACCAGCCCTGGCCTCGCCCGAGCGTTCCCAGAGCCGTGCTGTGCCCGAGGCTCTTCCTTCCTCACGCCGCCCCTGCCCTCCCTTCACGGGGGACAGTCTAGCACCTTCCTGCTCCCTGTGCCCCTGCATCTGTCACGGATGTTCCGCTTCTCAGGGAGCCAGCCGGCCAGCCGTCCCGGCGGCCCTGGCTCTGCTCTCTCTGCTGGGAAGGGCGGCACTGTGGCCCTGCAGGGGAGTGAGGGAGGGCTTCACAGGAAGCGCTCTCCGGAGCTCTGAGGCCTGCAGCATTTCTTTCTTTCTTTTAAGATAATGAACCACGAGGAAAAAAAATAAAAGAGGAGACTGCAGTTTAAAAATTATCAACATGTTTGGAAAATAGGAAGATGGCGATATGGCCACTGATTTTGCACGCGGAGGTGGAATCTGCCAGGAATCAGGTAGTCATTTCTACCTGAAATGATCCTATTTGCTTGGAAAAAGCCCGCGGAATCAGATGTAGTAAAGTTGGTCCCCTCCTTCGGCCCAGTCTACCACGATTCCCACCTCTCCGCACCAGCTCGTGCTCCCTGCTACCGGAACCGTGGATTTATTTTCCCAAAGTGGCTTTTGGAATCAAAAGACACCAAGCTGAAGATAAGGCCACCCCTTCAGTCTGCGGTTTCTCCAGCGCAGCCCTGGTGGCGGCCAGAGGCAGGGTGGGGCCCACCCTCTCAGCAGCAGGCAGGGTGGGGACACGGGGCCTCGCGGATCAGAGGAGAGACCTGCCAGATGTGAGAGCACATGCCTGGAGGCAGCAGGGAGCGTCTCAGAGTGGGCCACTGTCCCATCTCTCAGGCTCAGTGCAGCTCAGGCGCTCAGGCGCGTCCGACTCTTCGCGACCCCATGAATCGCAGCACGCCAGGCCTCCCTGTCCACCACCATCTCCTGGAGTTCACTCAGACTCACGTCCATCGAG
>SJYV01054872.1:0-20318 GCA_006410875.1 Neotragus pygmaeus
GCTGTCTGCTTCCAAAGCTTGACTCTTCACCAGTATGCATTGCTAATTTTAGATGTTTCATATGAGCAAATCTTGTTTTAGAAATGTTTATTTTTGAACGCATGCAAGAATAACATTTACTAGGCTGTCCCATATATGGATTTAGTCAGGCCATGTAACTTACACAACACCATTCAGCATGAATTTTATATTTAGGAAAGGATGGGAAATTGGCTTTTGCTTAGAAAACAAAAACAAACAAATGAAAACCTTGCTCCAGTTCCATTGCGTAGACAAGCACTAAGCTGTGGTCAGTCGAACAGTAAAAGCAGACACTTTGGGTTCGTTTAGTTAATTCCTTGCTCGGGGCAGGGCCAGCACACTGCTCAAAACTCAGCACCAATATTGGCTTTTTGCTATTAAGGCAATATTCTTAGGATAATGGTAAGAAAACATTTTAACAAACAAACAAAGCCTTCAAATCTTCCTGGAGTGGATGTGCTGATAAAACATATGACAGTCTGGATGGAACCTCAGTTACGGGCTCCTCGTTTATAGCAGATTAAATTAAGTGGTGTTTGAAAAACAGTTTGTACTAAGTAAATCCCAAATTTTGATTGCTAGTATTAAGCTATTTTAAAGGTATAATTCAATATTGATACAATAAGTCATTTCTTTTGAAAAGCTCACAAGGTTTTCAAGCCTGAAGTAATCAGAGAGCCTTTTGTTTGCTATTCAATTTTCTTAAGTTTTTGTTGAATTTGTTGCAGTATCACTTCTGTTTTCTGTTTTGGTTTTTTGGCTTCAAAGTATGTAGAAGCTTAGCTTCCGAACCAGGGATCGAACCCTCATCCCCTGCATTGAAAGGCAAAGTCTTAACCACTGGCCTGCCAGGGATGTCCCATTAGCTATTGAATTTCTGCAGGCAGTTCTCTAATTTGGACCCCCTTGATGGCAAGGTTTTCTCTACCTTATCTTGTAAATTCATAGCAAATTATACTTGCTAAAAACTTATCTCTGTGACCTCTTCTTTGGTTCATAAATCTCCAGTATGTGTCTTACATGCATGTTATTTTATCTACTTCAGACTGATCCTTCAGGCTATCTTGGATCCTACATCATCTCCACCACTCCTGCAAGATGAGCTTTCAAAATATTTTCAGTTTAGTCCTTTTAAAGTTATCAAGTTAGAATTAGTGCTGATCTGGTGATAGTTAATATCAGCATGACATATACAGTATAATAGTACGGATATGTCATTAACAAATGTAAATAGAGCATTTTCTAGGATGTACCAACTACCTGTGTGACCTTGAGCTAATCATATACATCCTGAGCTTCCAGTTTTCACTAATGATAAGATTGTATTAGATGATTTCTAACATATTCTTTAACATCATTGACAAAAACTTCAGTAATCTGATTGTTTATCTAACTTGTGTTTGTTTTGGATTCTCTTAAGTATACTTGAATATGTGGATCCATATACAATTACTGAATTACCATAATGCAATTCATCTTCTGGCACTGGTGTTAGGATTGAGAATTTTTGATATTGATGGACAGAGCTGTGGTATCGTGAGGCAATATTTCTCACTATAATGTTTTTGTTGAAGTTAATGAGTAGTGTAATCCTGAAAGCAAAATAAGATGTGGAGCCAAACAAATTGCCTCTCATATTTACAGAGGGCAGGCATGCATATTACTTCACATTATGCAGAACTGAAGTTGTAAAATACTGCTGTAGTGTTTTGATGATTCTACAGTTAGGCTGCATTGTTGATCAGAGAGCTGTTGTTGACAGAACATATCACAATATAGCATATGCTAATTGCATATGATTTCATGTGGGCTCTTCAAAATATCGGAGTGTGGAACTTTTAGGATCCACTATGAGAAATCCACAATTGTGGGTAGCAGAAGGGACTATGATTTGATATTTGAACTCAAGAAATGGATTAGATGAGTGAGCAATTCAGCAGTATTTGCAAGGTCTGTATGACCTTTTCATAGCATGATCTACTGAAACTTGATTTTTCCAAATGTTTGTATGTACATGCATTGACATTTAAACTGAAAACAATAGAGTATAAATCCTCTCATTAAGAAGGTACCACCGACTGATTCTTGAAGCAGTATTATCCCTTTTCTTACATGATAAATGCTTCTTTTTTAAAAAATCTATTGCTATTTATAAAATGCATTATAACTGAGGTTAGAAATACCATATTTGAACTTTAATTTAGACAAGTATAACACATGTCAGAACCAGATCACTTTTTGATGTTTCCTTGTTGTTCAGAGCTCTACTGTGGGTTAGGCCTAGACTGAGGTGGTAATTGCAACCAGTTACCTTTACCACTGATTACCATTGCTGGTTCATGCTTAAAGGTGTAAGATACTGATAGAATATTTTCAGATGTACGATCAATCAGTCATTCACAGAATGTTTAGGGAGTGTCAGATTACATGTTCTTTGTTAGGAATACACTGATGATAATTTTTAAATAAAGACAATTTTTAAAGTGATTAAAATCCGTTGATTTTTAATTATTTCTACGTTTGTCAATTTTCCAAGGGCCTATTGCAAGAAACCAAAACTTGCCTCCAGTCTTCCTCTTTCTCTGTTTTTGCATTCCCCAAATCCAATACCCTCCTCTTCTGGGAAGTTCAACCTTTATAATCACCCTTAATTTATCTCTGACTTTAATTACTCCCTCATATCCCTAATTAAGGTAAATCTGAGTTGTCTTTGTTACCGTATTTTGCATTAGGTACTCTTGCCTGGAAAATCCCATGGACAGAGGAGCCTGTAGGCTGCAGTCCATGGGGTCGCGAAGAGTCCAACATGACTGAGTGACTTCACTTTCACTTTTCACTTTCATGCATCAGAGAAGGAAATGGCAACCCACTCCAGTGTTCTTGCCTGGAGAATCCCAGGAACGGCGAAGCCTGGTGGGCTGCCGTCTATGGGGTTGCACAGAGTCGGATACGACTGAAGTGACTTAGCAGCAGCAGCAGCAGCTAATTAATTTGGTAAAAGTATCTGTGATAAAGAAATCTTCAATGAGTGTCATAAAATGATCACTTCTAATTGTCTCAATTACATTTTTCCTGCATTATATGCTATTTCTTTCTTTGATTTTGTTGCTTAGTGATCTGACCTTTATGGTCTCAACTCTTTCCTGGAACAACATGAAGATAACTAGATCATGCGTAGCTCTACTTCTCATTACAGTTTGAATAATTTGCTTCTGTTGGTTTTCATTTTAATATCCTTTTCATAAGTTGGGATCCCACTATAAGGCAAAAATGGCAGTCACCTTACCCACAATATGTATAATTTCAAGCTTGACTTTTGAGAAAGCCTACCTGAAAAACTTCCCATAAATGGATGACTTGCTTCAGCTTTATAGGCCACATAATGTAAATAAACCATTCACTGTTCTATTTTTTTCTTTTTTTTAATTCATTTATTTTTTATTTATTTTTTTTACTTTATTTTACTTTACAATACTCTATTGGCTTTGCCGTACATCGACATGAATCCACCACAGGTGTACATTCTTTTGTTCCTTTTAATCTTTTAAAATATGGTTGAGTTACTAACTTTCCCTTGAATTAATTTTAGCCACAAAATAACTCTGTTCATTTCCTCCCTATACATGGATTTCCCTATTAATCTCCACCTCCACCCCCACTTGCAATGTCTTTCTTAACATTTTCTAATGCCAATAAATTCTTGCTTCTCTGAATTTAGAATACATATATTCTTTACCACTTACTTTCTGACTTATATTGTTGAGTTACGTTGTCATGTCTTCATACTTAATGTTCCATCAAACAGAATGAAATCTTCAGAGTAGGAATTCTAAAAATAGATAGATGAGAAGGTAAATAATGGCTCACAGTATTTAGCATAGTGCTTGACAAATGTTAGATGTTTGATAAATGTTTATGTTTTTCAGTCTAGGTAAAACAGATTCATTCTTAAAAAATAAATATATATATATATATAATATTTGTACACTATGAAAATATTGGAACTAAAACTTACCAATATTAGTAATTAAATTCTAATATTAGAAATATTAGTAATTAGTAATACAATTAGTCATTCAATTCAATACTATAAATTTACTTTATATTCAATAAATATTCACAAGTAGTAATTGCTGTTTTTAGGTCTTTAAGATAATTAAGATTAGTATTAAAATCGCTACAAATGGCTTCTTTTAGTGATACTTTGAATATCAGAATAATAGATAAATCTTAATTTGAGTGGCCAAAGTCCTTGTTATTTTAACCACAGCTGTTGAAAATTTTAATATTTATCAATAATTTTAGAAAATAATACAGGTAAGTACAATAAAGATTCTATTCCTGTATATTTCATGACTATATGTTATTTATATAATAAAAGAGCACAGTGGTTTCATATTGAAATTCTCTTCAAGCTAATAGTTTATTCAGTTGTTCCTATTAAAATTACTTTTGTTATATTTATCCTTCCCTTATATTGCCATATTATTAGACACCCTTAGAATGTGTTAAATATTTTTCTTTTGGACAAGTGTAATGGAATGGCTGCTACTGCTGGTTCAGTTTCTTTCCAGGTGCCTAAACTGAGACTTTGCCTTCTAAATCTCACCCTTATCTGGAAGTCAATGTGTTTGCCTTCTGTTGTGAGGGAAGTAAAAGTGAAAGTCGCTCAATCAAGTGTTGACTCTGTGACCCATGGACTATATAGTTCATGGAATTCTCCAGGCCAGAATACTGGAGTAGATAACCCATCCCTTTTCCAGCGGATCTTCCTGACCCAGGGATAGAACCGGGGTTTCCTACATTGCAGGCAGATTCTTTTCTAACTGAGCTACCAGGGAAGCCTGTTGTAAGGGAGCTGACTGTAATTGCCCCGAGGCATTGCAGATGGATCTACCTAAGGCAATTCAGATGAGACTAAGCAAAGAATTTGTGTGCTGCTGCTGCTGCTGCTGCTACGTCACTTCAGTCATGTCCGACTCTGTGTGACCCCATAGACGGCAGCCCACCAGGCCCCCCCGTCCCTGGGATTCTCCAGGCAAGAACACTGGAGCGGGTTGCCATTTCCTCCTCCAATGCATGAAAGTGAAAAGTGAAAGTGAAGTCGCTCAGTCGTGTCTGACTCTTAGCGACCCCATGGACTGCAGCCCTTCAGGCTCCTCCATCCATGGCATTTTCCAGGCAAGAGTACTGGAGTGGGGTGCCATTGCTTTCTCCTAGGGATTGACTACCACTCCGGTATTCTTGCTTGGAGAATTCCATGGACAGAGAAGCCTGGCAGGCTACAGTCAGTGGGGTCGCAAATAATCAGACAAAACTTCACTTCAAACTGTAATTGGTCTCCTCTGTCCATAAGATTCTCTAGGCAGGAATTCTAGAGTGGGTTGCCGTGCCCTCCTCTAGGGGATCTTCCTGACCCAGGGACTGAACCGGTGTCTCTTAGTGCCCTGCATTGGCAGGCAGGTTCTTTACCACTAGCGCCACTTGGCAAGTAGGTGCCTCCTATTGTCAGTCCTGTTGATTCCCCACGGTTGTGCCTGTGGCTAGAGTGGTGTGGGGCTGTCATTCTTTATTCTTTTCCTTGCTCTGTTGCTGTAGGATAAACTCTGAGCCTTATTTTAGTCAGATATACCATTTTGTCTCCTAAAAGTCAGTTTGAGAAATTTTTAAACGTACTGACCATTTGCTGTTTCTTGATATTTTCAACCTTTAGACAATAAGTTTCTTTACCTTGAGTACCTATTAATGATGTCTGGGCCGGGGGAAGGGCGAACAGGAAGGAGGCATTAAACAAATCAAGAGAAAAACATAAACATTGTTTTGCTAGAGACATCAACCAAATATACTATTGAACGAGGCAAGATAGAGAAAGCATCACCCTATTAAATCACCTATAGCTATATCCATTTTGGTGATAATTGAAAAGCTATAATTAACAAAATTATATGGAGACAGCTTATTCATACAAGTGTATAAAACAAACTCCCAGTAGCCCAAAGGTATATGTCCTGGGACCTTTGCAAACCTCCCAATTTGCAAATACCACTAAACCGTATAATTCTACTCATAAAATGCAGTAAAGTATAGCCGAACAATTACAGAGACCCCATCAGACCCTTAATGATGGTATAAACTCAAGTTAATTTACAAAGCTATTAAAATAAAGTCTACCATGAAAACCACACAAAGAGCATTGCATCACCCCAATATGATTTTTAACTAAGAACTCACCTGAATTGAAAACTCTAACACATGAATGTTGATGACAGTTGCTGTGTAATACGTATGCAGCATGCTTTCTCTGCAATAGACCTTTTATTTTTTGGTCTTTTTTAACAACTTGTTTCTTCTTACTCCATTTCACTTGTTGAGCTGTTTCTTCTCAAGTAGAAATGCTGAAGCAACAATCTGGTATTCCATGCTTCCTGCTACAGAAATACAAATGCTTCCTAAAGTTTTTTGTTCAACTGATGCTCAGTTATGATTGATCCCCTGGCTGAGCTAGCACCTCTCTCACCTGTCACTGTATGAAGCCAGATACCCAAGACATGAGTTTTCTCCTAAAATCTGCATGCATCAAGTTGCATGTATTTTTTTCTTTTGTCTTATTTCAACTCAACCACCTTTCAACTTGTGCCAAAATCTCTGACACCTACTTGATGAGATACTGAGCATTATACACAGTAAAGCAGTTCTTTAGTTAGTTTTATTCTTATATTTTCTATAGAGAACATGATGCAGTTGAATCACTTCAGGAAACAAAACCTTGGACCTTTATAAAGAATTACTGTACTTGATTTACAATGGTGTGTTAATTTCATGTATACAACAAAGTGGTTAAGTTATACTTATATACATATTCATTCTTTTTTCTGATTCTTTACCCATATAGATTCTATCAGAATACTGAGTGAAGCTCCCTGTGTTACATAGTAGGTCCTTGTTAGTTACCTATTTTATGTATAGCAGTACATGTATGCTAATCCCAAATTCCAAATTTACTCTTCCCTCACTCAAGTTTCCCTTTTGGTAACCATAATTTTGTTTTCAAAATCTGTGAGTCTGTTTTTAAATAAGTTAATTTGTATAATTTTAATTAGATTCTATGTGTGAGTGATATCATATGATATTTGTCTTTCTCTGATTTACCTCAATTAGTATGATAATCTCTAGATTCATCCACATTGCTTCAAATGGGATTATTTTGTTGTTTTTATGGCTGAGTATTATTCCATTGCATTTATATACTGTATCTTCTTTATCCATTTCTCTGTCAGTGGACATTTATGTTGATTCCAGGTTTTTGGCTATTGTAAATAGTGGTGCAGTGAACATTGGGTTGCATGTATTTTTTCAAATATGGTTTTCCCCAGATATATGCCCTGGAGTGGAATTGCTGGATCATATGTAGTTCTATTTTAAGTGTTCTCAGAAACCTCCATACTGTTCTCCATAGTGACTGTACCAATTTATGTTCCCACCAACATTGTACAGAGGTCCCCTCTCTGAGCTGTGTGAGGCTATACCTCATTGTAGCTTTTATTTGCATGTCTCTGATAATTACTCATGTTGATCATCTTTTCATGTGTTTTTTGGACAGTTGTATGTCTTCTTTGTAGAAAGATCTATTTAAATCTTCATTTTTAAATTGAGTTATTTTTTTAACACAGAGGTGCACAAGCTGTTTATTTTGGAGATCAATCCCTTGTCAGTTGCATCATTTGCAAATATTTTGTCCCATTCTGTCAGTTGGCTTTTAGTTTTGATTACGGTTTCCTTTTCTGTATATAACCTTTTAAGTACCCCACACTTTCACTTTGCTGGTTCAAGAGTAATCTCCATTGTAAAACATTTGTCTACTTTTCTGTTGCCAACATTATCAACTCTTTGGGATAACAGAGGTTGGAAAGATGGCAAAGAGATGAATGGTTCTGTATGTTTCTCAAAGGAGGAAAGTTGGCTTCAAGTTAAGGGAATCACTGCCTACAGAAAGATAAGGGGTTGTCTAAGCTGCTTTGACAAAGGGAATTCTAGAGGGATCATCTTGGATCACTCACTAGCATAAACACTTACATGTACCTAGTCAAATATTAATATTCTAGATACAGTGTTTTGATATTTCTCAGAAATAGCCCCATGAGTATTATCCATAATGCTGAACATATTGTACAAGGAAAAAAAAAGTGACTAAATAATTCAGCCCACTTACAAAGCACTAATATTTAGTACTAAAAAGACATGTCAACACCATGTATATTTATTTTATATTAACTAAAAGGTACGTTGCTGATTAACCTTGTAATAATAAATTCAGGAGTTTTAACTAAGAAGCCCATCAATATGGAATCTTAGGGCTAGAAATGTATGTCATTCAATATCATAGAAAGTATGGTATAAAAATTGGGAAATTTTTCTTTATGTGTTTTGTTGGGACCCATATTTGTATTTTCAGCTTATTTTATATCATGAATTTATATTTGGCAAAACTGATTTTGAAATGAGATATTAGAATTTAATAACATAGCACTACTAATGTTGGGTACCCTCCTTTAAATTAACAATAACTTACTGGATTTTTTTTGCTAAAGTTTCCTGAGATTTCAGTGAAAATGCAGATTAAGAAATAAGAATACATAGCATAACTTCTCAGCATTTTTACATAGATAAATCCAGAAGGGTTCCTTTGGAACAATATATGTTGATTTTAGTTTCAACTGTAGTAAAGAATCCCAAACTACCACACAATTGCACTCATCTCACACACTAGGAAAGTAATGCTCAAAGTTCTTCAAGCCAGGCTTTCATAGTATGTGGACCATGAAATTCCAGACGTTTAAGCTGGATTTAGAAAAGGCAGAGGAACCAGAGATCAAATTGCCAAATCCATTGGATCATTGAAAAAGCAAGAGAGTTCCAGAAAAAAATATCTACTTCTGCTTTATTGACTATGCCAAAGCCTTTGATTGTGTGGACCAAACAAACTCTGGAAAATTCTGAAAGAAATGGGAATACCAGACCACCTGACCTGCCTCTTGAGAAACCTATATGCAGGTCAGGAAGCAACAGTGAGACCTGGACATGGAACAACAGACTTGTTCCAAATAGGAGAAGGACTATGTCAAGGCTATATATTGTCACCCTGCTTATTTAACTTATATGCAGAGTACATCATGAGAAACACTGGGCTGGGTGAAGCACAAGCTGGAATCAAGATTGCCAGGAGAAATATCAATAACTTCAGATATGCAGATNCAATAGATGTGACCTGATAAACAGATATGGATTAAGTAGATCTGCTATCTAAAATTGTTTGGGGTGTACCAAAAGATCTGTTCCAATGAAAGTTATTTTCTCCAACAATTCCTACTATGTTTCTCATTTGTTTACATTAATTCACTAACTTCTATAATAATGACTCTGGGAGGGGTAACATAGTCACTGTAGGTGTGAATATTTTCAGTGTAAATTAATTCATCCAAAGGAAACTAAACAAACTAGATATTTATGTCAAACAGTGAGGAAGCAAGGATTCAGAGCATACCCACTGGAACATCACAAGGGTGAGTCTTAAGCAAATAAATAGGAGAATGAGGACATGGGGTGAACAGGATCCCCAGTCTGTAGTTAGGCAGCTTTCTCAAAGCTTCAACTTTCTCTTTGTAAAATAGGAATATTTCTATCTTGTTTAGCATATAGAGTTACTGTGAACACTCAATTTAATAATATTCCTGAAACGTTCCAATGTTTCATTCCTATATAGAAAATGAAGGAATGGGTCCTGAAGTCAGAGGGTCACAAGGACAAAAATATGCATTATGATGGGAAATGATTAATGACATAAGTAAGTGAATACATAGATAAATGAAACAAGAACTGTCAGTTACTATATTCTGCTTGAAATTACTCTGGGCACACAATATACCTATTTTATTCAAGGACATAAAGTCAGGGAAAAAATAAGACAAGTTTCTGCATTAAATGAAGATGTTCTTACATTCCTAAATAACTTGGAGACATGAAAATCAGTCTCTCCCTTTGATCTCTCTTTAAAGAAAAAGATGCTAAAAAGAATGTAGTGGATTTTTAAGCCCTGACATGCACAGGTGCCCGTAAGATATAAAATTAAAAAAAAAAAGGAAGCTGCTGAGCCTTTCTTAGATTCCATTATTTACATGTATTTTTGTAAATGCAGATAAAATTTCTAGAAAACACACTAAGCTATTAACAGTGCTAGCTGGAGGGGGAAAGGGAAGGAAGGGAGACTTTCTTTACACTTTTTTTTAAATATTAATTAATTAATTTATTTTTTGATTTGACTTTACAATACTCTGTTGGGTTTGCCATACATCGACATGAATCCACCACTTTACACTTTTATAACATTTAGAAAGTTTCCAATCAAGCACTTCATGGTTTCAAAAAATTTACAGTGATAAATAATGTGATAGATATTATGATAGACATATTCACAATTTATTACCATGGGGGATGTGGTTGGCTGAGTCTTGACTAAGCAGGAATCAGTTAGATGAAACAACAGAAGTGCAAGGGCCTGGGAGTTGGGAGTTTCCAACCTGTGTTGGGAGTTCAGTAAAGCTGAATCACAGGTAGAAGTGGGAGAAGAGTGTGAGGTTATGGTGGAAGGTTAATTCATGCATGTTGTGTAAGATGTCAGGAAATTTGAGCTTTATTTTGAGCTACTAGAAGAGGACTCTTGAGAGTCCTTTGGACTGCAAGAAGATCCAACCAGTCCATCTTAAAGAAGATCAGTCCTGAGTGTTCATTGAAAGGACTGATGTTGAAGCTGAAACTCCAATACTTTGGCCACCTAATGTGAAGAGCTGACTCATTGGAAAAGACCCTGATGATGGGAAAGATGAGGGCAAGAGGAGAAGGGGACAACTGAATGAGATGGTTGAATGGATCACCAACTCAATGGACATGGGTTTGGGTGGACTCCGGGAGTTGGTGATGGACAGGGAGGCCTGGTGTGCTGTGATTCATGGGGTCGCAAAGAGTCAGACATGACTGAGTGACTGAACTGAACTGAAGAAAGCCATTGATAGATTTGGGGCATGGTAGTAATATGGTGTTATTTCTGTTTCAGTGAGATGCCTCTGGAAGTGCTGTGGCACAGAAGAAAGCAAATTAGGAAGTACCTATCATGAGCAAAGACAGAATTATTGAAGATCTGAACTGAATAAAATACATATAATTGAGGGGGGCCATTTAGATGATTTTTTTTTTGAAACTAAAATTTAGGAGGGTGATCTATCAGGAGATAGGGATTTAAGAATCATCAGAGTGATGGGACTTCCTGGCAATCCAGTGGTTAAGACTTCACCTTCCAGTGCAAGGGGTGTGACTCTGACCCTTGGTCAGAGAGCAAAGATTCCACTTTTCTCACAGCCAACAAACAAAAACATAAAACAGAAGTAATGTTGCAACAAGTTTAAAAAGTGATTAACTTAAGCCAGAATTTCCTAATTCTACTATTAAGTCTGCCATCCGAATCCAAGACAAATCCATATTATTATTCACTCAATATTTTTGTTTAGTGACTTACATTAAGCCTCACCTTAAAGTGGTGAAAATCATAGGTTTGATGCTGATTTAAACCATACGTATAGGATAGATAAATACTGAGAAAGCAGAGAGTTAGACTAGAAAAAACCCCAAATAGAACCCTCATATTTAAGAAGTGAGCATAAAAAGAAGAGCAAACAATGGACTAGAAAACCACACCTGGACTGAGCAGAGAAGGAGGTCCTCAAAAGAAGGGGAAGACTGGACACAAGTGTTGCCACTGAATTCAAGGATGAAGAGAACTAGGAAAAGAAAGCATCAGCATGAATGAGGACTAAGCCCAAAGATTTGCCTTGAACCAACTCCAAGTTCCAAGCAATAACGTAAGCTTTATTTCATAAAAGTCCAAGCTTTTATAAAAAGCACATGACCTTCTGGGCCTTGGGGGACTCTGCGGATGCCGCCTTCCCTGTGCCCTTCTTTAGTAAAACAAAATCATATCCCATGTGCATGGTGAAAGAAACCTGACAAGGTTACCAAGGGTTAACAGGGATTATTTCTAAGTAGAAAGAATTATATATATGCTGCTTAACTTAGCTACATTATAATAAAAGTTGTCTATATTATTGACACTGTAATGAAAGCTGTAGCATTAAAAGGAATGTTTTGTGATATTGAGCAAAGTTTTTAATTGAAGGAAAATATTCATTATCTACTAATTGTAAGGAAAGTGTGAGCGAGCCAGAACAAGAGGGTGACTGGGCCTTGAGAAGAACCAGTGTCCTCCCTTTCGACAGGGTCTTAAATCCCACCAATGAAAAATTCTCTTAAGGAATGGTTCATATTTAGCCTATAGCTGAGCCCTGCGGCCACATGGCCAGAGGTCTGGAATCCAGTGGTCTCGTAGCCTTGAGAAGGTAGGTGCCAGTGGAAAAAACAGAATTTTGGCAATTTGGTCAGTCTCAAGGGTCATTGTGACTTTATTCTTTGTTTGCGAGGTCAAATAATGAACCATTTCAACCATGAGCCCCCATGTAGACCCTATCACTACTGAGTATCAAATTACTCCAAAACCTGGTATGTTAAAACAACCAAAGTTCCTGTGTGCTGGGCATGGCTTAGCTGATTCTTTAGTCTCTCGTGAGGCACCATTAAATTGTTGACCCAAAGTCTCCAGGCTCATTTGGAGTCTCAATCAAGAAAGGCTCTGCTTCCAGGGTCACCAGAAATTATCAGCAGGTTCTTTCTGGGCTCTTGGACTGAGGTCCTTGATTCTTCACTTGTTCTTGTCTGGAAGCGCACCAAATATCTAGGGGCCTCTGCAACATAGCATCTTGCTTAATTGAAGTGCAAAAACCAAGAAGGCGATGGAGAGAGCCTGCTAGGAAGATAAATGTCCAGCTATTTCATAATCTAATCATTGAAGTGTTGTTCCTCAATGTCCCCATGAATAGCAGCATTGCAGAGGCTGCCCCTACCTAATCTCAAGGACTCCTACTCACCTAAACCTTTAGACCTAGCTAGAGAATAAAATTATATGCAGATTTTTCATTTTACATATGATAAAGAATGAGAAACAGGGAGATTCTGTGATTCACTCAAGGCCAGCTAGACCGAGAGTCAAGGTCTCCTGAGCCCCACCTGGATACTGAAGTATTCTGAAGGCCATCAGCTCCAGCCCAGTGTAACATGAGGTCTCTGTGTTGTTTACATGGCATTTAATCAAATAATGCCTAAACGATTGTTTAGTGTTATTGAGTGGATACCTTGCCTCCCCTCACAAAAGCTCTTCTAAGCAAGACACATGTTTCATACATCCTTATTTCCCTTATACAGGAAATCATAGAATGTCCTACCTACAAAAGGCACTTAGAGAACAGTTTGGTGACTGACGAAACTCAAAAACTATAAAGCTGCAGCAAAGTTAGAGGAGGAAAATGGTATAANTGAAAGTGAAAGAGGAGAGTGAAAAAGTTGGCATAAAACTCAGCATTCAGAAAACTATGATCATGGCATCTGGTCCCATCACTTTATGGCAAATAGATGGGGAAACAGTGGAAACAGTGGCTAACTTTATTTTTTTTTTGGCTCCAAAATCACTGCAGATGGTGACTGCAGCCATGAAATTAAAAGACACTTGCTCCTTGGAAGAAAAACTATGACCAACCTAGACAGCATATTAAAAAGCAGAGATATTACTTTGCCAACAAAGGTCCGTCTATTCAAAGCTATGGTTTTTGCAGTAGTCATGTATGGATGGATGTGAGAGTTGGACTATAACAAAAAACTGAGCACTGAAGAATTGATGCTTTTGAACTGTGGTGTTGGAGAAAACTCGAGAGTCTGTTGGACTGCAAGATCAAACCAGTACATCCTAAAGGAAATCAGCCATGGGTGTTCTTTGGAAGGACTGATGTTGAAGCTGAAACTCCAATACTTTGGCCACCCGATATGAAGAGGTGACGCGTTTGAAAAGACCCTGATGCTGGGAAAGATCGAAGGCAGGAGAAGGGGATGACAGAGGATGAGATGGTTGGATGGCATCACCGACTCAGTGGACATGAGTTTAAGTAAACTCCGGGAGTTGGCATGCTGCAGTCCATGGGGTCATAACAAGTTGGACATGACTGAGCGACTGAGCTGACTGACTGTAGTAAAGAATACAAAGTAATATTGTTAGTCAACCTCTAATGAGTATTATAACTTACTTATTTACAGTGGCATATTTGGAGTCTTGAAGCATGCTTGGAAGTCCTTCAGGATTCCCCACATGAGCCCCAAGGTTAATTCATGTGCATCTGTGATAGTGGGGGTCAAGATCAAATTCAGAAAAACAGTAGGCATACTCAATATAGACTTATCCATTCTGAGATAGATTCTCTGGGAAAACAGAAATTATCTACACTTCACCTAGAGGCATCCTCAGCCTCAGAGGCCAGTGATAAATTAAGTAGAAAATCTGAATTAAATGTACCATCCTGCTTGTCACACCGAGAATGTGTTGTCCTCAGCGAGCATCATTTCTTTCATATTTTCTGCACAATTCATCTTCTTTCCCTGATTACCCTTATTACTTTTCTAGGCTTTTGTGGCCAAAGCCCTTGTGTTTCCATAATTTAGGCATGAGTGTTAATAAAATGCATTATGCAAATATTTTTTCAAGATAATTATAATTACTTTGTGGAGACAGACTACCAGGCCCATGCTGGCTTAGTCCAGCCTCTCTATCATGACATATTATGGTCATAAAGAAAATATAACTTACTCGTCCTTTTCTTCAGTGCTAATGTATTTGAAAATTGATTACTTTGTGGATGTTCTTCAATCAATACACATAAAGAAATTTCCTTTATCTTTATTTCTTTTACAATGAAGGGAAACATTCTCCCTCTGAATAATGGTGGAGAACCCGCTTCTTCAGTTCTGACTTTTTTGATTTTGCTTTGTTCTCTGGACATTTTACTATTTGCTAATTTAACACTCTAACTCTAGAGTAACTTAGGGACCTATCCTAACCCTGAATGTTGAGCGTGTTCACAGTTATGTCCTGGTTAAAATTTTTACATGTAACTTTACCATGAGCCGTAAAAAAATACAAGATAGATAAGGAAATAAAAATGAACTAGATTATTTTGCTGTTGAACTACTGCTTATCGTACGGGGCTTAAGAACTCATCCTTCCTAACTAATGACATGCTACTTTGAGGTGAATTTCGTTCTAGCATCATCTTCATCGCCTACTCCCATAAAAGCTACTTGAAATTTCACTTCCTGTCAAAATTTCATTTCTTGTTTTCAGAATTATTCACCAGCATGGATGGGACCTTATCCATGCACTTAACAATGAATTTCTATCAGAAAAAAAGAAAAGAAAAGAAAACTGTACATTTGGAACTTTTTTCTAGCAGAAAAAAGCTTCAACATTTATGTATAAGCCAAACGAAGAGTGTAAAATGTTTATGTTTCCTTTACAACTGTGCTAAGGGTTTTTTTTTTTTTTTTTAAAACCTAGTAGAGACAATGTGCTAGCATAGAACACTGTCCGATGTCTTTTAATAGATATTTTTGAAGTGAGGTCTGGTAGGTTAGACTTGAGAGAAGATTTTAAGCACAAGCTTATTTTTATACACTATTTTCATCTCAAATATTTGTGCAAGTTGTTAAATGAAAGAAAAACAGGACACTTAAAATACTTTTAAATTATAGGCACTTTATAAATCAGTTGGCTTCTTTTTTGGTAATTTTTTTTCTTTTCCACAGGTACATATCAATATCAATTTTACTACTTTGGAGGCATAAATTAAGTTTAAATTTGTAAACAACTTGCAAGATTATGTTACTTATTTTTTTGGAAAGAGTTCTGATATTCTCTCACTTGGTTTCATATTTATCTCTTTATAGATATTTGGCTAGCAGTATGTAATAATAGTACTATGAGTGGTGCCCTTAAGTCTAACCATTTTCTTAAAAGGCTAAAGAATATATATTAATTAAAATCTAATTAGCAACAAAAGAAATGAATAAACCCATAGTAAGCAAGACTTCCTAGCTCAAAACCAATTATCTCAAAATCCATAGTTCAGATAATAAAAGAAAGCAGTTTTTTATAGCATAAAAAAGATAGTTTTCTTACTAAGATAAGGTCATTTGTGAATCTGAAATATAAGGCACTAAAATTGAAAGGCAAGTCTTCAACATTGCCTTTAACAAAGACAGGAAGTACATATTAAATATGCAGGATCTATATGAGGAATGAATAGAGAATTTTCAATGGACATGGTAAACACAAGGATCAGTTCTTAAGGATAGGCCATGTCCATTAATTTTCTGATTTAAAGAGAGCTACTTTTACTTATCATATTGATTTTTATTGAATATGTCAAACAAAATATGATTGTGCATAATACATTTTACCATACTTGTCCTTAGAATACCAGTTTATTCTTCTAAGAATGATGTCAGTAAGTTCAGTCAGTTCAGTTGCTCAGTCGTGTCTGACTCTTTGCAACCCCATGAACCACAGCACGCCAGGCCTCCCTGTCCATCACCAAATGCCAGAGTCCACCCAAACGCATGTCCACTGAGTTGGTGATGCCATCCAACTATCTCATCTTCTGTCGTCTCCTTCTCCTCCTGCCCTCAATCTTTCCCANTGTTCCATGTCCAGTTCTCACTGTTGCTTCCTGACCTGCATACAGGTTTCTCAAGAGGCAGGTCAAGTGGTCTGGTATTCCCATCTCTTTCAGAATTTTCCACAGTTTCTTGTGATCCACACAGTCAAAGGTTTTGGCATAGTCAATAAAGCAGACACAGATGTTTTTCTGGAACTCTCTTGCTTTTTCGATGATCCAGTGGATGTTGGCAATTTGATCTGTGGTTCCTCTGCCTTTTCTAAATAGTTTGAACATCTGGAAGTTCACGGTTCATGTATTGCTGAAGCCTGGCTTGCAGAATTTTAAGCATTACTAGCGTGTGAAACAGTGCTGAGTGCGTACTAAATCACTTCAGTCGTGTCTGACTCTTTGCGACCCTGTGGTCTGCAGCTTGACAAGCTTCTCTCTCCATGGGGTTCTCTAAGCAAGAATACTAGAGTGGGTTGCTGTGCACTCCTCTAGAGGTTCTTCCTGACCCAGGGATCGAAACTGCAGCTCCTGCAGCTCCTGCATTGCAGGCAGATTCTTTACCACCGAGTGACCAGGGACCAACAATGGTGCCTGCTTGGCTTCTTGTGGATTCTGCTTCATTTTTCATATCCTTATCAACTAGGTATTGATAAAATTTTAAAATGTTCCCAGTCTGATAACTGTGAATGTTTTTCTCTTATTAATTTCCATTTCTATGAAAATAGACCTTTTATATTCATTGTCCCTTTTATTCTATGAATTATCTGTTCATGTCCTTTGCCATTGTTTTGACTGAGTTGAGTCTAATTCTTATTTTCTCCTATATATTCTTTTAAAGTATTAGTTTTGCTCCTTCAAATTTAGGTCTTTTAATAAACCTGGAAATCACTTTTAGTTTTTTGTTATCAATAAATACTTTAGAATAAGTAAACAATTATCCATCACTTAAAAATACGTCTATTTCCTACTCATCTGTAGTACAGGTGCCTCCTCTATTGTGTATCAAGATGCATATGCAGACATGTATTTCTGGGCATTCTTTTCTATTATTTTCCATTTGCCAATTCTTGTGCCAGCACCATACATATCCAGTACTATAGATTTATAATTAGCATTGACATGTAGTAAGGCAAAGCCCTCTAGTTGTTGTTGGTTTTTTTTTTTATTTTCTTAGATATTCCTAACCCTCTTCTTACAAGTAAATTTTGGGTAGGATTTATAAAAGCCTCATTTTAAATACTGTTGGTGTAGTTATTGGGATTATTTGAAGTTAACATGGAAGAAGTGACAATCAAGCATGATTTTTTAAAATTTCAGCTGTGCCATATTGCTTGTTCATAACTTTAATAAAAATGCTTCAAAAGCTCTAGGTTCACATATCATCTTACTGAAATATATCCTTCAGTAATTCTTTTAATGAACATGCAGAGCTAATAATCTTTCTTTTTCTTAATCTTTGTCTGAAAATGCTCTGAATAATACTTTTAGTTAAAATTCTAGGTCACTACATTCTTTGCATGTTATTATTTCATATGCGTATTTCCAATCACAGACTTAGGGCTGATGAGATCTTTTGCCGAGTCTAACAGTCATTCCCTTAGACATAACCTGCATTTTCCTAATACGTCTTCAGATGTGTTTCTTTATCATGTTCTACATTTCCACNCATGTTTTTATTTAATATGCATTTTTCCAATCACAGACTTAGGGCTGATGAGATCTTTTGCCGAGTCTAACAGTCATTCCCTTAGACATAACCTGCATTTTCCTAATACGTCTTCAGATGTGTTTCTTTATCATGTTCTACATTTCCACTATAGAGCATCTGGGTGAGAATTTATCTTTTTCCTTCTTCGTACTTGCAGTGCATTTTGAACTGATTGCTTTTTTCTATCCTCAGTTCATAGATTATTAGCAATTCTTCTTAAATCTTTCTTTCTTCTCAAATCTTTTCCTCTTGAAGTTCCTTCAATTGACTTCTCTGGGAACTCTTACTGTTTTTTTCTAATTGAATTTTACCATCTAATTTTGTTGAAAACACTCAACCTATCCGTTTAAATTTTTTTTTTTTTTTTTTTTTTTACAGACACTCTTGTGAGAATGATTTTGTCTACATAGAATCCATTGTGGTGATGGTGGTGGTGAATTTCTGCCTTTTGGAGGTTTTTATTTAAAGCCTCAGGCTTCTGCATCCTTTTAATTGGACAGATTTGCTTTTATTGTCATGGTTTTCATTGTCTTCTTTTTGTTCCTTCCTTTATTCCTCCTTAACTTTGATGTTGTCCCCATTTATCTCCTGGAATTGCAATTTGGATGGAGATAGCATCTTGGGGGTCCTGTGTTGTGTTTAGAGATATTGAGGACTGTGCACTCAAGTCATTTTCCTTGGGTTGTTTGTGGCTATCATGGTGGAAGTTTTTTCTTCTTATATCTCTAGTTTAATAGTTTTCTATAAAGATAGAGCCTCAGGCAGCAGGTCAGCAAAATTTTCAAAAACTTTCTCCTTTCAAGAACGATTACTGGGTGGACATTTATTTGAACCTGTGACTTCAAGCAGTGATCTTAACTCTGGTTCCTCTCTTTCATGTAGACTCTTAGTGAAGGATCGGAAATGCAGTGACACTGTCTATCTGGGGAAAAGAGCCTATTAGGACTGCAGCCACTGTGTCTGATCCACAGAGATGCCAAGCTTGAGTCTAAGCCCTGCTGTGTTATTATGCTTTTTTTTCTCTCTTTTATATTTCCTCCATCAGTGCTGTGTATTTTAAATAGGTAATATATGTCAAGGCATGAAATCGTCATTCCAGTTCAACTATAGAGGTTTTAATGTTTTTCATTGAATGTCTTGATGTTCATTAACTTCACAAAGTCAATTAAAATCCACATTCCAGGTGTACACTGCTCATATATTAATAGATATTTTTAAGAGACAATAGATTCATATTATCGTGATGCACTAAAATTAACATAAAGGCTTCTCTTTTGTCTCTATCTTGTCTATGAAAGAGAAGAGTGTCCAACTTTAAAAGTGTAATCATTTTGCAGGAATTTGAATTAATAGAGATAAATCTAGCTTAAATGATATTCCTCTGTTCTTCCCAAATACCAATAGTTCCCTAATAAATCTGCATTTAATTGCTGCTGTTGTTGTTTTTATTTACATAACCCTCTAGAATATAGACTCTTGAGAGCTAGGACTGATGTTATATGTGTGTGGTTTGCTGTTGTTACTGTTGTAGTTTTCCATCATACTCCTATCAGCTAGCATGATACCTGACAATTAGGTCGACAAATGCTAATTGAGAAAATGAACATTTAGGGAGCATGCAGGCATAGACGAAACTTCTATACTGCAGTGCCTTGCAGGCTGTCATCAATAAATAGGCTGGCAATAAGTTTTGAGTTTTTTTTTGTTTGTTTGTTATGAGTAATGCTCAAAATTCTCCAAGTCAGGCTTCAGCAATACGTGAACCGTGAACTCCCTGATGTTCAAGCTGGTTTTAGAAAAGGCAGAGGAACCAGAGATCAAATTGCCAACATCTGCTGGATCATGGAAAAAGCAAGAGAGTTCCAGAAAAACATCTATTTCTGCTTTATTAACTATGCCAAAGCCTTTGACTGTGCGGATCACGATAAACTGTGGAAAAT
>SJYV01054872.1:21780-35605 GCA_006410875.1 Neotragus pygmaeus
GAACTGATGCTTTTGAACTGTGGTGTTGGAGAAGACTCTTGAGAGTCCCTTGGACTGCAAGATCTAACCAGTCCATTCTAAAGGAGATCAGTCCTGAGTGTTCATTGGAAGGACTGATGTTAAAGCTGAAACTCCAATACTTTGGCCACCTCATGCAAAGAGTTGACTCATTGGGAAAGACTCTGATGCTGGGAGGGATTGGGGGCAGGAGGAGAAGGGGACGACAGAGGATGAGATGGCTAGATGGCATCACTAACTCCATGGACATAAGTTTGAGTGAACTCTGGGAGTTGGTGATGGACAGGGAGGCCTGGCGTGCTGCAATTCATGGGGTTTCAAAGAGTTGGACACGATTGAGTGACTGAACTGAATGACTCATTTCACAATAACATAGTGGTGGGTACATATCCTTATAATTTTTTTCAAAATTCATAGAATGTGCGGTACTGAGACTTGGACCCTAGTGTGGGTGATGCTGTATCAATGTAGGTCCATTAACTGTAACACATATACCACTCTCCTATAGAAATTTGATCATGGGTTAGGCTGTGCATATAGGGTAACAGAGGTTGTGTAAGAAATCCCTGTACATTCTTCTCAATTTTCCTGTCAACCTAAAACTCCTCTAGATAATAAAGTGTATTAAAAACATTTATTAGGACAAAGCACATTATTTTAAGCACAGTTTTAAAACATGCTCAGTTGAGTACTGTATGCTCTGGAGTGTATAATAATTCCTTTGAAAGCACTTA
This sequence comes from Neotragus pygmaeus, assembly GCA_006410875.1. Classification (NCBI taxonomy): domain Eukaryota; kingdom Metazoa; phylum Chordata; class Mammalia; order Artiodactyla; family Bovidae; genus Neotragus; species Neotragus pygmaeus. Next base: position 22,533 of record SJYV01054872.1, read on the forward strand.
TTTTCAAAGTGTATTTAAATAAGACTCGTTTGTACAATAGAAGATATTTTATTTTCCCCTTCTGCATATGTTTAATATGGTAATTAATTCAACCTGGTATTATTCTGGCTGCTAGTCAAAGCCTCATACATGTTTTTTTAATTTGTCACTTGTTCCTTAAACAACATCTTGGCTATTTAATAAGCAGTTAGAAAAGTCAAGAGAGCTTGCCCCAACATGAGTATTAATTGAATATGTACTACATAATAGAATTAAATTCAGAACAAACTATCAGTGGCAGATGATCCTTCAGTTATGAGCAAAGCTGTGGTGGGAGTGACTGTGTAAAGATGATGAAATGATGGCAGCAAAGGACCTTGGAATATCATATGATATAATTGCGTAAGAGCTTTAAGGACATCCCAGGCTCAAGTGGAAAAAGTCATTTCTAGGGCCAACTGCAGTCATTTATTTGCCAGTCATTTCACCTTAAAAGCAATGAAAAATTTCAGATAAATGCTTCTATCATCTTCCCTCAAGTTGTTTAGGAAAACNCATGCTGCGATTCATGGGGTCGCAAAGAGTCAGACATGACTGAGCGACTGAACTGAACTGAACTGAATGTTCCATTGCGTATATGTATCACATCTTTTGTATCCATTTCTCTGTCAGTGGACATTTATATTGCTTCCATGCCTTGGCTGTTGTAAATAGTGCTAAAGTGAACATTAGGGTGCAGATATCTTTTAAAAGTATGCTTTTCTGTGGATATGTGCCCAGCATATATGCTGGGTCATATGTCAGCTCTGTTTTTAATTTTTAAAAGAAATTTCCCTACTGCTGTCCATAATGAGTATTCTAATTTGCTTTCTCACCAACAATGTAGGAGGGTGCCTTTTCTCCACACCCTTTCCAATATTTAGTATTTATAGAATTTTTAATGATGGCCATTCTGACCAGTGTAAGGGGATGCCCCATTTTTAGTTTTAATTTGCATTTATCACATGGCGCTTGGCCATCAGTATGGCTTCTCTGTAGAAATGTCTAAATCTTCTGCCCATTTTTTGTTATTTTTGATATTAAGCTGTATGAACTGTTTGTGTATTTTGGAGATTGATCCATTGTCAGTCACATCAATTGAAAATATTGTTTCNGGCCATCAGTATGGCTTCTCTGTAGAAATGTCTAAATCTTCTGCCCATTTTTTGTTATTTTTGATATTAAGCTGTATGAACTGTTTGTGTATTTTGGAGATTGATCCATTGTCAGTCACATCAATTGAAAATATTGTTTCCCATTCTGTAGGTTGTCTTTTCATTTTGTTTATGGTTTTCTTTGCTGTGCAAAAGGTTTTGCGTTTACTTAGGTCCCGTTTGTTTATTTTTTGTTTGTTTCCATTACTCTACAAGACAGATCCAAAAAACAAAAAAATGTTGCTGCTATTTATGTTGAAGAGTGTTCTGCCTGCTTTTGTCTAATTTTTGTAGTATCTGGTCTTATATTTAGGTCTTTAATCCATTTGAGGCTTTGTGTGCAGTATTAGAGAATGTTCTAATTTCATTCTTTTACATGTAGGTGTCCATTTTTTCCTAGCTCCGCTTGTTGAAGAGACTATATTTTCTCCATTGTACATTCTTATGTATTTTGTTCTAGATTAATTGGCGATAGGTATGTGGGTTTATTTCTGCACTTTCTACCCTGTTTCATTGATCTATGTTTCTGTGCTAGTACCATACTGTTTTGATGACTATAGTTTTGTAGTATTATCTGAAGTCAGGAAGGCTGATTCCTCCAGATCCCTTTTACTTTCTGAAGATTACTTTGGCTCTTTGGGACCCTTTATGTAAAGAGCCTCTTGATGAAGGTGAAAGAGGAGAGTGAACATTCAAAAAATGTAGATCATCACATTTAGTCCCATCACTTCATGGAAAATAGAGTAAGAGTGAAAACAGTGACAGTTTATATTTTGGGGGGCTCCAAAGTCATTGTGGACAGGACTGCAGCCATAAATTAAGACACTTACTCCTTGGATGAAAAGCTATGACAAACCTAGACAGCATATTAACAAGCAGAGACATCACTTTGCCAACAGTGGTCTGTATAGTCAAAGCTATGGTTTTTTAGTAATCATGCATGGATGTGATAGTTGGACCATAAAGAAGACTGAATGCCAACAAATTGATGCTTTCAAATGGTGGTATTGGAGAAGATTCTTGAGAGTCCCTTGAATAGCAAGGAAATCAAACCAGTCAATCCTAAAGGAAATCAACCCTGAATATTCATTGGAAGGACTGATGCTGAAGGTGAAGCTCCAGTACTGTGGCCACATGATGTTAAGAACCAGCTCATTGGAAAAGACCCTGATGCTGGGAAAGATTGAAGGTGGGAAGAGAAGGGGACAACAGAGGATGAGATGGTTGGATGGCATTATCAACACAATGGACATGAGTTTGAGTAGGCTCCAGGAGTTGGTGATGGACAGGGAAGCCTGGTGTGCTGTAGTCCATGGGGTGGCAAAGAGTCAGACATGACTGAGCGACTGAACTGAACTGAATCTGAATCATCTTATCTTTAAACAGTGACAGTTATATATTTTTTTCAATTTAGATTCATCTTATTTGTTATTCTTCTCTGGTTTTTGTGGCTAAGACTTTCAAAACTAGGTTGAAGAAAAGTGGCAAGAATAAAAATCCTTATCTTATTCCTGATCTTAGAAGAAATGCTTTCAGCTTTTCACTGTTGAGTATGATGTTAGCTGTATATTTGTCATTGCTGTTGTTGTTTAATTGTTGAGTCATACCTGACTTTCTTGTGACCCTATGGACTGTAGTATGCCAGGCTCCTCTGTCCTTGGGGTTTCCTAGGCAAGAAAATTGGAGTGCTTTGCCACTTCTGTCTCCAGGGGATCTTCCTGATCCAAGGGTCAAACCCATGTCTCCTGCATTGCAAGTGAATTCTTTACCACAGAACCACTAGGGGAACCACATATGGCCTTTATTATGTTGAGGAGTGTTCCCTCTATGCCCATATTCTGGAGAGTTTTATCATAAATTGATTTTCTATTTCATCAAAACCTTTTTCTGAATCTATAGAGATGATGATGTGGTTTTTATTCTTCAGTTTGTCAGTGTGATGTATCACATTGTGTGATTTGTGGATATTGAAAACTCCTTGCATCCTTGGGATAAATCTCACTTGAGCATGCTGTATGTTCTTCTTACTATACTGTGGGATTAAGTTTGTGAGTATTTTGTTGAGGATTTTTACATCCATGTTGAGCAGTGATTTGGGCCTATAATATCCTCCTTCTATTTTTTTTTTTTTGTGTGTGTGTGTGTGGTGTCTTTGTTTCATTTTCATATCAGAGTGATTGGTGGGCTTATAGAACAAATTTGGGATTGTTCCTTCTGCAATTTTTTTTGCGGGGGGGGAATAGCTTCAGATGGTGGAGAAGACAATGGCACCCCCTCCAGTACTCTCGCCTGGAAAAATCCCATGGATGGAGGAGCCTGGTGGGCTGCAGTCCATGGGGTCGCTGAGAGTTGGACACGACTCAGTGACTTCACTTTCACTTTTCACTTTCATGCATTGGAGAAGGAAATGGCAACCCACTCCAGTCTTCTTGCCTGGAGAACCTCAGGGACGGGGGAGCCTGGTGGGCTGCAGTTTATGCGGTCGCACAGAGTCACACACGACTGAAGCGACTTAGCAGCAGCAGCAGCTTCAGATGGATAAGTGAATGTTTTCAGAAGGATAGGTAAATGGCTTCTCCAAATGTTTAAATATTTGGTAGAATTCACCTGTGAAGCCATCTGGTCCTAGACTTTTGTTTTTTGGAAGTTTTTTTAAAATCACAAATTCAGTACTTGTGATTAGACTATTTGTATTTTCTATTTCTTCTTGGTTCTGTCTTGGAAGATTCTATCTTTCTTAGAATTTATCCATTTATTCTAGTTATCCAATTTATTGACAAATGGCTGCTTGTGGTAATCTCTTATGATCCTTTGCATTTCTGTGATGTCAATTGTAACTTTTTTTTTCATTTGTAGTTTTACTGATTTGAGCCCTCACCATTTTTTTCTTGATCAGTCTAGGCAATGGTTTATCAATTTTGTCTTTTCAAAGAATCATCTTTTAATTTTATTGATGTTTTCTCTTGTTTTCTTAGTCTCTATTTCATTTATTCCTACTCTGATCTTTATGATTTCTTTCCTTCTACTAACTTTAGATCTTGTTCTTTCTCTTGGTTGCTTTAAGTATAAAGTTAGATTGATTTTTTCCTTTTTACTTGGTAAGATTTTATCTGTATAAACTTTTCTCATAGAACTGCTTTTGCTGTATCCCACAGAGTTTGGATCATTGTGTCTTTGTTTTCCTATATCTCCAGGTATTTGTTGTATTCCTTTTTTGAGTTCTTCAGTGACCCACTGGTTCTTTAGTAGAATATTGCTTAGCCTACATATGTTTGTGTTTGTCACTTGTTTTTTTTTTCTTATAGTTCATTTCTAATCTCATAGTATTGTAGTTATAAATGATGCTATAAGATTTAAGTTTTCTTAATTTTACTATGGATTGCTTTGTAGCCCATGATATGATCTGTCCTGGAGAATATTCCAGGTGGGTGGCAATCACTTTTATCACCTTTATTCTGGAATAAAAAAATTATTTCCCAACTTTTTAGGAATGTAACAACTGTGTTCACTCAACTAAAGCTATGTAATAATTATTTCTCTATTGATTTTGTTAAGTATAATAGTGGCATTTATTTAAAATTAACCCTGGTATTTATTTAGACTTGTTGAATTTAATGACTGGGCCAGTGACATTTGCTCAGTTATAAGATTAAGTTTTTTCTTGAGAGTTGCTAAATGTCTGCTCATGATTGTCACACCAAGAAGTTTCTTTGAATATAGTGCTAAAGAGATCACTTCCAGTGTAGTCTCTCTTGTCCATACATGAATGTATAAGGGACTTTCAAAATTTGCAATCTGTCCACACCATAAAATGATACATAAATACATAGAAGGATAACCATGTAAGAATAGTAAAATTACATGATTGAGAAAAATTTAAATGTCCTATCGTATAAGTCAATCTACTTCATAAATAATCATTCAAATAGCTTTTAGGTTATTAAAGAAATTTTCTCTTGTAAAAATTATAAACCTATCAGTAGACAGTCTGGGCTTATGTGTGTGCCTGTGTGAAATAAAAAAAACTATCTAGAACTGAATTTGTTAACCAATCTTATACACAGTTTGGATTTTTCCCAAGTAGATACTAATAACCGGTATTAGGTTATGTATTTATCAAAGTATCCAATCTAAATATTTCTATTTTAGTATCCTGATTACTATTTTTCTCTAATTTATTCTTTCTGTGAAGCATTATATAAAATAATGAACCTTAAAGTTGTTGAATATTAAAACTGATTTCAAATGATTTGCATCATCTCCTCACTAACACAAGAATTGTATGCTAAAAATCTATATCTAAATATAGGAAGAAAAGACTAATAAAGGAATAAAATTTCCTTATAATTTCATAATACACATGGAAAAATTTGATAACTGTCTTGGCATATATCTAATATACCAGAGTCCCCCAAATTTTTGGATAATTATAAACATTAGAAATTTTCAATACAGTTTTCTTAATTTGATACATCTTTTTTGTAAGCTAATGATTTTATTATAATTTTAAGAGTACACATTTCAAATTCACTTTAAAAGCATATGAGCTCTAACAAAAATAAATAAATGCAGTGAAAAAATATAGTTTGAGTTCCAGAAAAATTAATCTATTTTATAGGAAATAAAGCAAATGTATAGATATTTAAGCATTAGTAGTACTGTTGAAATTCGATTTTCAACTGGTCAAGATTACTGGGAATATATTCCCAAATACGTAAATGCAAAAATTATTTTAAAAATGATTTTTTGATGAAATTTTCTTTTTATTGTTTACAAAATAAATTTTACTCATATAAGAATGAATAAAAGCTGTTATTTAATTTAATGGACAATTTTTCATTTACAGGCAAATGATAGTAGAAGTTTTAAGGGTTTGATTTGACAATTAGCTTAAAATATTAATCAAAAACCATTGCTAATTAATTATGGGATTGTCTGGTTGTCTCTGTGAATAAATTATTATGAAATTGAGAAAAGTAATAAGTAAAAAGGATGATCTAAATAAACTTTCAGTTCAGTTCAGTCACTCAGTCGTGTCCGACTCTTTGCGACCCCATGGATCTCAGTATGCCAGGCCTCCTTGTCCATCACCATCTCCCGGAATTCACTCAAACTCACATCCATTGAGTCGGTGATGCCATCCAGTCATCTCATCCTCTGTTGTCCCCCTTTCCTCCTGCCCCCAATCTCTCCCAGCATCAGAGTCTTTTCCAATGAGTCAACTTTTCACACGAGGTGGCCAAACTACTGGAGTTTCAGCTTTAGCATCATTCCTTCCAAAGAACACTCAGGGTTGATCTTCTTCAGAATGGACTGGTTGGATCTCCTTGCAGTCCAAGGGACTCTCAGGAGTCTTCTCCAACACCACAATTCAAAAGCATCAATTCTTTGGCGCTCAGCCTTCTTCACAGTCCAACTCTCACATCCATACATGACCATTGGATAAACCATAGCCTTGACTAAATGGACCTTTATTGGCAAAGTAANTTCTTCAGAATGGACTGGTTGGATCTCCTTGCAGTCCAAGGGACTCTCAGGAGTCTTCTCCAACACCACAATTCAAAAGCATCAATTCTTTGGCGCTCAGCCTTCTTCACAGTCCAACTCTCACATCCATACATGACCATTGGATAAACCATAGCCTTGACTAAATGGACCTTTATTGGCAAAGTAATGTCTCTGCTTTTCAATATGCTATCTAGGTTGGTCATAACTTTTCTTCCAAGGAGTAAGCGTCTTTTAATTTCATGGCTGCAGTCACCATCTGCAGTGACTTTGGAGCCCAAAAAAGTAAAGTCTGCCACTGTTTCCACTGTTTCCCCATCTATTTCCCATGAAGTGATGGGACCAGATGCCATGATCTTCATTTTCTGAATGTTGAGCTTTAAGCCAACTTTTTCACTCTCCTCTTTATCAAGAGGCTCTTTAGTCCTTCACTTTATGCCCTAAGGGTGGTGTCATCTGCATATCTGAGCATATTGATATTTTTCCCGGCAATCTTGAATATCAGCTTTTCTAGTGGTCCTCTATTGGTTTCCCTGACTAGAGAACCACTAGAAAAGCTGATATTTTTACTTTGTGACTGTTGACATCTGTTGTGAAATGTCAAGATTTCACTGGAACTTTGGCACTTAAACAGGAGAGTTCACATAAAATCCTTCCAGATTTTCTTTTGCCAAGCAATTTATTCTGTTTCATGGATCAGCAGTAACTAAACATAGTTTGTTTTTTCTCTTTTAGATTTAGCTTTCAACACCTCCATAGTCCCTAGTTGTTTAAAAATCATTCATTGGCAATTACTTTGTTCTACTGTGACATGATTGACTTATCTATTTTGAGTAATAAATGATGAATTCTTCCATTTCACTTTCTATAAAGCTTGTCTTTCCATAATTTTCTAGTTCTTTTTACACAAAAGTAGTTCATTTGTTCATTATTAAATAATTGTCATCTAGACTTAATTTTTCTCTATCAATTCACAAATAAACCCCCCATTTTATCAATCTTGGCCCATATCAAACTTCTAGTTAAATTATTAATTGCAATATGCAGTTGACATGTAAATACTAAAACGATTATAAGCATGGTTTCTCAACAGAATATGGATCCTCTCTTGGTGTTCATTATTATAGTTTTAGTTTGATTTTCTTTTTGTCATTTTCTCATTTCATAGTGACTCAGTATCTGGAATTACCCAACTCAACTGTAAGATAGAGAAGCTATTATTGGCTGAAATGAACCAAGAAGAAATATAACACTGTTCTTGTGAAAATACCAGTTGTTGTTGTTGTTTAGTCATATATAACTATTGTGACCCCATGGACTGTGGCTTGCCAGGCTTCTCTTTCCATGGAATTCTCCAGGCAAGAATGCTGGAATGGGTTGCCATTTCCTTCTCCAGGGGATCTTCCTGACCCAAGAATCAAACCCAGGTCCCTGCATTGCAGACAGATTCTTTACCAACTGAGCTATGAGGGAAGCCCAGAGTCACTCAACTGAACTGTAAGATAGAGAAACTATTATTGGCTGAAATTAATCAAGAAGAAATATAGCATCATTCTTATGAAAATACCAATACAAACATGCAATATGAGTATAAATGGCCAATCATGGGTTATTTTCCTTATGAGGAAATACCTAAATATTAATAATATTAAGTTGAGAGGAAGTACATTTTTCATTAATCTTTGAAATATGATGTATGTGTGAATGTTTTTTGATAAAAATTCCAGAATTTATGTATTAGAGTTTTCCAGAGAAATAAAAACAGGATATAAATACACACACACACACACACACACACACATGAAGAGATTTATTATATGAATTGGCTTAGGTGGTTATGGAGGCCAAGAAGTCCCACAGTCTGGTGTCTGGAAGCTGGAGAACCAGAAAAACTGGTATTGTAATTCATTTAGGGTCCAAAGGCTTGAGAGCCAGAGTACCTGATGCTGTAATTTCTGACCCAAGGCTAAAGGCTTGAGAACCGAGGGGCCACTGATTAGTCATGGAGTCCAATGGCCCTGAGAAGCAGGAGCTCCTATGTCCCAGAGAAGTGGAGGTTAGACATTCCAGTTTCTCTCTTCTTGAGAGAGATTGCCATATCTCCACCTTTCTGTCCTATCCAGGCCCTCAAGGGATTAGATGATGTGTCCCCTATCCCTCCCCAGTCTTGGGCAACCCCTACTGCTGAGGGTGGGTGATTATTATTTTTTTTTTTTTAGTATACTGATTCAAACCCTAATCCCTTCCGGAAACAAACTCATACAAACATACCCCCAGAAATAATGTTTTTCCAGCTATGTGAATATCCCTTAGCCCAATCTAATGAGACTAGTCACCTGTCCTTTTGCATGTTTGACAAGCAAAGAAAAGAACTGTGGAGGGCAGAGACTAAACAGATAAGTTAATGAAGAGAGAAATGTAGCCAAAATGTGATGGCCAAGAGAAGGCAACTTGAGGTAAAGTAAGATGGGCAGATAAGATAAAAAGAAAAATGGAAATAGTACTTGAGAAAAAAGAAAAGAAAAGAAAAATTGTCCACACCTTTCTCTGGCAGCCACCTTGATGTTTGTTTTATCCTTTCATGTAAATAACTTCAAAATGGCTGACTACCATTTTCTCTTCCATTTATTCTCACACATAAATTGTTTCTCTTCCATGCCTCTTAAATGCTAGAAAATGCTGTGTATAAGATTAACTTCAAGATATTTATTCCTATTTATATAACCAAAGTTGAAATTGTTTTGCAGGCTACAAATTTACAAACTGAGATTTTAGTATGGCTTCCCAAATATTTGCGTAGTTAAGTATTGACATTAAGGCATTTTTGTTTTAGTTGGACTTCTTTTAGTCATCAGTAAATTCAAACTATTCTGAAGTCTGCAACCATCCCCAACTAGAAAGTTCTTAGTTCACATATTTGCTTTTTTTTCTTTAAATAACCAAATTTTACTCATTTTATTTATTTCTCCTTGGAATTACTTTAAGATATTATTTTCTCCAAATATGGTCCATAAGCTACTTACACCATCGACACCACGTAGTCTTAGAATCTTTGGGAAGAAGATGCTTTGTTAATATAAAAATTATCCCCTAATGTAACATTGTGTAAGAAATCTAGATTTGTCATGTATCTTTTGCATATAATGCCATAGACCTGGCCAGCAATTAAACATACTTGTGAAATAGAGATGTATCATCTCATGCTGCAAAGAGTGCAAAGGTAGTGATACCAAATCCAGCCTCTGTACCCCAACACTGAATCACATCTCAGAGACAGAGTTTCGGGTGAAGTAGAAAAGAATAGCATTATTGCTTTGCCAGGTAAAAGGTGATACAGTAGGCTTGTATCCCTTGTATGTTCTAACCTGGTGAGGTGTTTTATAGCAGTGGTTGAAAGGTGCATTTGCTGATAAGGATTAGGGTACATAGGGGGCCTGTACTTCTTTGATCTGACCTCCAGTCATCTCTTGAAGAGCTCTTGCTCCTTTAATCTGGAGTGAAGAATGCTGACATCTTCAATTTGTTGGCGACTTTAGTTCTGTAAGAGCTCAAAAATATTGTATGTGTATCCCTTGAGGTGGAAAGATTGAAGGTGGGAGGAGAAGGGGACGGCAGAGGATGGGATGATTGGATGGTATCACCCACTCAATAGCCCTGAGTTTGAGTAAACTCCGGGAGTTGGTAATGAACCGGGAAGCCTGGCGTGCTGCAGTCCATGGGGTTGCAAAGAGTCGGACACAACTGAGCAACTGAACTGGACTGAACTGAGGTGAAACCAGGACCTTGCCCCAAGGCTGCACTATTGTTTCTTGACTGCCCCTTCCTTGTCTCTGAAGTAGCATCTTCCCTTTCCTGTTGAGCAACTGTTTAAACCTGCTTTTTAGGACTCAGGGAAGGCCTCAGAAGCTGGAATCTGTTCCCCACAAACAAGAAATGGAGACAGAAAAGCTCCCATGCCCCAGATCCCCACAGGGTCCTTGTCAGTTTCAGTACCTTGCCTATAAGTGTTTTTAGGCGTGCCAAGATGACTCCATTCTGGTCAATTAATAGCAAAAAAGAAACAGATGACTGTCCTGGGACAATCATGTTTTCCTCTTTGGGACTGGCACATTCCCTGAGCACAGTGCTCCTTCATATATATATGAACAAAATTGGGATTCTGTTAACATGTAAGATAAGGATGCTGGATGGGCGGGAGTAATGGTCATTTTTAAATTAAATTGTGCATTGTTAGACATATATTAGAAATAAATACAGTTTGTAATACTGGATGTTAAATTAGACCAGTTTCTCAATTTCTGTGAATTTTCTTAATTTTGTAATTTGATTTAATCTATATTTGTCTGCTTATTTTTATTTTTGCTCTCTGGACAAATAGATAGGACTCACACCTAAAATATAGTTATATACAATTGCCAAGTACCAGTTCAACTAACAGAAAGAAAAAAATAAGCAGTTAGTTTCCAAGCAGTTATGCAAATCTTTACCATTGCTAATTAATCAGACAATATCTTTGAAATGGTTTAGCCCTGCACATAATGTGACTTTCATTCTTAAGGTTATCTACCCAGCTGTTGTCTGGTACTGTTTTGTATATCTTAATGTATGGAATTTTTCTACACAGTTTCAAATTCAAATTATTTTTTCTTTGCAACTGCTTCCCTGTATACACACGAATAATACATAAAACTTATAATATGTAACAGATTTTTGTGATTCCATTTCTGTCTGAAATGTTTTTGTTGTGAATAGTTTTCTTCACTGTTTAACACACTTGATATTTGGAGGGAAATGCCCATATATGTGGATGAATAGTTTTAAAAGCATTATTTTCAGTTTTCCAAAGCTTATAATGAATAAAAATAGACAATGCACATTCATATATCTATTTATATATTTGTGCATATCTTCTACCACATATATACACTTACATACAAATGTATATTATGAATAATTTAACTGTTCTGTGGAAAATTATATGGACATGAATATTATTCCACATAGCATATNGACATTGTAAATCAACTATTCTCCAATAAAATTTTTAAAAATAAAAATAAATCATATGTGAAATGGATCACCAGTCCAGGTTCGATGCATGAGACAGGGTGCTCAGGGCTGGTGCACTGGGATGACCCAGAGGCATGGGATGTGGAGGGAGGTGGGAGGGGGGGTTCAGGATGGGGAACACATGTACACCCGTGGCAGATTCATGTCAGTGTATGTCAGAACCACTACAATATTGTAGCATAATTAGCCTCCAGTTAAAATAAATAAATTTATATTTTAAAAATTAAACTGTAGACTATAGAAGGTAATTTAAAAACATGCTAATGTAAGCCTTAATGTAATCAAAGTATGCTTTGCACTTTTTTGTTTAATTGGAATGTAGTTGATTTACAATGCTGTATTAATTTCTGCTGTACTCCAAAATGACTCAGTTATACATATACATGTATGTATATATATATTTGTCTATACATCTTTTAAAAAATATTTTCTCCCATTATAGTTTATCATAGGATACTAAGTATAGTTCTCTGTACTATGTTGTTTATTCATCCCATATATAAAAGCTTATAGGTGCTAACCCCAACCCAGGCCATTCCTCCTACATCCCCCTACCTCTTGACAACCATCAGTCTGTTCTCTATGTCTGTGATTCTTTTTCTCTTTCCTAGACAGGTTCTTTTGTGTCATATTTTAGATTCCCCATTTAAGGGATATCATATTTGTCTTTCTGACTTACTTTGCTAGTATGATAATCTCTAGTTACATCCTTGTTGCTGCACATGGCCTTATTTCATTCTTTTTTATGACTGAGTAGTAGTCCATTTATATGTACCGCATCTTCTTTACCCATTCGTCTTCAATGGACATTTAGGTTGCTTCTATGTCTTGGCTATTGTGAATAGAGCTGCTATGAACATAGAGGTGTATGTATCTTTTTGAATTACAGTTTTGTCTTGATATACGTCCAGAAGTGGGTGCTTTGTGCTTTTGATAAAGTAAAGTTCTGTATTTTAATGTGTTTCTTTTTCAAAATAGTACTTTGGGAGCCTGTGTTCTTTTCTCTTTCTTTGTCCAATCACATACATAACAGATAGTGATATTATTATATTACATTGTGATATGATCACAATACAAAGCACTATTAGAAAGCACAGTATGACAAAATCAGTTAAAGATGATCTAAATATTGGAAGTATATACTGTGTCAATGAATTAGACTCAACATAATAAAAATGGAATTTATCCAAATTGATATATTTAATGCAACCCTTGTCAAAATTAAGGAAGATATTTTATTGTTAGATCCATGGAGCTATTTGTCTAAAATCTTTATGTTAAGACACAGGACCTAGAATGTGTAAAATAATTTTTAAAAATAATGAC
>SJYV01054872.1:39201-63003 GCA_006410875.1 Neotragus pygmaeus
TATACACACACACACACACACACACACACACACATATGTATATATGACAATACCAAGAAAAATGTGGAGAAACTGGATCACTCACATTGCTGGCAGATATGTAAAATGGTACAAACCCTCAAGAGAACATTTTGGTAGTTTCTTTTTAAAAACTAAATATATACTTACCATATGACCCAGCAACTTTACTCCTGGGCATTAATCCAGATAAATGAAAAAATATATATAGTTGATTGTTTGGCAGTTTTTTTAGTAGTAACCAAAAACTGGAAATAACCAAAATGGTCTACAGTGAATGAATGTCTGAACAGACTATAATATATCCATGAAATGGAATAGTACACAGTAATAAAAGTAAACAGGTTTTTGATGCAGAAAACAACTTGAATGGATCCCTAGGACACTATGCTAAGTGAAAAATGCTAATCTCAAATGGTCACATACTGAATGATTGCTTTTATCTAACATTCTTGAAATGACAAAATTATATTGATGGAGAACAAATTAGTAGGTACCATGCTACTGGAGGATGGTGTTCGGTGTGACTATAAAGGAAGGAAGATTTGTGTGCTGATAGAATGGCTCTGTATTGTGATTGAGGTGTGGTTACACAAATCTCCACACATAATAAAATGACAGAGAGATATACAGTATATCAATGTCAATTTCCTGGTTTTGATATGTGTTGTAGTTATCTTAAATACAATTGTTGGGGGAAAATGAGTGAAGAGTTTATGGAACCTCTCTATACTTTCTTTGAAAATTTCTGTAAATCTATCATTATTTCAAAATAAAAAGTTAAAATAAGTTTTTGAAAAATTCTGCTCTGCCAGTTATTAACAATGGGAACTTGAGCAAATTCCTTGAGCAGTCATTTTTGTAATGATGCTCCTAAAAGCTGTCCAGTGTAGTTATTGTAGGGACTAAATGAGAGATGTAAGTGACCACTGGAAAGTAATGACAAGGTCTGAACTAGAGTTCATTGTATTTAGGCCAAATTTTATTTTATGTACCTTTCATTTTTTCCAGTTATATTATGTGTATCTTTTCATCTAGATTATAAAACCTTAAGAGAAATGTGAGTATTCTACATTAATGTAAAATTTATTACAGGTGCCCAAAAAATCCTTATTATTGACTAAGGCTGAAAGACAAGATGTATCTAAGGGCATTCAGCTCTATCAGTGTTTGGTACTTTGGATATTGCTTTAGATATTAACCAAGACAAGTTTGGGGTATATTTGAAGCCAGAGCTGTTTTGGAAACATACATTTCAGGGTTTTTCAAAACTGGCCATGAATTAGCTCACCTGTCAAACACAGAGTACTGTGTTCACTCCCAGAGTTTTTTTCATTTTTCAGGTTTCATGTGTACTCGCATTTCTAAAATGCGCCTACCTGCTGTTGATGCTGCTGCTTCATGGACTATACTTTACAAATCCCTGATAAACTACACTTACCTTGGCTGAAATGTGGGTTTATATCAACAGGGAACTCGTGATACAAGGTGTAAAGGAACTTATATTCTGAGCAGTATTGCATGCCATTGCGTAGGACAGGGAATGTAACATGCAGATGTGGATCCATGTAACTCCTAAAACATTTCTCTTAGCATATTTCATAAAATTGTTTGTTAATACATATTTAGACAACCACACTAAAGAGATGAGGTGACCTATAGAGAAAATTTTAAATCTACTTTGGATGATAGTAATTTAAGTATAGTTACCCACAAATTAAAATCAGGGCTTGTGTTTTATTTCATACAGATTTTATTGAGATTGGTAATATTATGATATTCCAAAATATAAAATGTGTAACTCACTATTAAAGTAAACATCATAGTCTGACTCCCATATGTCAGGGTTTTTTTTCCTATTTTTATCTACAATTTATTTCTGTGCCAAGCAATTGAACGCTTGACATAGAAAAATGAGTCTGTCACTTTAACAAATGGTACTATAAAAACACTCAAACAAATAATTTTAGCAGAGATTATTGTAATTGCAGAAGAAATATCTTTCTCAAATGTGTTACCAGTATTTCCTATAAATATTGGGCTCACCTATTGCATTAAAAATAAAAATAAGAAAGGAGATAAAGAAGCCTTCTCTTAGCAAAGAATAGTTTAGAAACATGTTGAATGATGTGTTATAGTTGTGTTCATTTAATACAGAAAACGTCTTCTGAGAATCATTACATAGTTGATCATTAACTCAGTGTCTAACAGAATGGTGTTTTAAATAAATCTCAGCAAGTAAATTGAAGAAAGAGTAATTTGTTAGTAAAAAAGAAACTTGTATCATCAGTTACAACAAAAATTGATCATTTTAGGGGGATTTCTTCACTTCCTTCTTAAAGTGTTCTTTATTTTAGCAGAAGCCTTTCCCATGAGAGCTATACACATTCTGCCTTCAGAGCTCAGCTGCTTCATTCCGCTGTTTCTTCTCTTATTCAGACTGTTGGCATCATCAATATGTGACTTTTGATTGGATCCCCAGGGTAGAAATTAAATTTGGTAGACAGTGGATATATAACAAATGCATAGATTATTCTGGGCGTTTCTTTTTGTTCAGTGGAGTGAAAGTTTTAGTGCTATTGAGAAAGTTAAAAAAAAAGGCAAAAAAAGCAAAGGCATTTACAAGGCTAATCTGGATCAGAATTTTCTGCTCTGACATTCTGGAAATGTGCAGAGAGATTTCAGAAAGTCTTGTTACAGTTGTGTACCGGAGAGTTTTTATGTTAAGGCTTTGAGAGCAAATACTATAGCCCCTGGGCTATTCTGGTTTAGATATTAATGAGAACACAGTTGAACACTATTTGAATTCACAGGACTTGCCATGCTGGAATCACAACCTTATATGTAGTGGCCATGGGCAGTCCTATTATGGGAAACCAACTTGAGAGAAAAGGCGGGTCACTTGCTTCTGCGCAGGTCCTGGAATTCAAAATATCCAGGGGCCTCTACAGAATCCTGGCATCAGTTACTATGTTGACTCACTCAGTGTTGGGATCACTCACTTTCCCCTTACAGGACTCAGATCTTGGAGGCAATTAGCTTCAGAGAATACGAATAGGGAAAAAAAAAAAAAAAAAAAACAAAACCTGAAGTCTTATTTTTTTAAAGGCTGCTGAAGTTGATTGGTTTCTCATCATTCCTAAACCTACTGAAGCAATAAAGTTGAGAGAAAATTTACCAAGATTTTTATCGCTGCCTTGATATATACTTTTCTTTTTTCCAAATGCTTTGGTGGGAAGAAGTAGAGGACTGTTGTAAGTACAAAGTAACTAAAAATATATTTTACTGCAGCATAACTTTTAGTTTGTGGCAAGCTCATTGATTAGGCAGATTGATTTAAACTTATTATTGTGGATTGTGATTAAGCATAGATGTGTTTTATATATATATATATATTACACATATATATGTGCAGGTGTACATGTTTCTCACTGGGAAAACTTTTCAGTATAAATGAGTTAGCCTTTAAGCTTTTTCTTTTGCAAAAAACACATCTTTCTTATTTAAGTAACTACTCCAGTAATAGAATATGCTTAACTGGCTTGGAGTATTTGTAACAAACAATTTAAATTGCTGTTAAATAGTTTGTGTATATGAGTTATTATCATGATTATTTGATATATTTGTATTCAGTAATAATTACATGTGGAGTACTGAACTGACATATATTCTCAATGAACTAATTGCTCTATGGGAATGACATATGGATGCCTCAAGGTTAGAAAAGTTTTATGTGGCTTACTATGGGAGGAAGATAAAGAATAGAATGATTTGTGATGGATAAATGGAGGTTGAGAAAAGTATTGATAAATATTTAATTTAAAAGTTCCCTTCTCATATTACATTTAGTATTTTGAATGTTCTTTTCTGTAGCATATCATTAAAAATTATTTCAAATGATGATATGATCTCTGCTATCAAATTACCAGGTACTTTTATTAAGAAAACAACAGAAAAATGTGAGGGGCTTCTAATCATAATTTGCATTGAAGTCACAGTGTTGTTTCATGTCTATGATGACCTAACTTTTCAGTAAAATTTTTTATATAAACTCCAACTTTTTTAAGAAAGTAAAAATGATTAATAAAAAATGTAAAAACTGACCATGTCACAACAGTAAAAATAATATATACAAATAATGTATGAAGAGTACAATGTGTCCCAAAGAGGTGGATGAAGATTATCTCTGTTTTTACCTGCCTTTGACTTGTGGATTATAGTCATTCCTTGAAATAGATATGAGGGTCTATACTTAAGAATGAAAGAAGTGAAATCTCTCTAAATAAATAACTATTCAAAACTTCTGGGAAAAGAGTCACAANGGATGAAGATTATCTCTGTTTTTACCTGCCTTTGACTTGTGGATTATAGTCATTCCTTGAAATAGATATGAGGGTCTATACTTAAGAATGAAAGAAGTGAAATCTCTCTAAATAAATAACTATTCAAAACTTCTGGGAAAAGAGTCACAAGAGAAGTTTCACCCCTGAGAAAAAATTGTGGAAAGAAATCAACATTTTGCGTGTATTGCTTTACAAAAGATGCTACTGGATTTTGTAGTAAAACATTTTTATATAATTTCCTTTATAAATTTCTTTGACGGACATAAGAATTGATTTCTGATTGAAAAGCCATTCAATTTACAGATATTACAAAAATACAAAGCATATTTTTGTTCTTTGTAATACACATATATTCATCACTTGATCAATTGATATAGCTACAAAATTAAAACTATAAACCAGTATATAGAGCAATTTAGGGAGAGCAGCAGAATTTTAGTTTGACATGGAAAAAGATAAACAAACCATCTCCTTTGTCATNCCATATAATTTTAAGCCACTGGTTTTCCATAAATTTTAAGTGTTAGAAAAATGGTTTCCTGTATATTAATTTTTAAAGCTGAAATGAATCTAAGGCTACTTTAACATATTTAGAATCTGAGGAAGAATCTTTACCTCTATTTTTATTTTATTATTTATTTTTAAGAGAAAACTGGGTTGCTTTAATGAACAGAAGGAATATTAAAGTGCATGGTATGGAAGCCAGTGTTTATCCATGTGATAAAGTCAGAATGTAGGTAGCTGAATGAGTTTTAAACAGTTAACAGAATTTTAAATAAACTTTGAAAAATGCTTACATTGTCACACTCTTAGTTTACACTTAATATTTAATAAATATATATAGTAAATTCAACCCATTCATAGGCATTACAGCAATGAGGGATTTATATATGCCAAAATAATATGCAGGTTTTTGCCAGTTTATCTTCAACTTTTAGCNGAAAAATGCTTACATTGTCACACTCTTAGTTTACACTTAATATTTAATAAATATATATAGTAAATTCAACCCATTCATAGGCATTACAGCAATGAGGGATTTATATATGCCAAAATAATATGCAGGTTTTTGCCAGTTTATCTTCAACTTTTAGCTGTTCTTTATCTCTAACCTTATGAAATAACTGATGTTTTAAAAAGACCAGGATTCATTGAGCACAATTAGCATTATCATGTCTCAGTATGCCCAATTATGGGCAAATAAAGGGGTTAACCTTTCAATGTTTTCACCCTCTTCTTGGCTTTGGGTTTGTTTTGTTTTAAATTGCTCTCCCTCCTCCCACTCTGCTTTTCGCAAAGACTGTCATGGAATCAGGACTATAAAAGGGCATAAACATCGGTGGCTTTTTGCTCATTCTTGGCACCCATCTTTATTTGCACACAACTTGTCTGCTCCTTTATCAGATTACAGCAGCAATAGTACCTTAGCCCGAGCTAAGTGCTGACTTAAAGGGCACAGGAGTCAGCACACTCTTACAAGTGCCGATATTAGCCTTGGAAACTGTGAGGTCAAACTAAAGACACAAGAAAGGAAAAAAAAATCAGAGTCAGAACTGCTCAAGTATTTTCATCAAAGGCAAGCTGAGTAATTCCTTTATATATAGATGCTCATGAAGGCAATATTAGAAATAGATTGCTGATTAAGCAGGCAAAACGTTTCCAAACTAGTTGAGGGACAGATAAAATTATGCATGAAAGTGGTGAACCTCAGTGGCTCTGATATATTGGAAAATAACTTGGAAGGAAAAGAGAAAACTAGACTCTAAAGAGTGTAACCAGATACAAGCAGTGTTGGCATGTAGGTGGTTAACTGAAAGAGCTTACTGGAAGCTCAGACAGCTGGGGAATCCTGATTTAGTAGAGCCTGAAGGGCAGGTCAGAAGCCATGTGAACAGCTGCTGAAGAGCTAGAGAATTCCTCTGGATTAGGTGTACATACCCCATCTCTAATGGGCTATGTCAGAGAGCACCAAGTGTTATCACAGAGTTTACTTCACTCAAGCCTATGGACTTTGCAGTGTTTTCCTTTAAATGTCTAGAAATAGAGTGGCTCTAGAAATAAATCCAGAAATAAAAGTATCAGAGGAAGTGGCTCCTTAAAGTTTGTATTGTGTGGGTTTCAGTGACCAGTGTTTGAAGAAGGAACTGTTTGTTATTCATGCATTTAGTCATGTAACTAGGATGTGTTGAGCACCTACTTGTGCCAGATATTGTGCCGTGTTCTGGAGATAATGTTCTAAATAAGTGCACTTACTGGGATTAGAATTTAGGAGAGGATATATATATATATAATTATGCACTATTTAAATTGCATTTGGGATAAGGACTACAAAATAATGCACACCTTGTTAGAAAAATGTATACTAGTGAGACCTAGACTTGTATTAGAAATTGGGGAAAGGATTCCTAAGAAATCAGCATTCAAAGTATGACAATGCAGAATGGAGTTGGCTCATAGTTGTCTGAGGGAAAAAGAGGGAAATGTTACATTCAGAAGGATCAACAGATGTGAAGGTGTAACATGCTATGACGAAAGAACTAAACGAAGGTCAGCTTTCCTAGACTTTCCTAAGTGGGGCAGTTTAAATAAGCATGCAGTTGATACAGCGGCCTGGGGTCCAATCATTCAGTGCCTCAGAGCTCATGGCAATGATTTTTTTTTTCTGTATAGTAAAATCAATGGTTAGCTTTTAAGGGTTTCTGTTAAGGAGGCAAAATGACTATGTCTGTGTTATTTTTGGTTTTGTTTTTTTAAGAATAGTATTCTGTTTTGTGAAGAAGAGATTAGAAGGTGTTAAGAGTAGATGAGGAGCTACCAGTCTGAAGCTCTCAATCTGGTAGTTTCTCCAGGGACAAAAGAAGATGATGTTGACTAGAATGGTAAAATTGGAGTTGAAAGAAGTGGATTGATTTAAGATTTACCTAGGAGATGGAGTCAATAGGAGTTAGTATTGAGTTTGATGTGGTGCTTTCTATGGCATGTATAATTGGGTGGATAATAGTACTATTTAGAAGGAAAAGACTTGAAGAGAGCTAGAATAATGGGAAGAATTTGGGGTGTAGCATAAGTTTTTAATGGAGAGCATGGGTGCTGGGAACCTGGAGATGGGAAGCCTACTTCTTTATTGGGGACTCAATGTCTCTTGTTGTTCAGTTACTAAGTTGTATCTAACTCTTTGCAACCCCATGGACTGCAGCACGCCAGGCTTCCCTGTCCTTCACTATCTCCCAGAATTTGCTCAAACTCATGTCCACTGAGTTGGTGATGCCATCCAGTGATTGCATCCTCTGTCGCCCCCTTCTCTTCCTACCCATAATCTTTCCCAGCATCCAGGTCTTTTCCAATGAGTTGACTCTTCACATCAGTGGCCAAAGTATTGGAGTTTCAGCATCAGTCCTTCCAATAAATATTCAGGGTTGATTTCCTTTTGGATTGATTGGCTTGATCTCTTTGCTGTCCAAGGGACTCCCAAGAGACTTCTCCAGAATCATAGTTCAAAAGCATCAATTCTTTGGTATTCAACCTTCTTTATGTTCCACCTCTCATACCCGTACATGACTACTGGAAAAACTATAATTTTGACTATATGGACCTTTGCCAGCAAAGTGATGTCTCTGCTTTTTAATATGCTGTCTAGATTTGTCATAGCTTTCCTTCCAAGGAGCAAGTATCTTTTAATTTTATGGCCGTACTCACTGTCCACAGTGATTTTGGTGCCCAGAAAAATAAAATCTGATACTGTTTCCACTTTTTCCCCATCTATTTGCAATGAAGTGATGGGACCAGATGCCATGATCTTCGTTTTTTGAATGCTGAGTTTTAAGCCAGCTTTTTCGTTCTCCTCTTTCACGCTCATCAAGAGGCTCTTTAATTCCTCTTAACTTTCTGCCATTAGAATGGTATTATCTGCTTATCTGAGGTTGTTAATATTTCTCCTGGCAGTCTTGGTTCCAGCTTGTGGTTCATCCAGCCTGGGATTTTCCATGATGTACTCTGCATATAAGTTAAATAAGCTGGGTGACAAAATATAGCCTTGACATACTCCTTTCCCAATTTGGAACCAGTCTGTTGTTTCACGTCTGGTTCTAACTGTTATTACTTGACCTGCACAGAGATTTCTTAGGAGGCAGGTAAGGTGGTCTGGTATTCCCATCTCTTTAAGAATTTTCTACAGTTTGTTGTTATCCACACAGTCAAAGGCTTAAGCATAGTCAATGAAGCAGAAGTAGATGTTTTTCTGGACCTCCCTTGCTTTATCTGTGATCCATTGTAACTTGACAATTTGATCTCTGGTTCCTCTGCCTTTTCCAAATCCAGTTTGTACATCTGGAAGTTCTCAGTTCACTTACTGCTGAAGCCTAGCTTGAAGGGTTTTGAGCATTACCTTGCTAGCGTGTGAAATGAACACATTTGTGTGGTAGTTTGAACATTCTTTGGAATTGCTCTTCTTTGGGATTAGAATGAAAGCTGATCTTTCTAGTCCTGTGACCACTGCTGAGTTTTCCAAATTTGCTGACGTGCTGATGTACTGAGTACAGCACTTTGACAGCCTCATCTTTTAGGATTTGAAACAGCTCAGCTGGAATTCCATCACCTCCACTAACTTTGTTCATAGTAAAGCTTCCTAAGGCCCACTTAACTTCACACCCCAGGATGTCTGGCTCCAGGCGAGTGACCACAGCAACATGGCTATCCAGGTCTTCAAGGACTTTTTTGTATAGTTCTTCGGTGTATTCTTGCCACCTCTTCTTAATATCTTGTTCTTCTATTAGGTCCTTGCCATTTTCTGTCCTTTATTTTGCCCATCCTTGTATGAAACATTCCCTTGGTATCTCCAATTTCCTGAAGAGTTGTCTAGTCTTTCTCGTTCTACTGTTTTCCTCTATTTCTTTGCATTGTTCACTTAGGAAGGCTTTCTTATCTCTCCTTGCTATTCTCTAAAACTCTGCATTCAGCTGGGTATATCTTTCCCTTTCTCCTTTGCCTTTTGCTTCTCTTCTTTTCTCAGCTATTTGTAAGGTCTCCTGAGACAACCATTTTACCTTCTTGTATTTCTTTATCTTTGGGATGGTTTTGGTCACCACCTCATACACCGTGTTACTAACCTCTGTCTATAGTTCTTCAGGCCCTCGGTCTACCAGATCTAATCCCTTGAATATATTCATCACCTCTGCTGTATAATCATTAGGAATTTGATTTAATGTCCCTAATGAGCATAGATCAGAGAAAGCAATGGCACCCCATTCCAGTACTCTTGCCTGGAAAATCCCATGGGCGGAGGAGCATGGTGGGCTGCAGTCCAACGGGTCGCTAAGAGTTGGACAGGACTGAACAACTTCACTTTCACTTTTCACTTTCCTGCATTGGAGAAGGAAATGGCAACCCACTCCAGTGTTCTTGCCTGGAGAATCCCAGGGATGGGGGAGCCTGGTGGGCTGCCGTCTATGGGGTCGCACAGAGTCGGACACGACTGAAGCGACTTAGCAGCAGCAGCAGCAGCAATGAGCATAGATGAGGCCAGCTACAAAGGTCGTACAGAGCATGAAGAGAAGGAAGGGAGACAAAAACACTTCAGAAAATCATCTAAGCGGTATCTAGAATGCACGTTGAAATCCTAAGGGAAATAATATGTCTGTAAGGAGGAGTATGCCTTTCCTTCTCCAATTTAATGACTTTGTGAATGTGAAACTCACTCACAGCACCAGGTGTCTTGGTTTCCACAGTCTCTACCATCTAGTTACCCCTAATTTCCTTTCCCGTATTGGTATTTCTATGAGATATCACCAAAATGTTGCCTTAGTTGAAAAGCTTCAATAAATATTTAAATTGTATAATGTCTTCAGCTTTTTCATGTACTCTGTGCTTCCTAAAAATACCTTCTTCGGAAACCCCATTTCAACTGACTACTGTATAATGAAATGAGCCTTCAGTGTAAAACATTTATCATAGTCTGAATTTCAATTGCTCAGTCAGAGTTGTTAAGCAACATGAAAAATCATCCTTTAGAGAATACAGAATTGGATACATATGACAAGGTAGATTTGCACCTTAATGTTATTTTGGTTAATATAGATGTTTATTGGAAAAGTGTCTAAGATTTCTTGAGAACCATTAGTAAAATTGATTATCCTTAAATCTGGAAAAATGGTAAAAAAAAAAAATACCTAGAAAACATTGACAATTCAGTTTAAATAAGACTGGAATTGTACTGAGGAGCTAGAAGCTACTTGAGTAATTGAAAGTTAGTCATGGATGAGTATAATGTACTTACCAGTTAGCTTGGGGGGAAGTAGGACTAGATAGAATGATATGATATTGAGCAACTCCACTTGCTTTACTTTATTTTACTTGCTTATAAATATACATAGTTGAACACCTGCAATATTTTTTCTCCCTTTTATGAAATTACAGCTCAAAGTCAGAGAAAAATAGGCATGCACCTATACACACACTCACACATATACTCATAAATACCACTACTGGAATATGTCAAGAGAGTTATAAACCATGGTACAAATCAGCCATAAATAATTACTTATAGATTATATGATTATGAAAGTTCCATTGACGAATCCACATATTTATAAGTTGGCCTTAGAGTTTGGGCATATGGAGATGTGAATTAGAGAATAAGCAGAAAGAACAATGATTCATAGACAAGAATTAATAAGGCATTGATATACTACCTAAACAGTTGGGTTACCCTGGTGGCTCAGATAGTAAAGAATCCTTCTTCAGTGTGAGAGACCTGGGTTCCATCCATGGGTTGGGAAGATCCCCTGGAGGAGAGCATGGTGACCCACTCCATTATTATTGCCTGGAGAATCCCCATGGACAGATAAGCCTGGAGGGCTACAGTCCATGGGGTCACAAAGACACAAATGAGCAACTAAGCACACACACAATTATTGGCAGTCCCTTGTAAGTACATAACAGTATTTGTGGTCCACCTAGTCTTCAAAAATAATATATAACTTTCATACCAAGCATTTCTCTGGGTATATTATATGCATCTCAGCTAATGCTCATTACAGTTCTGGGAGAGAGGAGATACAGACATTTGTTTTTAACAGATATAGATACTGAGGTACAGAAAGCTTAAGGAATTTGCATACAGTGGCCCAGTTTGTACGTACTGGAGTCAGGATTTGAATGGTAGCAGAGTGACCTAAGGTTTCAGGTTCTTAATCAGTCAGCTGCCAAAACCTCAGATTTTGATGGAGAGTGTCTGCCAGAGCTCTAGAGGAGATAGAACAAATCAGAAAATGGAAAGAATCAGGTATCTTCTAACAAAAACTAAATATGTTTTATTAAGGATGTTCCTTTAAAAAAAAACTCATAAAATTTATGTTCATTTAAAAACTATAGAACCTGGCATATTGTAGTTTCTTACATAAAAAACTGAGATGTCCTGGAACTTCCTTGGTGGTCCAGTGGTTAAGACTTTGCGTTCTAATGCAGGGAGCACAGGTTTGATCCCTGGTCAGGAAACTACATGCCTTGGGATGTGGCCCAAATTAAAAAAAAAAAAAATCAATTGGCTAAACGAAAAAAAGTGGAGAAGAAAATGGCAACCCACTCCAGTATTCTTGCATGGGAAATCCCATGGAGAGAGGAGCCGGGTGCAAAGAGTCGGACATGACTTAGTGACTAAACACCAACATGGATTTTTCAGTTTCTGTTGTGTGAGTACTATAAGTAAGAAGCTGAATAATTAAAAGCCTTATTTGTGATTTAAAAAACAAAAGAAAAAAAAACTGAGATGTCCTTAAAAAAAAAAAAAAAAACCTCATATCTATCCTCTAGACCTTCTCAGGGGCTATCTATGATGATAATCCATAATAGATCACTTGTTTTCGTGTTTTATTCCTTTCTCAGCCTTTTGACTGTGTGAGCTTGGAAGATCGTAGAATAGAACGTACGTAACCCTTGATCTGTTGTAATCATCTACAGCAGGATCCTTAAAAGGATTTCACCTAGATGCCTTCCTGATTTTATTTCACTTGTACATAGGCTACTATGCTAGATGAAGCAAAAAACAAGGATTTAGTGGAGGACAGAGAAGCCATGTGTCCATAGGGTTGCAGAGAGTTGGACACAACTTAGTGACTGAACAACAACAAACTGTGAACAGAAATAAAGTGGCTTTACTGATATATATAAAGTCAGGTATAAATAATAAATATAATTGCTGTTATTAAAACAAAACTGAAATAATCTCTTCCGTTTGGAAAATATAAAGAAAACTACAAGACAGTTGGGGAAAAAATGGGAAAATGATTTGTTATATCCATATTTTACTTCCCAATTAGTTTGTTATTTCATTCCTTAAGCTATCAGTCATTTCATTTTAATGTGAAACACTATTTGTTTTTTATAATTTTTAAGAAAACATTATTATAAATGGAATTATCATACTATCCTGATAGTATGATACAAATATAAAAATAAAATAAGGTAATGTATTTCTACTTTTTATATCCATTAGTTGAACTAGATATTGAGTGTTTTTTTCCCCTTAAAAATGTTGTACTTTCATTTTTTTTTTCTATTCAAACTTCACCTGACTTAGTTCAAGTGAAGTAAAGAATGCCATGTCACTAAAACCAATTCAGAAAAAATTTTCCGCTTCATTCTTGAGCTTGAAGCAGTGGTCAATATTGAGCATTTCTCCCTTCTTGAAAAATGTCTTCCTTGAGATCTGTGCATTGCACTCTCATAGGCTCGTTCCGTTTTCTTTGGATGTTCCTGTTCAGTCTGCTTCCTGGGCTCGTTCTCTCTACTCAGGCGTTAAATACTAATTCTTCAGAGGTCAGTGCCAGTAGGGTTGTCTTCTGATTCTATAATCCCTTCCACAGTCATTGTACCCACTTATTCACAGATAACTGGCTACATTATACCTCGAGCTCAGATTTCTGCAATGAACTCTAGAACTGTAATTTCAATTGCCTGGTTGGCATCTCCATTTGTATGTGACAAAGCCATCTCCACTCCAAGTGGAACTTCCCATCTACCCCACAAAACCTGAGCTTTTCTCGCTGTTCCCTTTATCAGTGAATGGTGCTACCTAACCATCCAGTTTCACAAGCTAGAAACCTATTTCATCCTTGAAACTTTTATCTCTCTCACCCTCTTATTTCTAAACCACTGCCAATCACTGTGGGTTTTATCTCCTGAACGCTTTTGATCCACTTCTCTTTATTTTCTCTCCCATACTAGGGTTCTTGAGTGTATAATCAAGCTTCTCTCTCTCACTTGTAATACAGAAGCACTTTCCTTTCTGGTTTCTTTGCTTCGCCTTTTCCCCATTCACTCTATTCTCTAAAATCCATCCAATCAACTAAGTATGATAATATCACCACCTGCTTTATTAGCACCCACTTAATTGTAGCTTCTGTTGATCATAAGGAAAGCAAAAGAAAACAAAACAAGATCTAGATACTGGTTTCATCTGTAATGCTTCCCCCACCTTACCACCTTTCTGGTTTTCCTTCTGTTCCTTGAATAAGCCTTGCTTCCTTTCTGCCACAGGGCTTGTGTACTTACTATTCTTTCTTTTCTCTCTCTCTTTCACCTAGATAATATCATTTTTCCTTATCAACCACTCCCTCTGAATAGAAGTCAAAACTCCCAGAGTAGATAAAATTTCTCTACCGTGTCACATCCCTCTGTAACACATAGCAGTATTGTAATTCCCTTTGTGTATACAGGTGACTAATGCTTATCAATCAGATTTTGTTTTAAGTTCCACAAACCCATCCCCATCAGTTGTTTTTGCTTGCCATTGTTTCTCCTGAACCAGGAACGAGTCCCCCGTTTGCCCTCACGTTCACGCCTGGCATTGTACATTCTGTAGGTTTGTATAGAACCTTCCCGGAGCCAAGTGGAATTTTTGAATAAGTTAGTTGGTGTTTAAAATTTCATTGCACACTGTTATTACAGCTGTTTAAATATAAGAACATGTTATAATAATGATAATTTTATTCTGTTTTGTGAATATTTTAAATGACAACAAAAGCACTTTAATCCTGGTTGGAGCTTAATGTATATAAGTATTGAAGGTATGGATTTTGTCATTGGGTTTTATTTCCTTCTTTAATTCCCCATACTCCATTTTACTCTAGAATATTTTGGTTGTTCATATCACTTTGTTTTGTTTTTAGCTGTTTTCAATTCATGTACATTTTCTATCATCTATCTTTGTAAATTCTCAGTGACACTTGTTAGTATTAACTGCCTCTGTCATACTTTGATGTTCTTCCTTGATTCTACACTAGTTTAGTCCTTTTCTTTTTTCTCTTACATTTGTTCTCATTTTTCCCTCTTCCCAGTTGCTCTCTGTGAATATTCTGGAAAAATCAGACTCTTTACTTTTCCAATCTCTCTCTTGAAGAAGAGGTGCATTTTTTAACCTAAACAAGCTTGAGATATATATTTGGGTGTAAAAACAAAGTAGTTATTTCATTTTAAGATGTTTTAGAGAAGAGATGCTGACCACTCAGTGATTTGTCCTGAGGTGTATAAGGTGGGAAGGACTTCAAGGCAAATTTAAAATAATCCCTCTGAGAAAGGGCAGAAAGAGTTTTGCAATAAAAATGAATTACACTGTATAAAAATGTATCATTAATAACAATATTCCCATTTTATAAGATAAAGATGACAACTTGCAGCCAAACATGGAAGAAAAAAAACCTGTACAATCTCAGCCATAATAGTTAAGCAGTAGTGTATTAGTCACTCAGTCATGTCCAACTCTTTGCAACTCCATGGCCTGGAGCCCGCCAGTCACAGTCATAAGTAGAACCTAAAAAGATCAAACGCATGGAAGCAGAGAGTAGAGGGGGTTACCAGGGGTGGGGAGCTGGAGGGAATGGGGAGATATCAATTAAAGGTACAAGATTGTGGTTAAGTAGGATGGTTAGCTCTAGAGATCTAATGTACAGCATAGTGACTATGATCAATAACACTGTATTGAATGCTGGAGATGTGTTAAGAGAATAGATTTCAGGTGCTGCCATCACAATAGATAAGTATGTGAGATGATGCTATGTTAACTTTCCTGTGGTAATCATTTCAATCTGTATGTGCATATCAAATCATGTTGCACAACCTTAAATGTATACAATTTTATTACAAATAAGTTTTTTGAGTGACAGCACTAAAGCTGACAAGGATGAAAAGACTGGGTCTCAGTGGGATGGGGATATAAAATGGTCCAGCCATTCTAGAAAACAGTTTGACATTTTCTTCTAAAACCAACCATGCAATTACTGTACAACCCAGCAATTCTACCCTTGCATATTTATCCCTGAAAACGGAAACTTAGGTTCCCACAAAAACATGTACATGGACGTTTAAGCCAGCTTTCTTGTTGCTAGCCAGAAATTGGACACAACCCAAATGTCTAACAATGGGTGTATGTAAAACAGACTGTGGCACATCCACGTCATTAAATACTACTTAGCAATAAAAAGCAATGAACAATTTATATTCATACAACAACTATGATGGATTTCGGGCACTAAGCTAAGTGTAAAAGAATCAAACGGTTACATACTGTTATTCCTTTTATATTGCATTATTGAATCACATTTATACAGATAAAGAACAGAGTATGTTGGTTACAACACGTTAGGAATTGGGGGTGTTCTGTTTAGTGGAGCCACAAGGTAGCCTGAGGTAATGGACTTATTCTGTGTCTTGATTGTGGTATTTGGTATACAAAGCTATGCTTGGTAAAACTATAGAACTACACACACACACACACAGGGTTATAGATGAGTGTATGTGTTGCTGGTAAAATCTGAATAAATTCTGTGAATTATGCCAGCCAGTTCCCAGTTTTGACATCGTACTGCAGTAACCCAAGGCGTCAACACTGTAGGATGTAGGATGAAGGTTGTGTAAGACATCCCTGCATGTTTTGTTGCAACTTCCTGTGAATTTATACTTACTGAATTTTTTTTTAAATACAGTATTAAACCTTTAACAAGCCCTCAGTGTCCTAACAGCTAGTGTATCATCACCAGACCTTAAACAAATAAGTTTTATAAATTAATAAATCCGCCACTCAGAGTCCAGACAAAGGATGGTTTAATGCTAACTCACTAGAATGCAGTCCATTTCTATTATACAGGAACATGCATCACACATTGAACAAAATGTCATTGTGATTTAAGCTGTGTTCTAAATGTCCTACCTTGTGAGATATTGTGCTTCAGGTTGTTTATGACCAAAATGCCTATGCAGAAAGAGCTGGTATTTCAGAAGTTAGGCTGGTCTATGGACATAGACACTGGACAGGGCCTGAGACTACTTTTGTTTTCAACATGACTCTACCTACGAAGCAAAATAAGCATAATCAAGCAGATCTTTAACTATGATTTATGCAGTGCCTGGCACTGAGCTAAGCATATCTAATACAGATTGTCCTCAGTAAAAAATTAGGAATAACAATATTGCTTCACAAAGCTTATATCTTTTTGGCATTAAAAGGATTTATATAAAACTGCCTAGTGAGTGACACAGGTATTAGGAATCTATTTTTTCTTCACATTATTATAAATATTAAGATTAATGAATTGCTTATTTTTATATAACTTCCAAAGAAATAACAAACTGTACAAACAGATACATAGATCAAGAGACAGCCTCTCTGTGTGTGAATATGTGTGTATGTATGTGATTGCCTTCCTTTAATCTCATCTTAAATCCATCCTTCTAATTGCTTCCCAGTCTAAGGCTTCCCAGCTAGAGATAGAGAACCTGCCTACCAATGCAGAGACATGGGTTCAATCCCTGGATTGGGAAGATCCCCTGGAGGAGGACACAGCAAGGCACTCCAGTGTTCTTACCTGGAGAATCCCATGGACAGAGGAGCCTGGTGGGTATAGTCCATAGGGTTGCAAAGAATCGGACATGACTGAAGCAACCTCTAGCTTAATATCCTTTAGAGAATCCTCTAGCTACAAGGTACAATTCAAACCCCCAGCACACAGGATTCTTTCTAGTGTGGTACATGTTCACCTCTCTTACCTCTTTATCTGCTATTCCTCACAATACACACTTCTACTTAGCCACAAAATTGTGTTTCCATGAATCAGTTCAGTTCAGTTGCTCAGTCATGTCTGACTATTTGTGACCCCGTGGACGTCAGCATGCCAGGCCTCCCTGTCCATCACCAACTCCTGTAGTTTACCCAAACACATGTCCATTGAGTTGGTAATGCCATCCAGCCATCTCATCCCCTGCCGTACCTTTCTCCTCCTGCCCCCAATCCCTCCCAGCATCAGAGTCTTTTCCAGTGAATCAACTCTTCGCATGAGGTGGCCAAAGTACTGGAGTTTCAGCTTTAGCATCATTCCTTCCAAAGAAATCCCAGGGNGTGTGTACTTCTTGATATTGGTAGTGAATTTATGAGTACAAATATACATGCAGCCTAGGAGTACAGCATTTCATTTCATTGACTGCAATTAAGAGCATGATTATTGACATCTTATTCACTGGGAGAGTGTCATGTAATGTTAACTGGAATGAATGTGTTAACTGGAATGTGTGAATGTGTTCATATTCTTAGTTAATAAGTTTGGTCATAGAATAAAATCTTAACATGTCTGATATGTCTTGAAGATCAAGGCTATTCCTTTAAACACAAGGGGGAGAAGGGTCAAAGGAAGTGAGATAGCATCTTTCACTAGATTTCCAACATGAGTATTTTTGGAGGAGAAGAAATAAAGCCTTCTTTAGATGTAAATGAAGTGTGTAGTGTGCCATTTCCTCCTTCCTAATTCTGAGAGTTTTGTGCCTGTTTTTCTTCTGTTACACTTAAATTCTTACCTTTAATTCACTTGTCTGCAGGACTTTGGCTCCCAGTAGGCTGTGAGTTTTACACAGTAACAACTGTTATTTCTATACCACTGGTATATAGTTACAGCCCTGCTTTTTGACCAATTAGAGTACAACTGAAAAACACACCAGGAGCAGATTGTGCTGAGCCATTGTTCTGGAGACAAGTGTAAGAAGGTTGTGGTTTTATCCCAAATAAGAGCCTTAGTAGGACATTAGGGATGGAAAAGGTGGAATGTGTTTGAGAGATATCTAGATATTTGGTTGGTAAAACTTAATGGAATTTGACTAGGTAGGGCTTCCCTGGTGGCTCAGAGGTTAAAGCGTCTGCCTCCGATGCGGGAGACACGTGTTTGATCCCTGGGTCAGGAAGATCCCCTGGAGAAGGAATGGTAACCCACTCCAGTATTCTTGCCTAGAGAATCCCATGGACGGAGAAGCCTGGTAGGCTACAGTCCATGGGGTCGCAAAGAGTCGGACACGACTGAGCGACTTCACTTCACTTCACTTCAATGAGCAAAGAGAGAACAGTTGCAGAGAAAAAAATGTCACTGTTGACTTTCTAGTTTCTGACTTGGGCAAATAGAGATTCATACTGTGTATATTTGTACTTACATCCTTTAGAAATTGCTGGAATGCTTATATATATATATATAAAAGTAATTTTCAAATGTGCAGTCAATTAATTTAAGTAGCTTTAAAGACAAAAGTTAGATCTAATGTTTAGCCATTTCCTTTGGAAGGGTTGTGCAGTTACAAATTAAGCTCACAGAAACAGAAAACCCATACACACTTAATCATAGTGCAGTCCTCATCACCCAGTGCCCAGCAAGGCAGAGGCAGGGTGACATCATTTATAAATCCTGTTAGGAGACTGGGTTTTGAATACAAGACAGACTTTATAATAATAACATTTTATGTAATAAAATAGTTCATGTCCTGTACTAGAGGCAGGAAATAGTGTCTTCCAACAGGGAGAATAATCAGAATAATCATTAATTAGGATATTTGCAATTCCTTTGTGAAGGACTATTCTTTGTTAGATGAAATAAAGCTCTCTGCTTTGATTATAGTTATCATCTTGTGAAAATATTGAATAAGTTTAGATTCCTAAAGGAAATTAAAAGTTAGGTAAAATTCACATTCACTTAGAAATCTCTTGCACCAAAAGCTACTGATTAGTGCAGATGAATATGAGAACTTCATTCAAAGAGATTAGTACAGGTGAAAAACTTAAAAATGACCTTAACTCACAAATTGGAAAATATTTTTCACTGCTCTCAACTGCTGTCAGTTTCATGGAATGTGCAAGGTCATGTGTTATCTGGACTCAGCTTACTACTCCTGCTTCTTTTCTCACCACTCTCCTTACTTCCTCCTTCTTGCCCGTTAGCCAGAGGGTCCTAGGTGGGAACCCCCAAACCTCCTGCTTTCATATTATTAGGTCTACATTTTCTTGAAATGCCTCCCCATGCACCCCTCTTCTTGATAAAATCTTTCCCTGTTACAGTTTGGTATTCATGTCATCCCACGAGAAATCATTTCATAACACCTTCTTCATAGTCCCCTTGGCACTCCATCAGACAAGGTGTGGTATGCTTTCAAAGTGTTCTGATGGCATAACTCTTTAGAAATGTACATTGTTTGCTATATTTGCCACTTTATTTTAATTTTAGAATGTAAATTCCTTAAAGATAAGGGGTTTGATTTGTTTTGATTATGGTGGTAGTGTTATTTCATTCTTGTGCTCTCCCACCCTGGACCTAGAAATAACTACATGGCTTAGAATATAAAGGTATTCAGTTAATGCTTTTTAAATAAATAAATACATATGAGGAACTGAGTTCATTTAACACTCTCATTATAGTTAATCATCTTTTTTTGTTCTCGTATCTAGTATATGGAAATCTGTTTGTCCATATGTGTGTGTGTGTGTGTCCAATGGGAAATTGGGAATGACCTCAATTCAAACACAAAATATTATAAATGGAGGGTGATAAATATATTGTATATTTGTTTCCTAGGGCTACCATAACAAAATGCCATGTCAGATTGGGTGGTTTAAGAACAGAAATTAATTTTCTCACAGTACTGAAGACCAGCCATACAAGACCAGAGTGTTGGCAATGTTGAGTTTTTCTGAGGCCTCTTTCTTTGGCTTGTAGATGGTTGTCTTCTTTACTCACTTGGTCTTTGTTCTGAGCATGTCTCTGTCCTAATCTCCTATTCTTATAAGGACCCTAGACATTTAGTTTAGGGGCCACCTTCATGACCTCACATTTAACCTTAATTATGCTTTAAATGGGCTCCCTTGATGACTCAGATGGTAAAGAATCTGCCTGCAATGCAGGAGACCTGGGTTCGATCCCTGGGTCGGGAAGATCCTCTGGAGCAGGGCATTGGCCACCCATTCCAGTATTCTTGCCTGGAGAATCCCCATGGACAGTGGAGCCTGGCAGGCTACGGTACATGGGATCACAGAGTCAGACATGACTGAGCAACTAAGCACGGCACAGCACACCACTTTAAATACCCTATCTCCAAGTGTAATCACCTTCTGACGTGTAGTGGCCTTTCACACTTCAGCATACAATGTGGAGGGATGCAGTTCAGTTTGTAACAAAAAAACATGTCAAAAAACAGTTTTGAGAGCAAAAGAGATTGACCTCTGAGTGGAATAGGGAAGAGGAAGATAACTCAGTTCTTTGAGTTCTCTTCTCACTCTTTCTGTGAATCAGTCAGATCTGTGGGAAATGGTTTTGTAATCCTTCCTGCTACAAGGATTCAGTGGCTTGAGAGGGGTTTTCCCCTCTGACTTAATGAGGACTGTTAAAAGTGTGGTTGTAGTGCAAGTGAATCCTTTGTGCAAGGTACAATTAGCAATTTGTCACCACAAAGCAGGCAGGGCAAAAGATCTGTAAGAGAATAAAGAGAAGGTGCTCAGAAAAAAGAAAAGAAAAAGGGGGAGGGGACTTGAAAAGTGGCAAACAGGAGAGTGTAAAAAATGCATGAAAAAAATTTAAGATTTTAAAACATGATATAGACAGACAGGCAGACAGACAAGATAGATGATAAGATGATAGATTTGGCTAAAGGAAGTCTGGTATTTGGTCTGTGGTTTTGCTATTTCACTAGCTTGACATCCTGTGGTGAAGAACACAATCATAGACCATCACAGCTGGAAAAAGACCTGAAGAATGTTTTCTAAGCCCTTATTCTACAGACATCAACAGTGAGATTCCAATTCTCATAGCTAGCTAGGTACAAAGTCAGGACTAAGTAATCCCAGGTGGTTCATAGCTAGTGATTTTCACATCATACCACTCTGCTAAATAATTATATGGTTCAAAAAAGTCTGTAGTATATGAGCACCAAGGTGGTATCTTATACTGCTTTCAGAGTCCCCACATCTTCATAAAAAGTGATAAATTCATTTGATTGCAAGTTCACTATTCAGTAATTATATATGTAGTTCATAAATATGCACATATAGAGTGATGTGGAAATGAACATGTATATGTTTATAGACATCAGGCCTAGTTACTTTAAAAAACTATTTCTGTAGCAATTATCTATCTTCCAGTTTTCTATATATGTAGGAAAAAACAAAAACAAAAAGCTACAACAAACAGGAGAAAAGACTAGGGAATTAGTAAGTCAAAACTATCATTCCTCGAATTTAAATAAATTTCAAAAGCCCCATAACTGGGCCTGTGTGTTCATCTTTTCCTATACAGCACACATTCCTGCTATGCTTGACTATTTTAACTTTCTCGAAAGGGCCATCCTCTCTCATTTCTGCACCTTGATTTGTCCCATTCCCCTCTTATTTGCACAGAAAATTACTGAATTTCCTTTGTCTGAATTTCCTCTAAAATTCTTCAATTTCCTCTGACTTAGTGTAGTCCTATTGGAGCCTTATATATATCTCTAAAACTATAGTTACTGTATTATAGAAATTATTTTTCCACTACCATTTATTGCCATTTTATTAAGTCCTCACTCACAAAATGTAGAACGGAAACACTTGGAGGCCAAGAAATGTGGATGCAATATTGGGAAAAAAATGTTTATGGAATGGTTATTATGATTAATATAGAGCTTTCCACTTATTGGAGTAAATATTTGTATTTTTGAGTCATGTCATTATTCTAAGCAAAATTTTGGTAGATAATCTATATTATAAACTGTGCAAATCATAGGATTATTCTAATTTGGGCACAGAGATTGAACATTCA
The DNA here is from genome assembly GCA_006410875.1 of Neotragus pygmaeus. Lineage (NCBI taxonomy): Eukaryota > Metazoa > Chordata > Mammalia > Artiodactyla > Bovidae > Neotragus > Neotragus pygmaeus. The sequence goes on from SJYV01054872.1 coordinate 61,646, forward strand.
TTGATGTTAAATCAATGGTCAGTTGTTACAGGTTGTTTTGGAAATGAATAAATAGATTCCATTTTTAAAAGTTTGTCCTCCATAAAGTATACATTGTTAAGTTTAGCTTAAGTGATTTGAGTGCATAGGTTTCATATCAATTTGCATGATATATGTGTTTAAGATATATGTAAATGAAAAGCAAAATCTTGTGAACAGAAAGTGCTAAGATTCATTAAATTTAGCCATAATATCTTTTATTCCTTAAGCTTTTGGAATATTTTGTCAGCATTACTATTAGAAAACTTTAACTCTGAAAAATAAATCTTTGAAATTATTGATTTGGAGATAAATCATACACCCAAAAGAAAATGTCACCCTGAATTGGTAGAAAATTCATATTGAATGAGATTACACTGTAGATTATTTCAGTGTTTATAATTGTACATTCCAAACTTTCTCCAATTAGTTTTGTTATTATAGAAATTGNGTCACTACTATGACCCCAGTTTCTCAGGCAGGGTATCTGGACCCACCTCTCACGCTCTCCCTTCTATTCCTCCATCCTACCCGGATGTATCACATTCTATAAACTCTTTTTAAAAAAATGTCCCGCCACTGGCTCCTTCATGTACCTGCTGGTCTCCTGAACCTTGGTCAAGGTCCTGACGACGCTTTCATTTGGTGCCAACACCGTCACTTCATCATGAGCATCATCAGGAGGGAAGGGGGCCACTGTGGGTAACCACTCTCGGACAGCAGGTTTACACTGGTGTAAATACTAGACACACGTCCAGGCTCGTGTGAGCCCCCGCACCCACGGTGTTTCACTAGACACACGTCCATGCACCCACGGTGTTTCACTAGACACACGTCCATGCACCCACGGTGTTTCACTAGACACGCGTCCACGCTCGTGTGAGCGCCCNGACAGGCACAAACTGAGAAGTGAGAGAGGTCAGCTTCTATTTGTCAGGCACTGAGCTCTCAGCTGGAAGGTCCAAGGGGACAGAAGTCTCGAGAATGTTTTCTGACATGAAAACAGACCCAGTGCAAAGCCGAGAGAAACGCCTGACCCTGGATCCTTGATGTGTACAGGGTTTGGAGCTATAAGAGAAGGTATCTGGGTGTTTGCTTACTTGTTCTGTGTAGGAAGGGAAAGTACGAGCAGGTGATCCCTATCTGCCACGAGGATTCCAGGACACGCTCCGTAATTCACACCGTCTCCACTCGGCCCCACAGGGCTGAGCACGGTCTGTGAACATCTTACAAACGTGATGAATAACTATTCCGCATCAGCACCCAACACAGGAGTGATAAATCAGCCTGCACCCTCACTGACTCCTACAACAGTCCGCAGCAAACTGACGCTTGCTCTC
>SJYV01054872.1:66257-97610 GCA_006410875.1 Neotragus pygmaeus
TGAAACTGGAGCCTATTATACAGAGTGAAGTAAGCCAGAAAGAAAAACACCAATACAGCATACTGACACATATATACGGAATCTAGAATGATAGTAAGGATGACCCTGTATGTGTGACAACAAAAGGACACAGACATAGACAATGGACTTTTGGCCTCAGAAGGAGTAGGAGAGGGCGGGATGATCTGGGAGAATGGCACAGAAGCATATATACTATTATGTAAGAAACGAATCACCAGTCTATGTTTGATACAGGATGCAGGATGCTTGGGGCTGGTGTACGGGGATGATCCAGAGAGACGTTGTGGGGTGGGAGGTGGGAGGGGGATTCGGGATTGGGAGCTTGTGTGCACCTGTGGTGGATTCATGTCGATGTGTGGCAAACCCAATAGAGTATTGTAAAGTTAAATTTAAAAATAAATAAATAAATAAATTAAAAAAAAAAGTTTTAGTAGAGGCAAAATGACTATCATTTTATTAGATTTCCTCTTTTAGTTATGTTTTGCTTTGAAGTACAATACATTTTCAGTTATTGGCCCAAGAGAAAGACACAGTGTATTATTTTTGGCAAACAGTGCCCTCATTCATGAGAGCTAGTTAATTATGAACCAGACTGATCTCTGAACAATGCTGGTTTCCTGAGAATAAGTCCTTGCAATTGTATGTGCCATATTGAATTTGGGTTGCAGTTATGGGGATAAAAATTAAAATAGAAAATAAAATATCAATTTTCCTTCCATTATTTTATTTTTTTACTTTAGGCATATAAAATTACATTTATAGGGACACATTAAAATGCATTTTCTAGATAATTATTTCACGTAATTTAAGCAATTATTTTAAATGACTTTGCCTGGAGATGAAGCAGTTCTGGAGAAATCAAGGTTTGGCTTTGCTTTTGTTTGACCTAGATTCCTTATTAATTTTATAACTCTACCTTAGTTTTCAAAATCAGAGTTCATACATAAATGTTCATGTCAGTTCACAAGGAAACATCATTTTTAAAAAGAGAAAAGTGTGGTTTTATTTTGGTTTTGATAGCAATACCCAAGGGTGTAGCATAAATAGGTGCATGCACTTCAGTTTACAAATTAGAGAGAGCTATGAGGAGAAAGCAGCCCCTAATGCAGAATAATTCCTTTCATTAAAACACAGCTTTCCACCTGGAAATGACACAAACCCACTGATATTATGCTAGCACGAAGCAACATTGCACACGTGCACACTCTGAGACATATTAGCCTTCCGCATCAGTGTTCAACCAAGGTAAAATAATGCACACCGCTGAATATCAGACTTCCCAGCTCCCTTTCCTGGCTCCCTTTAAATGATCAAAACACAATGGTTGGTTTCTTCCTCCTTTCCACATCGATTGTTTTCCCTGCCATTCTTTATATTGCAAGTATTCACTTGTGTTTCAGCACAGTGATAGCAACGACCATGACTTAGAGGCTTAGTGAAGTGAAGGACATATTGTGAACAAATTAAACCCACTGTTTTCTTTATGGAAGCAGCTGCAGAGTGCCTCTGATTTCCTGCCCCCAACCCCCACCCCGGCAATTTCAGTGGAGGTGCTAAGAAGGAATATTGCCTGGCTTCAAGGTCTAGAGCTAACTGAGACAGAAACTGGAAAACAGGAGAGGGACCATGAAAGGCACGGAAATGGAGACCTTTGAGCAAGATGATGAAAGCCACAGGTGATTGTGAGGACCGACTGCAGGAAACAGAACAAAATCTAAGTTTAGGCAGACAGATAGGAGGCTGCTGCTGCTAAGTCGCTTCTGTCGTGTCTGACTCTGTGCGACCCCATTAGATGGCAGCCCACCAGGCTCCCCCATCCCTGGGATTCTCCAGGCAAGAACACTGGAGTGGGTTGCCATTTCTTTCCCCAATGCATGAAAATGAAAAGTGAAAGCNTTTATTTATTTGATTATGTATTATTTAGATGTTTAAACAGGTGATGTGTCTCCTTCAAAACAATTAACAGTGGAGAAGAGTTATGTGGTACTTTTCTTAGGTAGTAATAGATTTCTCAGATTGTAGTAGTTTCTGTATGTGTCTGTATGTGTCTGTATTTGCTTTATTTTTGGCTGCTGAAACATTTGTTTTAGAATCTTCTAGAGTTAGAAATTCTAACCTCGGTTTCTAAATTAGACACATCACTGTAGAANTACTTTTCTTAGGTAGTAATAGATTTCTCAGATTGTAGTAGTTTCTGTATGTGTCTGTATGTGTCTGTATTTGCTTTATTTTTGGCTGCTGAAACATTTGTTTTAGAATCTTCTAGAGTTAGAAATTCTAACCTCGGTTTCTAAATTAGACACATCACTGTAGAAATTGTATAGTAAAATTTCTACCATCAGCCTCCTTTTTCTGTTGAGTTCGTCACTGAAAGACTCAAATTACATTTCATATTTCAGCATCTAACACTGATTACTCTGTTACATTAAGTCCCCCATTTAGCATCTGATGCAAGTTACTGTTTTAAAATTGCTGTCCTTTGAAAGTACATATTTATTATCTAATTTCAAATATTTATATTTCCCTACTGATTATTTTGGATAACTTCATAGTGTACTCCAATTCTCCATAGCTATTTCTGAAGTCAGTTTGTCTACTTTGTTACAATTTTAATGAGATATAGCATATAGATAACTTAGAGTATGAAGTTACCTTTAAAAGATAAAATTTCATCATGATCCTGTCTCCTTATTTCAAGGCTACAGGCATCAGTCAGTTTGGCAGTAAACACTGTTTGGCTGTCTGAGGGTCCACTGACTGACCTTGAGTTGAAATCTCAGCTGCCTGCATCATGTGACCCTCAACATTCTGTTTTTATCCCAGTAGTAATGAATACCTTACTTTCAGAGAGACTGCAGTGATTTAGAAAAGATATCTGGCACTTTTGCACTTCAAAACTATCAGAGGATTTTTATTCTGGCAAAACAGTCCAATTTAATTTGCACTTGTGTGATAAAAATGTGTTACACATTTGCATTAACTTATGAGATTTTTGTCTATTTTGTTTTTTATTTATAAACCTTTTATTTAAATGAAATGACATGGCATTTTGACAATATGCTTTACTCATTGTATGGGAGGATTTGAGGTACAGCAAAAAGTGATCATGGTAAATTTTACATTGTTAATGAAAAAAAGATAGCTGCATCAGTTTGCATCAGGTTTTGCTATATGTAACAGAAAACCTTGGAGAAGGAAATGGCAACCCACTCCAGTGTTCTTGCCTGGAGAATACCAGGGACGGGGAGCCGGTGGGCTGCCTGCCGTCTCTGGGGTCGCACAGAGTTGGACACGACTGAAGCGACTTAGCAGCAGCAGCAGAAAACCTGAAATAGTGTTGTGTTAAATAAGAGAGGTTTCTTGCTCTGTCACGTGCCACAGGTTCGGTTGTAAGCAGTACCCTGCTGGCAGAGCAGGACTGTGGTCCTTAGGGATGTGGGAAGCTTTCAACTTGCTTGGCGCCTTCCATTCTTAATGTTGCCTCGTGGTCTAAGATAACTGCGGGAGCTACAGCCTCTTTCCAGGTGATGGAGAAAGGAGTCCAGCTGAGTGGAAATACGAATAGTATATGTTCAAGCTGAGTCAGTTCCCTTTGAAAAGCTTTGCCCCAACTCCCACTGGGTTCTTGGCTTGCTTGTAGTAAACTATGTGTAGTAAACTTGGTTTACTTGCAGTAACCTATGTGAAAATAGTCACATCATTCTTTTATTGCAATTGGTTGAAAGCTTTGTTAAAATCTCTGGTAACAATACTTTGAGGCTTCAGCTGGTGGCTCAGCTGGTAAAGAATCCAGCTGAGCATTCTGTCATTGGGAACTGAGCATTCTGTTCCCATTCTCTGGGGGCATAAATCCATGTTACCAAATTGTTACTAAATATGTGTGAGCTGTAGCTCAAGTTTTCTCCAATTCCAGTTTGAAAGCCTTGTAGATATTGATGCATCTGTTCACATTGTGCCCAGTAATCTGTATGAGTACTTTATCTAAAGAAACCATATGTTTAAATCCATTTTTAATACCATGAGACCAGAGAGAATGTAAAATACTTCTCTCTGTATATGTGAGTGCTAAGTAGTTGCCAGGCTACTCTGTCAGGGATCAAACCCACATCTCCTGTGTATGTGTATCCTGCATTGCAGGCAGATTCTCTACCCACTGAGCCATCAGGGAAGCCTTAAAGAGAGAGTGCTACTGCTGCCCCATCATGTCTGACTCTTTGGGGTTGCATGGACTGTAGCCCCCAAGTCTCCTCTGCCCATGGAATTTTCCAGGCAAGAATACTGGAGTAGGGTACCATTTCCTACTCCAGGAAATACTTATCCAAGTGTAGAACCTGGATCTTTTGCTCCTGCATTGGCAGGTGGATTCTTTACCACTGGTGCCACCTGGGAAGCCCATCTCTCACTATCTGTTCGGTACAGTTCAGTCACTCGGTCATGTCCAACTCTTTGTGACCCTATGGACCACAGCATACCAGGCTTCCCTGTCCATCACCAATTCCAGAAGCTTGCTCAAACTCATGTCCCTCAAGTCGGTGATGCCATCCAACCATCTCTTCCTCTGTCGTCCACTTCTCTTCCTGCCTTCAATCTTTCCCAGCATCAGGGTCTTCTCCAATGGGTCTTTTCTCTATATACTGTCTTCCAAACAAATTGGTTCTCTTTGCTGGCACTAGTGGACGCTGGTGATGTTCTACCAAAAGTCCCCAGTGTACCCATCCCTCAGCTGCTGAAAGTGCTGGTTATTCAAAGTGCAGTCTTTCCTTGGAGAATCACCCTTGCCCTAACTGGTGCCCTGAGCTTGAAGGCCACATGTTCCTCATCCTAGGTCAACTTGAAGCCAGTGACTGACAGGTGGGAGGGCACAAGAGCCCAGCCCTTTTGCCACAAGGCAGGACCAGATCTGTGTGGCAGTTTGTGCTCCAGAGCACCTGCTGGAATCCTGTTGAAACTGGTCTCCAAGTAAAATCTCATCCTGGTTACTTTGCCCTTACCCTATGCCAATCCCTTCACACCCTCAGTCCTTCGAGCACTTTCTCAGTATATCACTTTTGTGAGTACCCTTGTCTCAAGCTCTGCTTGTAGGAACTCTGACCTCAGACAGGCTTAATAAGAAACTAAAATTACCTAAACAAACTTGTCACTCAATGTATGATATGCTTAAAACTTTATCTTAAAAAAGGGGTGAGAGAGAGATTTCAGTATAGTTGAAACTGTTCAGGAGAATAATAAAGCTTTATTTTTATTTCTCCATCCTAACTTCTCTAACTTTGGAAATCTAATGGCTCCTTCTGGTTTGAAGTATCTGTGATTCTGGTTTGAAGTATCTGTTACCTATGTAGGTTTCATGGCTTCATGAGAGAACAGGGATATAGGCACTATATCCCTATATCTATACTTAATTTTGCACATAACAGGATGCTCCTGGAAAATAATAACCTCACAGCTTTTGCAATAACAACTTAGAGTAAATGCTCAAGATATATTCATTACGTTAAATTGACTCATTAAAATTTATATTTTTTGCAAACTTCTGCATAGTTCTGCAAATATCTGTTCAAAGTTGGAAAATTACATGGACTAATAGAAAAGGAAGATAAAAATTTCAGAAGCTTTCATATATGATACATGTGTCAATGTTTATATCTGCAGAGGGTAAGACACTGGGGACTCAATTTGAGGTCCTAAGTTATTGATTTCTTTTGAGGGAGCAGGTGGTCTGTGAGCAAGGATCAGTTAGATATGGACAGTAGTGAATAATGGTAAAAATAGCCTTTTGCTAGAGAAAGTATCAACAAATTATAATCTTATCAAAATTATCAATGCCATACAAATGAAAATGAATTATGTTTGTCTTTAATATCATTCCCTTCCTACTCACTACAGTCCCTCCTCTTACAAATGCTGTTCATCAATACCTAACATACACAGTCTGTCTGTCTCTCTGTCTCTCTAACACACATACACACTTTTCTGTACTCATCTTTCAGTGCCTATATCCCTGTTTTCTTGTGAAGCCGTGAATCCTACATAGGTAACTACATCTTCTAGATACCTTTAATAGCAAGCTCCTCTTGTTTATGTCAACTATCTACCCTATTTTATCTGAGTTTCTATTTATACGAAATATTTGTTCTTCTGACTCAGGGGAATTTTCAGGACACAAACCTCTTGACAGCTTGAATTAGTTCAGGTCCAGTTCAGAAACAGAAGCCTCCAGATTAGAAATCTTGGAGCTATAAAAGTGCTAAACAGAAATAGGGTGTGACATGGACTCGTGCAAAACTAGACTAGGCAACAGAGTTACTCATCACACAGGAATCTTGGCAAGGGCCAAAGTGGGGGTGGAGAAGGCATTGGTTTGGTCTGAGTAGTTTTAAATCAGGAGAGTTAGAAAAAGGGTTCGGGATTCGGGATTGGGAGCTTGTGTGCACCTGTGGTGGATTCATGTCGATGTATGGCAAACCCAATAGAGTATTGTAAAGTTAAATTTAAAAATAAATAAATAAATAAATTTAAAAAAATAAAAAAAAATAAAAAAAATTTTTAGGCTGAAAAAAAAAAAAAAAGAAAAAGGGTTCCTCTTTATAACTGAAGTCAGACAAGATGAAAGGCTGTACCTTGCTCACAGCCAATGTGCAGGAAGTAATAGATGAATGGATAATAAGCAAGTATAGGAATAAGAAGATTTGTTATGAAGATTATAGGGGGAAAATGAGAGTTTGAGGAGTAGTTGTTTGGAAGAGCTGCATATGTGAGTTGTAACAATAGACAGGATATCAACTTTGTAAATGTAACCAAATGCAATCCTAGGTCTCTGTCAGCTCTTAAAATTCTGTGATTCTTGAAATTATGCAATCCATACCAATAATCATGGATAAAGAAACATAGGCCAGTGAAGTATTAAGTGACATGCCCAGGATTCTGAAACTGTTAATGGCAAAATCCAAACTCACTGCATAGTAGTGGTAAAGCGCTTTCCAGCTCAGATTCTAGCTCTCCCATTTATTCATGGCACAATACATATGCACCTCAGTTTTTGTTTCTTTCTTTGGCTACATTGCCTGGCTTGTGGGATCTCAGTTCCTTGACCAGGGATCAAACCCAGGCCATGGCAGTGACAGCTCTGAATCCTAACCTGTGATGCCACCGGAGATCTCCTTACCTCAGTTTTCACATCTGTAAAACAAGGGTGATCACTGTACCTTTTTCATAAATTCTGATTCAATTCCAGTAATATGATTATAATAGAGTTTCTGACATAATTAAATACTCATTAAATGCAAGCTGTTGTTGTTGTTACCTTCTGTTCTTCCTCAAATGTTCTCTGGGATGGTAGCATCAAATAACTATTGTCAATTCTTCCCACTAATCATTCTAAGACTGTAGACAAATTTCCCCCTATCTCTGAGCTTTAGTTTCCTCACATGTAAAATTCTGCAAACAAAACCTGGTTTTGTTTCAATAAAGATGAAATGAAATAACATGAAAAAGTCTTAGTATGTAATATGTGACATGCAATGTGCAGTAAATAAATCACTAAATTTGTCTTATAGTTATGTCTTTCAATGAAAGTTAACTGTAAAACAGAGCAGAATGAGTAGTTGTTCATTCACAATAAGAGGTAGTATGTTTCCCTGTCTAATCAATAACAAAACAGACTAAAAGAATTTAAATGTGTTTCTCAGAACTGTTAAGAGGCTAATCCATATTTTTAATGTAGGTTTATTTGATTCTAAAGTCCATGTCATTTCCACTTCATTGTTATACTTTCCTATAAAGTGCAAAGAATATTTGCTAAATCATAATGGTATTATGACCATTGAATGACAAATATGTAATACATATAATATAGAAGGTGCTGAATATATGATTCCTTTCCCTCCTTTCCTGGGGAAGAAATAGTTGCTCCTCCTCAGTTTTGCTCCTGTATCACCAGTCAAGTGCCTTAACCACAGGTGGAGGAAATTGGCCTCATGGTGTGGCATTTCAGGCAGCCATTTTGATTTCTGTTCTGAATCAAGCACTCCTAAGCTCTTCAGTTCTCTTCCAACAATAAAAAGGTTGTTCAGTTGTCCCCACAAGGATTGATTTCAAAACACAGTAGAAAAAATGCACTTCTGTTCATGAGATCTGAGGTATTTTAACTTCCACGAAAAAGTGAGGAGAGTAGTATGATGTCTGTGTCCCCTCCCATAATTAGATGTGTCCTTTGATTGTTCTGGTGACCCAACAGGGAATCTCTCTGATACGGAAAGCAGAGAGACCTCACCTTCCTCAAAACTCCTCTCACAACACAGGCCAGGTGGCAGTAAAGAACTGTGTGAGGTGCTTAATAGCCTTGGGGGAATTGTAATAGTGAGAAGAAGATAAACTGACCCTGAGGGAAGTCTTCAGATTGTCAGTGGCACTTGAAGACTGCCAGTTTGGGCGAAATGCGTTGCATTAGACATCACAACTCCTAGTTTATTTAGCTTCCTCTGGAATATGGTTAAGATCAGAGGCCACATGACTCAAAGTATGGTAACTTGGGAATACTTCTAGCTACTATTTTTTTTCCCCCAAACTGATCAGTAAGCCTAACAGAATCTCATGAATTTCATAACAGGGCCTCTTAATTTTATGTTAACATTTAAGTGATCATCCTTAGTGCCTATCCCTTTGCTTTTTCTTGAGTCCTATCCTAAATCATTCCACCCTTTTAAAAAACTTTTTCTTATTTTAAGCTTAACCTGATTTCATGAGATTTGTAAAATTTAAGTCTTAATTCTTTAATCAAGGTCTTTTTGTCCATTCCGGTACAAGCTGTTACCTCCTTCCCCTAAACTTCTCATGTGCCTTGTTCATCTGGTTGTTATACTGCATTAACTTAATATATGCAAATATAAGCCTTATCAATCTAGATACACTTTGTCCAATTTCAGACAGATGCCACATTTCAGGAAAACAGTAGTGAAAGGAAAATTTAGTAATCATGTACATAAATTTCTTAAACATTTTAAAGCAGATGTAAAAATCAACAGCAACATTTGTTGTAATATTCTTCTCTCTCATTCTCAGTTTTCTGGTTCCACATTTTCATGGGAGACTTTCATTTTCCATTGCCCAGGAAACTCACCATTTCTCATCACAACTCCTCACTTCAGTAACTTCCTTTTCCCTGACCACTCTGCACATGCACAGAACATGCATTCCTAAGAGGTTATTCTGAAAACCATTAGCAATCTCTTTAAGAAAAGTGAAATGTCTTCTGCTTGTCTTGTTTTTCCCGTGATCATCAGCCAAGAGGACTCTTGTCATTCCCTCATTGCCAATTCTACAAAGATTAGAGCATTTTAAATGTTATTTTGGTAGTTACTGCTCCTGTTATAGATGTACAACCATTTTATATGTATTGATAATTCCACAACTAAAGTTTACGATCCTTAGGAATAGGGGCTGATTATTATTCATCATTGTAGCTCCTCTCCCTCTGCCCTCTTATTTTCTGACATAGGGTCTTGAATTTTTAGAACTTTGTAGATTGAGCACTCAGTGATGATTTGGGGAAATGTAGAGCAAACTGTATGAATTATCTGATCTTACTGCACTATAGAACATAATAATGGAAACCTAAATAGACTATGATAAATCATGACTTTTTCTTTACTCTTTAGAATATTTTACTGATATTAATTCTCTTGCTTGGATTGCAAAGTTTTTCTGAGAATTCCAGCATCTAATAATGTTATCATTCCATCATGCTTATCATTCTCGGTTGGTATTCTATTAAGCCGATATGAAGGGACTACTGTTTATGAGATAAGATTATGCACTTTAATGTCTAAAAGAAGCAAAAGTAATGAATACACATATTCTACCATTGAGAAGATAAAGTGACATTTTTATTCTTTTCTATTCCATGTATCTCTTGCATCTGTGTATATTTTGAGGCACAAGACAATAATATAAAGGTTTTTATTCATCAAGTCATAGACTTAGGGAAATAAAGCACAAACAACTACTTTTTTGATGAAAATATGTAATCATTGGAGCCATTTGGCCAACATTAAATACATTTATATTTTTAAAATACATTAGTGGTTTTTAATTTGTAGATGACCATGAATCCTTTAAGAAAAATCACATGTGAGCACGGGTCCAAATTCCAGATAATGGTATATACATACACATGATATTTTAGCTTGTGTTTTAGGAGATTCATACACTTCTGGACTTCAAAATAAAAACTTTTTTTCTTAGTAACCTTAGAGACCAAATTATAGAAGTGTGTAACTAAACTGATTTACAGACTGAGTTGTAGAAACAAAAATATTGTATGGAAATAAAGTTTTGAATTAATTAACATGGTTCAACTAATAGAGATAATAGGCTTTATTAAATCTTGAATTTTTTCTATGGTTTAAAGATAATGTATGTTATGTATGATATTTAAACTAGAGATTCTAAGGTCTTTAATAAGGAAATTGTTCTTATATCTTCAAAGAAGAATGATGTTCATCAATCTACTCTATGGCAAGTATCTAAATGTATTTGCTCTCAGTCACCTAGTTATTTCTCTATCTATGTTGCATGTTTGGAGGCATAAAACATTAGTGGTATGTAAGTGCGTATACTGTTTAATATTAATATTATGTGATTAAGGCCCTTTGGTAGAAACATAGTCAACTTCTGATTAATTATGTTTTTAGTTATTGATGAAATACCTACTAGTAAAGTGGTAAATGCAGAATGAGATCTTAGTGGATAGTACCTTGAAAGTGTAATCTCCCAATAGTGCTTACTTCATGAACGTTGATTCTTTAAGACTGTTTGAGAAAACAGAATTGTGCAGGTATACCTGAGGATGGTGAGAAGGTATGGTGAGGACTGAATCACTCTTTCCCTTGTTCTGAATTCTCTCCCTGATTTGTTGCTGGTTGGCATATAGCATGTCACCAACAGTATAATAAGGCACTGCTGCTGCTAAGTCACTTCAGTCGTGTCTGCCTCTGTGCGACCCCAGAGATGGCAGCCCACCAGGCTCCACTGTCCCTGGGATTCTCCAGGCAAGAACACTGGAGTGGGTTGCCATTTCCTTCTCCAATAATAAGGCACTATATAAATGCTATTTCACTCTCCTACCACCTTCTGTCATTTCTTTCTTCTAATATGTTCTNGAGGGCATGGCAACTCACTCCAGTATTCTTGCCTGGAGAATCCCCATGGACAGAGGAGCCTGGCAGGCTGCACTCCACAGGGTTGCAAAGAGTCAGGCACAACTGAGCAACTAAGGACACATGAGCAACTTTACACAACTTTACCTAGAACTGGAGCAATTTCTTGATACCCAAAGCTACAAAACTCAAGCAAGATGAAATAGACAATATGAATAACTGTATAACCATTAAGAAACTGAATTTGTAACTCGAAAACTCCAGAAAAATTCCCTCTAGTATTACTCCAAATATCTAAGGAGAAATTAGCAATCAATTTAATGAACTTTTAACAATGCAGAAACTAGTCATGTGTCTATGTACTAAAAATAAACATGTGGAAACCAGAATTTAATGCATAAAACCATTTGCACTAATCCCAAAGAAAATAAATTACGTATGTATTCACATAACAAAATGTGTACAGGACTTATATGTTAAAATTTACAAAATAATGATAGAAATCAAAGATCTAAAGAGATGGAAGGATATACATTACTTATGGATTGGAGTGCTTAGCATAGTAAAGATGAAATTTCTTATCAATTTTATCTAAAAATTTACTGTAGCTACTGTTAAAATCCCAACAAGATTTTGTGTAGACGTAAATAGGCTTATTCCAATATATGGGAAGTCCCTAGAATAGGTAAAAAGTTTGAAAAAGAATAAAGTAGAAGAAATCACACTACCCAATATTAAGACTTATTATATATCTATAGTAATCAAGACTGTGTGATAGTGATCAATGGAACAGAATAAAGAACCCAGAAACAGATCCACACAAAACTGCCCAACTAATTTTTCACAAAGGTGCAAAATCATTTCAATGAAAGAAGGATAGTGTTTTTAACAAATGGTGCTAGTGGAACTGTACCTTGATCTAGAAATCAGACCTATAACACAAAAATTCACAGATTAGAATGAGGGAAATCTCTTTTCTACATAAACCACATCTATACTCTCTTATCTGTGATGGCCAATATGGTAGACACTTGCCATTAGTAGCTACTAAGCACTTGAAATGTAGCTAGCATGAATTGAGATGTACTGTCAATGTAAAATACATACAGAATTTTGAAGACATAGTATAAAAAACTAATATGAAATATCAATAATTTTATATTGATTACATGTTACAATGAGAATCTTTGGGACCTGTTTGAATAACATGTTATTAAAGTTAAATTTAGTATATGTACTGCTAAAGCAAGCACTTTCTTCATATTTTTATGTGGATATTAGATAAATTTTGATTGTATATATGACTTTCATTATATGTCTATTGACCAGAGCTAGTCTATTGTATAAGTTGCCATTTGTTTCTTTATATTTGAATGAGAATTTAAAGATATCTATGATATAATCTATATTGAATTAAAGAGTTTTATTATTTTTATCCAGGTTTCACATTCATTTGGCCAAATATTTGAATCTTTTTGCTATATAATTTATTAACTCTTTATAAAATGCTTCATTAAGTTTTTTTTTTTTTTTTGATCCTGCTATGTGGCTTGAGGGATCTTAGTTCCTCGACCAGGGATTGAACCTGAGCCCTTGGCAGTGAATGTGAGGAGTCCTAAAACTGAGCCACCAAGAAATTCTCTCCAAAATGTCCCATTTAGTTTTTGCATAAAGAAAAACATTTTGTAATTATGCTCATTTAAATGATAAATATTAAATATAATCTACTGCAGTCACTTGGGGATTACAAAGCCCTTGTTTTAGTGGAACTTAAATTCGTCAGTTGGTAAACTTGGTAACTGCAGCCATGAAATTAAAAAATGCTTACTGCTTGGGAGAAAAGTTATGACTAACCTAGATAGCATATTAAAAAGCAGAGACATTACTTTGCCAACAAAGGTCCATCTAGTCAAAGCTATGATTTTTCCAGTAGTCATGTGTGAATGTGAGAGTTGGAAAGCTGAGTGCTGAAGAATTAATACTTTTGAACTGTGGTGTTGGAGAAGACTCTTGAGCGTTCTTTGGACTGCAAGGAGATCCAACTAGTCCATCCTAAAGGAGATCAGTCCTGAGTGTTCATTGGAAGGACTGATGCTGAAGCTGAAACTCCAATACTTTGGCCACCTGATGCAAAGAACTGACTCGTTGGAAAAGATCCTAATGCTAGGAAAGATTGAAGGTGGAAGGAGAAAGGGCCAACAGAGGATGAGTTGGTTGGATGGCATCATCGACTAAACGGACATGAGTTTGTGTAAACTCCAGGAGTTGGTGATGGACAGGGAGGTCTGGCGTGCTGCAGTCCGCCATGGGGTCGCAGAGTCTGACACAACCGAGTGACTGAACTGAAACTTTCCTTAATTTCTGTAACTATAGAAATCCCATGGATCCTGGTGGGCTACAGTCCATGGGGTTGCAAGAGTGATAGACATGACTTAGAGACTAAGCAGCAGCAGCAGAATTAAGTATCCTTCTTGTTGTTTAGTTGCTAAGTCATGTCCAACTCTTTTGTTACTTCATGGACTATAGCCTGCCAGGCTCCTCTGTCCATGAGATTTCCCAGGCAAGAATACTGGAGTGAGTTGCCATTTCCTTCTCCAGGGGATCTTTCCAACCCAGGGGTCAAATCCACGTCTCCTGGATTAACAGATGGATTCTTTATCACTGAGCCACAAAGGAAGCCCTAGAAATAAATACAGTTGGCTTAATTAAGTTGACTTGGGTACGTACTCAGCTAGTGGGACCAGAACTACGAGAGAGTTGAGTAGTATCTAAAAGAATCCATCCTATCTTAGGCATTAACCAGCGTGCTTCCAGTGTTTGTTAATTTAGCAAACTGGATAAATAGACATTGGTTACATGGAGGTCTCTTCAGAGCTCCTCCTCTGTATTTTGTCCTGTTGACTGCTTTTCTAACTCCCTCCATAGACTTTGAATTCATGAAGAATTTTCATTTCTCATTGGCATATATGCCAGCAATTGGTAAGTAGTAAGTAGCAAACTGATGAATGAAATATTTGATAAAATATTGCCAAAGTTTAAGCCAATCAGTATCACAATTCAAGCCAGATCCCCTAACCTACTAATTCTTGACAATTGATTTCAATCTTTAATTTGTTTGTCTGGACATTGCCGGAAAGAAAGTGTCCCATCTTTGTTCAGTCCCTTAAAGTGAACATTTGAAATTGGTTTATACTTTCATCTAGACATTTTTGTTGCTGTTTAGAAATATGTGTAATGGGATCCCTTAGATTGAATTCAGAAGAAAAGTAAGCTGTCATCTGAAGATTGTTAATCCCATCAGTGAATTGGTAGCTCTAGGGCACAGAGAGCACTTGTATTGTTTCAGTAGTCTTAGCATCCAGTAGATTTACTCCAATACATAGTAACTAAAGCAGTTTTCTTGACACTTATATTTTCTAGCCATTGATTTTCGTAAATGATGGCATTTAGAATTCTGAGAGAGCTTTAAGTAAGCTTGAGTTTAGTTGAAATGATACGAAATAGTGATTTGGTTTTTCTGTTCATTAGATAATATAGGCATTTATGTAATTAGAAGGCTCCAATAATCTTAAGGGTGGATTGGATGAAAAACAAATGTTCAGAAGCCTTTTGTGATTGCAAGGGAATCAATAGAGACTGGGGAAAAATTGTAGCGAGTTGAAGAATCTTATTTGGAAATTCAAAATATTCAGGCGCTTGTGTGTTCTTGCCAGTTTTACTGCTCATGTAATAACCCCTTTTCTATGCTGCCTTTTATTTGAAATTCTCAGTTCTGTAAGTGATTATGTTTCACTTAGGAATCTACCTGTATCCTTCATACCATCAGTAATACTGGCCAACCCCTAGCCGCATTCAAAGTATCATTAATACATATCAGCGTCCTGTGTTTGACCTTGTAACTTTTATGGTAATTTTGATTGTTTCCCCATCATCTGCTTTTCTGGTTTTCCGTGATTCTGTGTCTAGCTTCCGTTTACCTGTTTTCTCTTCTCCCTCAAGAGGGCTCATGTAATTTATGTCTCTCTAACATTTTTACTTACTTTTTTGATATTTCCAAATATGGTAAATTTAAATTTACTTGAAAACCTAAATTATCTGAATTCAAGTTTATAAGAATCAGCTCTATACCAGGAATTTTCTAGGATTTAATTCTAGAGCCATCATTGAAGGAATGACTTATGATCCAGATCGAATACTCTAGACCTCACACTCACAGTACCATCATGTGGGAAATAATAGTGCTGTAGGATCCTATAGTTCATTATAATGTCAAAAAATATACAATGAATAAAGGTATTTCTATATTTTTATTATTCAGTACTAGTACAATAGTAATTGCCACACTGTATGTGTGTTTATCTTTAACCATAATCCTAGGTTAATTAGACAATTTCATATCAGTACATTGTATAGAACTCCAGAAACAGAAATAAAACATTTAAACAGTGAAGTACACATACACACACACACACACACACACACATGCTCACCTCTTCTACCAATCTTTCTTTTTAATTTTAGAATTGAGGTATAGCCATGATCAGTCCTGGGTGTTCTTTGGAAGGACTGATGCTAAAGCTAAAACTCCAATACTTTGGCCACTTCATGCAAAGAGTTGACTCATTGGAAAAGACTCTGATGCTGAGAGGAATTGGGGGCAGTAGGAGAAGGGGACAACAGAGGATGAGATGGCTGGATGGCATCACCGACTCGATGGATGTGAATGAGTGAACTCCAGGAGTCGGTGATGGAGAGGGAGGCCTGGCGTGCTGTGATTCATGGGGTCAACAAAGTGTCGGACACGACTAAGCAACTGAACTGAACATTACAAAACAGAAAGAGTGCTGTTTGGTAGCCTGTCAAATTATTTCTGTCAAGCCATTAATGGCTTACTTTGTGCCAGACACTGTTCTAAGCACTTTGTAAATAAGGACTTATTTAATCCTCATAAAAATTTGGAAGCAGAGACAATGTAATTCTTACTTTATATTATTAGATAAAGGAATTATATCACTGGGTGATTAATGAGCATGCTCAATTTCACACTACTCTGAAGTGGTAAATGGAAACTAATTCTGGAC
This sequence comes from Neotragus pygmaeus, assembly GCA_006410875.1. Taxonomy (NCBI): domain Eukaryota; kingdom Metazoa; phylum Chordata; class Mammalia; order Artiodactyla; family Bovidae; genus Neotragus; species Neotragus pygmaeus. Next base: position 82,513 of record SJYV01054872.1, read on the forward strand.
CATCCTATTCCCAAGTCCATGCTTCTAATTCTTTGGCTTTGCTGTTTCCATACTTGGTAGCTCTTTGAGAAGTTTTGGTCCCCTGTACTTCTTATAGATAGATATAATAATTAAGCAGCCTTATTTCTCTATGTTCAGAACTTCATCACAAAATTGATTTTGCATGTCAAATACATTTAAACAGGTTTTTGTTATATAATTTTTCTTCTGAGGAGAAATCGGCCCTCAAATGCAAACAAAAATTCTATTTACTATAAAACAAAGTTTAAAAAGCCATTTCTGGGTTAAGGGTATGTGAATATGTGGTTCCAATTTTGGAACTTGCCTGTAAGTCCAAATTTGTTTTCAAGTGTAAAGTTGATTTATTTCAAAATAATATTACTCAAATGGAAAATTTTAATTAGAGCATTACTACTTAGTGCACAAATTCCAGGCCACACCATTCACATAATATTTTATATGAATTGTGCTCCCTGAGGTTATGCAATAAGGAAGACCTAAAGTAAAGTCATTTAATTTACATTAAAAGCCACAGGACAATAACAATAGAAAAACAAACTGAATGAAAGGCAATAATATTTGATTTCACCTCATTCCCACATCTTGGGTCACAAATCAAACCTCANCTGAGGTTATGCAATAAGGAAGACCTAAAGTAAAGTCATTTAATTTACATTAAAAGCCACAGGACAATAACAATAGAAAAACAAACTGAATGAAAGGCAATAATATTTGATTTCACCTCATTCCCATAATCATGTTTTCACATGTACTTCCTTAGAAATTATTCCAGAATTGTTTCCTACCACAGTGAAAATTCTCAGGACTTCTTAGAAGTCGATCATTTATTAATAATATGGTACCTAATATTAGGCAGGGATAATGTTAGTCTCATTTGCAGATGTAATCTCAGAGCCGAGACAGTACCTGGTCCATGATGGGTACTTAATGTGTGGAATGGATAAGCAAATCAGTGAATAAGAAATGGGTGTTGATGGTGCTTTTCTACTTTTATTTATTTCCAAATATACTCATATATTAAAAGCCTTTTGCATTTATTTGGGTAGAAATTAATCCTTTCATTTGATGAAACAGTGAAAGGCAGCATAGATAGTTTCAGTTACTCATCCAAGTTCACCCAGTGAATACATGCATCATGCATGTATGTGTGTGTGTGTGTATCCACAAAAGAACACATATATATGTATACATGTATACAAACGCTTGGAAATAAAGCCCAACCAAGATTTGTAGACCACAATTCTTTGTACTATAGTATTTGAACTGAAAAGAGGGAAAATCATTGAGAAAGGCAGTTTATTTAATAGTAGACATAACTGTACAAAGCAGGGAGCACACTTTTCTAGATACATATTCCATAATACCAGAGAAAATAGGAAGTAAATTCAGTGAAATGGTTAATAATGACTTGAAAACTCCATAATTCAAAATAAGTCCATGTTTTCAGATTTGAGAAATTGATTATTTTCTTTATTGAAGCCATCTGCATGTAGGACCTGATGGCATATCATTTCACTAGATGTAATTTACTTTTAAGAGTATTGATTACTATTCAGAAATGGAAATATGTCTCAAATTTACCTACATTTTTTAAGAAAATTATGTTAATCTCTTTCTCGCATCTCGTATATCTTATTTCACTTTTAATTTCCTGCAAAGTTATTTTTCCTGTTAAATTATTCCTTTCCCTTTCTCAGTGATGACTGATAATGATAATGTTGAGATACATTTCCTTCTTACAGCTAGACTATCAGTCAGTCTATATCAATCGCTCCATCATATATTTGAAATCTACACTCCAGTACTGAGATCTCTCCTGAGCAGATCTTAGCATCTCCCAGTTCCCACGCTAATCTCTTTTTGTGCCTCCATCATCCTTTGCCATCAGTTCAGAAAGCTGTCCCTAATCTCCCATTCTGTTGCTAAAACAACACCATTAATCACTTTCACTTACCTTCCTTTCTTCCTTTGCATCAGAACGTCAGAGTTTACCTTATCCTCAATTTCTGCTCGACTGGAGCTTCTTTGGTTTAACTATCATACCATCCTGTCCTGTACGGTTTCTTTTCATTACTCTTTTTCACTCGATGCCCTTGTTTTCTTCTTAAGCTATGACCACCTTCAGTATAGTTTGTATCCAAGAAGTAGCCTTGTGAATTACAAAATCTTCTGTTTCACCCTTTGTTTACTACTTACTTTGTTCTTGTACTTATTTTTTTAATGGAGATATAATTAACAGATAACATTAAATTAGTTTCTGGCCTTCCCAATGGCTCAGTGGGTAAAGAATCAGCCTGCAATGCAGGAGACACAGGAGACATCAGTGAAATCCCTGGGTCTGAAAGATCCCCTAGAGAAAATGGCAACGCACTCCAGTAATCTTGCCTGAAAATCCCATGGACAGAGGAGCCTGGTGGGCTCCAGTCCAAAGGGTTGCAAAAAGGCAGACCTGACTGAGCAACCAAGCACAAGCACGTAGTATATTAGTTTCAGGTGTACAACATAATGATTCACTGTGTCTCTATATTGCAAAACATCACCACAATAAGCCTACTTATCATCTCTCGCCATACACAGTTAACTAATACATTATATTGCTAAGAGTAAAACTTACAATTTTTAGCAATATTCAAGTATACAGTACAGTATCATTAACTATACACCGTGCTGTACATTAGTACTTATTTTAATGTGTTTTTTGTAAATAACTAGAGTAACAGAGATAAAAAGAAACACATAGATGAATTGTGATCCTGTGTTGTGCTTCAGTTGAGAAATATTTCATTCCTGAATTTTATTGTCTTTTTCTAAATGCATTTTCTTCATACTTCTTTCTCTTATTTATATTCTAAATGTGTGTCTGTCTAATTTAGGTGGAAGAGTTGGAGTTGTTCATTGTTTAGTTAGTAGTTAGGAATCAGACTTACTAAAGATAGACACATATTATTAAAAATGCTATGAGAAGAAGGCTAGCATTGTCCTCATGCACTCTCCACATTCCCTCAGGCCACAGAAAAGATCTCTGATGGATGTTCTTGCTTATTGGATGTTCTAAAACTAAACAGAAATTAAAAAGTGATCTGTTTCTGTTGCCAAAGTTTAAGGGATTTTCCCCTGAGTTTTTTGTTCACACTTCCAATTATGATCTCATAATACAGAAAGAAAATTTTGGTTTTTATCATGCAATGCTGAAACCCAAACTGACATGTAGGAGGAAGGAGCAGAAGTTCTGTGGGATTGCCAGGATGGTAAGGACATGTTGTCTTGAGATTTACTTATTAAAGCCAGTGAGTTTATTAAGATGAAATAGAAAACTATACGCTACCAGTCAAATGTGAATTTAATCCCTGAGAAAAATCCCTTTACAACTCAAAATTTGCAGATTTAAACAAGCTCTTCTCCAAATTTCCTGATATCACATTAAAGGGATGTTTAATAGGTTTTTAATTTAGCTAAGTCTGGGTGCCAATTTAAAAAAAAAAAGAAAGAAAGGCAAAGAATAACCTCAAGTGCCAGCTCTAATTAATTGGTAGTGTCTTCTTGGACTGAAATGTTGAGAAGGTCCCATCTGGACTCAGTGGGCGAGTGCAGTGATCTATTAACCCTGCTTACCGTCAGCCCAGGAGAAGGAGGGAGACAGGATTACTGAGTAACTGTGGACCCTGTTGTGCTAGGAGAACATTTTTAGTACATAAAGTTTGCATTTCAGCCTTGTAGATTATTAATTGAGCTTCTTATCTTGTCATCTATTCTACTTTATCTGATTTAAAGATGTGCTAAAAAGATAGTGTAGTAATTACCCCCCACAAGAGTTGATTCCTTTAAAATGTACTGATAGATAAATTATATGTACACTATAATTTTGATTATCTGTTTTTAGAAAATAAGCTAGGGGATTTAAAACCTACTGCGTCCCTGGATTTTATTATGCATGTTTCTTATCGATAGTATCCAGGAGAACTTACTGATTTCAGATTGGTTAAGGATCAAGAGTGATGATTTCAATTAAAGAATCATATCTTTAGCAAGTAAGTGAAACTTAAATTGTGAAGCTTCCAAAGATAGCTTAAAGCTTAGGAATGACCTAGGTTGCTATAGGTTTTTACAAATCCAGTAATCAATGTGTTTCATTTGTTTATATGTGACAGCTGCAAATGAATTTGACACGTTTTTGTCTACTTTTTATGAAAAATTTGCTTTGTGCATATTCTATCCATTTTGTATGTGTGCGGAGCACTCTATCTTAACTTCAGTTAATTAAATGAACTTTAAGGACATGGACCAGCCTTGATCTCTAACAATTTTCAGCTTTCAAGAGACAAAGTGACTTTTGAATTATTGTACACAAATTCAGTATACAAAAGTAAGCAGGAGTATTAACTATAGTATTTGCTGGAGGACCATGCGGAGGGGAAAAGGAAAAACAACATATGGGGTTTATTTGCCAAGTGCAGGAAAAAAAAATTATTAAGACATTCAATATAACACAAAAGAACTCACAACATTTAGCAACAGATTGCTGTGGGTAGCAGAGGCTCATAAGAACCTGACAACAAATTTCTAAGTTTTTATCTTGGAAAATATATGAGGGGATTGATTTGCACTTTGTATTTTGGAAGTTGAAAATGTTTTCACTTTTGAAAAACTTTATGTTTTCTTTTACCCTTTACTATATCACTCTGTAAGTTATATGATTCTCTTATCATTATGAATAAGGGTAACAATGCAATCCTGAGCACATTTCTCCTAAAATATGTATTTTTAAATAGCCTCTTTACTGAAGAGGCCTCCATGAACATCCATTCTGTGAGGATTTTCTTTCATCATTTTCATATCTGCTATTGGCCTGACATATCACAGTGTTATATGTGAAAATAGAAATGTTATGAGTTCCCTTAAAGTTGTATAGTTTTTTTTAATCTATATTTGCCTTCTGTGTACTGAAGAGTTGTAGCAGAAGTGGGGATTTCTTCAGTTTATTAAATAATTTCAAAATGTCAAACTTCAATCAATAATTTATATGTTGCTAGACTAATACAACAAATAATAATCTAATGTTGTAGGTCATCCTCAGGAGCAGTAAAACTTATTATGCTACTAAAAATGTTTAGAGCAGAAACACATGACATGAATTTCTTACATAAGTGTATAAACAATGAAAATTTTATAGAAAGTTAAATGAGTAAGAATTTGAAAGCAGCATAAAAGCAGAGGACTTCATAGTGACTTAGATTTACTCAGCATAGAAAAGGAAAAGGAAAGTGAAGTCTCTCAGTCATGTCCGACTCTTTGCGACCCCATGGACTGTAGCCTGCCAGGCTTCTCTGTCTGTGGGATTTTCCAGGCAATAGTACTGGAGTGGATTGCCATTTCCTTCTCCAGCGGATCTTCCCAACCCAGGGATGGAACCCAGGTCTCCCGCATTGCAGACAGACGCTTTACAGTCTGAGCCTACTAAGCATAGAGCAGTCTATATATTTTAGATCATAACTATGAAAATAACCAAAACCAAAAGCATTTGTTGTCTGCTTCCTAATTATTTTCCCCTCTGATTTGTTTTCACTATTCTAACAGTGGTATCCTGACTCCTATAATCCTTCAGACCCCAAATCTTAGAATCAATTTCAAATATTCTGTCTTCTTTTTCTTGTCAATTCCTATCAAATCTGCATTTGACCTGTTACTAACATCTATTCCCTCTCTTCATATTCTAATTGCTATTATCCCAGCAATGGACTTCATCTCCACTTTGTTATTAATTCTTTCTTTCTCTTCTAAGTATCCTGTAAGATTATTCTTCTTAAAACACATTTGGATCCTGTTTTAGCTATACTCTAAAGCAGGGGTCCCCAACCTCCAGCATCTAATGCCTGATGATCTGAGATGGAGTTGAAGTAATAATAATAGAAATAAAGTACACAATAAATGCACTTGAATCATCCTGAAACCCTGGCCCATGGAAAAATTGTCTTCCACCAAATGGGTCCCTGGTGCCAAAATGGTTGGGGACTGCTGCTCTAAAGCCTTTACTGCATTACTCTTAGTATATATTTGGTGGTTAAGATCCCTAACCACTTTATCATAAGCTAATTATTCAAATGATCTTTGGGGGATGATCCAGAGAGACGTTGTGGGGTGGGAGGTGGGAGGGGGATTCAGGATTGGGAGCTCGTGTACACCTGTGGTGGATTCATGTCGATATATAGCAAAGCCAATAGAGTATTGTAAAGTAAAATAAAGTAAAAAAAAATTTTAAAAAAATAAATGATCTTTGATATTTGAATGGCACTTGTTAATTTCAAAGAGTTTTCAGTTACCTTATTGGCTTTTCTATAAAAATCTGTGTGACAGATGGTTTTTATTACCCATCTCTTATCAAAAAGGGTTGTTAATACTGAAATATTGCAACTTGCAAATTACATGTCTAGCAGCCATAGCTGTGGGAGTTGAACTTAAATCCTTACAGTCGAAGACAGTTCTCCCAAAGTCACTCTCCCCAACAACTTCCCCTCTACTTACTTCTCATTGCACAAATCACTTACTTTCAGACTCCTCATCCAAAGAGTTAGTGTGTCAAGGCTCATTTCCCATTCTAATTCTTCAGTGATGGGAGAAGAACCTTGCAAATTAATTTTGGAAATATGAATAGAAAATGACTTAATAACTGAACTTCATGGCACTGAAGGAGGAGTTCCAGGAGTAAGTTAAATGTTGTTGATTAAGGGAGGAAAAGGAAAATAATTTAATAAAACTTTGGAACAGAATTAAACAGCAAAACCTGGTGAGGTCAACTCTCTCCATGCTTGGCTATATTAGTGACAGCTATATAGTGCAAGATAGGTTTTGTGAGATGGGTAGGAGGAATTGGGTGGTCCAACAATGAAAGGTTAAAGAGTGTCATGGGGAGGATGCATGTTTTGGGAGCAGCTTGAATTCTGGTTGTCACTTATTAGTCATGTCAACATGACTTTGTGGTTGACCTTCTCAGCCTCAGATTTCTTAGTGATAACATAGGGATAACTATATCACTTTCTGGTTACAAAAACATTTGGCATATGCAAGAAATTTTGTGTAAAATAGATAATCATAAATAGCAAGTTGTTTTATTCTCTCCCAGTTGTTTGACAAGTTATTTAACCTCTCAGTTCCTTGATCTACAGTTCTCTAAAAATGGGGAAAATGATAGTACTTATTATCTTGTAGGATTTTTGAAGATTGAAAGAGCTATCATATCTAATGCCTTTAGAACAGTATTCAATAAATGAAGTCAGTGTTGTGGTTGATTGCTACAAGTCAGAAGTCCTGTGTTGTTCTGAGAAAAGTTATTTAAGTACACTGAGACTCAGTGTTTCATCTGTAGGATGAAGTCCGTCATTTTTCCTTTAATGTCTTACTTAAATGTTAAATGAGATAAGTGAAAGGCTTTGTAAGCAATAAAATATTATGGCAATGCAAAGTATTCTTTAATATCATATCTGTTATAAAATTTCAGAGTCATAAATTACTGGAATAGAAGAGAAATTTTAATGCCAAGGTTGGGAATTTAATTCATTTATCCCTCTCAAATTTCAATATCAAAAGACTGTAAAAATTATATTTTGTCTTTAAATCTTATTATACCACCTTAAAGTTTGCTAAAAATCTATTGTCACTGAATTTATTAGGCTGTCACTGGCAAGGAAGACAAATGTTATCATCTAGATTTCACAGGATGAATCCTGTGTGCTGGAGATAATAGACTCTTGATACCTACCAAACTTCCTTAGAGAGAAACTCACATTTCCCTTGATAGATGGGATCAGATGTTGGTATTATATTAATGTATTCTTTACAAGGTCACAATGTAATGGGAGTAATACAATGAGAGTAGTAGGTTTGTTAAGGGATTTAGAGTTGGAAAGTGGAGTTGAAAAGCAAGAAGTCAGAGACATTAACCATATGAGCCCAAAGAAGGCAGGGGTAGAACAGGCAATTTTGTATGAAGGTCTGAGAAGCTGACCTGCTATTTCTGATCATAAAAGAGATGCTTCTGTGGAGGACTGTGGAAGCTACTGCTTCTACAGGCCTGCACCCAAGCACCTTGTGGGGGGCTTGGTGCCATTGTTGGTCAAACTCACCATCAAATGCAGAAATATGAAAGGAATATGGGAAGTTAACAATGTGAAGCATAGAAACTACATGCTTAAGAAGTTGGTTTTATTTTAAAGATTGTAATAGGAAATGAGGGTCGAGATTGGGTGGTATGGAGGTGGAACAAACCCATTTTTCTTGGTCCATTATGTCTGCTGCTGCTGCTAAGTAACTTCAGTCATGTCTGACTCTGTGTGACCCCATAGACAGCAGCCCACCAGGCTCCCCCATCCCTGGGATACTCCAGGCAAGAACACTGGAGTGGGTTGCCATTTCCTTCTCCAATGAATGACAGTGAAAAGTGAAAGTGAAGTTGCTCAGTCGTGTCCGACCCTCAGCAACCCCATGGACTGCAGCCTTCCAGGCTCCTCCGTCCATGGGATTTTCCAGGCAGGAGTACTGGAGTGGGGTGCCATTGCCTTCTCCACCATTCTGTCTACTATAATAGAATATCCTAGACTGGTTGGCTTAAAACAATAGAGATGTATTTCTCTGTATTTCTCTGTAGTTCTGGAGGCTGAGGACAAGATCAAGGTGGCTGCAGATTTAGTGTCTGGTGAGGACCTGCTTCCTGTTTCAGAGACGGTTGTCTCCATTATCATGGTCCTCACATGGTAGAAAGAAGGGAGAAGTCCATGGGGTCCCTTTTCTATGGCCTGTATTTCCATTCTTGAGGACTGTGCTCTCGTGACCGTATATCTCTCAAAGGCCTCACCTCCTAACACCTCACATGAGGATTAAGTTTCAACACAAGGATTTTGGGAAGACACAAACGTTCAGTCTGTAGCACCCACTAAGGTGCTGCTTGTTCGGAACAAGAAATTCAGACATTTTTCACTGAAATGCTGAAAAAGTTATAGAATGTCTCTAAGCCTGTATCTGTGAAGTGAGAATGATAACAGTGATATTAATGTTATATGGGGAATATTGGTAAAAATGTTTCATATATGGTAGGTGCCTAGTGAATGTTAGTTACCAATTTTGGTTGTTATAATAAGTTACGGGACGGCAAACTTAACTGAAGATGTGACCTCTATATTTTAGGCATGTGAGATACTGAAGTGGTAAAGTGAAAGTGAAAGTTACTCAGTCGTGTCCGACTCTTTGCAGCCCCATGGACTCTCCAGTCCATGGAAATCTCCAGGCCAGAATACTGGAGTGGGTAGCCTTTCCCTTCTCCAGGGGATCTTCCCAACCCAGGGATCAAACCCAGGCCTCCTGCATTGCAGGCAGATTCTTTATCAGCTGTGTCACAAGGGAAGCCCAATTTATTATTAATTTGCATACTTTTGACACTTGCTTCTGTCAGTATTTTAAAATATTGATATAAGCAGACAGTTCATCTCTTCACTATAAGGGAATATGTTGTCATGATTACTCAAGCAACATATCATAACTCATCTGATATTTAAAATGTCAGTTTGATTGAGAAATGAGGGTCCTGGGCAGATGACTATGGTTTAAATGTGATTTGGTTTGGTTTAAATGTGATCATGTACAGACAAAATGAATGATGACCAGATTCTAGAGGCTGGATAGCCCCAGGTGTAGGGCAATTCATTGGCGTCCTGGGGCACTAGGTTTGAGCAAGAGGTACCAGATTATGCTATGTTGGTTGGTCCCCAACAGGTGTGTTCCATCGCAGGTAGTGTACCCTACCTATGGTACCTACCTATGCCTGATGATCAAGAGCAGTTGGTGAAAGCCTTGGGACTTTCGGGTAGGAGGTAATGTGAAGAAACAGCACAGTATTAGAGTTACTATTGTTGCACAACTTCTTCTGAGAATGGCCAATGGCGGCTCAGAGTGGTGGTCTAGGAAGATAGGGTCAGGAAGTGAAAAGAACTCTTTTCATTTAGGAGTTCAGACCTGAGAGAACTGACAGGGAAAACAATTTATTAGAGCACAAGGCAGAGAATGAGTCCTCAGGAACAAAGCAAGAGCTTGGCAAGAAACCAGAACCACAGCAGGCGTCTGATGAAGCTGGTCGTGCTGGGCCTCTCATTTGAGAGGCTCTTAGGGTTGCTACATGATTGAGCGTAAAGGCTAGAGAGCTGCATGTTACAGAAGGTGAGCAAGAATTAATGCACTGCAGTGTTTAGAACGTGAAATCAAAAGTTAATTTCTGTGTGTAAATCCAAGCATTTTGAGTGGTCAGCACAGAAGTACATAGTCCATCATTTTGTGTGAGATCATGAGGTCATGACTTTTTATTATCATGGTTATATTTAATCTACATGAATTATGTTTGATGTCTCTGCACTTTCAGCAATGTATTCCCTAATACTGCTTCTCTGGGCTGCACATCCACTCCCATTTATTCTCTGTCCTCTCCCTGCATTTATCAGCTACTGCTTTTCATTCACTAAATAGATCTTGCTGGCTTGTATGTGAGAGCTGGGAGGTTGAATTGAAAACTGAGATTTTGAAGGGAACCAGTTGATTGGGTTAGGTTTACTGGGTTGAAGAGCACGCCCACAGAATGCATGTCTTTCTCAGAACTTCAAAAATATTATCTTGTTGGGAACAAAGGTCATTGGATCAATAGATATAGTTAAGATGATGTCATACTGGAGTAAAGTGATCCCCTAGTCTAACATGACTGATATCCTTATAAGAAGAGGAGACACCTAGGGAGAATGCCATGTAAAACAGAGGCCAAACCATGAGAGATGCATCTACAAGCCAAAGAACACCAAGCAATGCTGAGGATCGCCAGCAACACTAGAAGCCAAGAGAAAGATGTGAAACAGATTCTCACCTAGAGCCTTCAGAGAGAGCGTGGCCCTGCCAACAGGCCAAAATCCCAATTCTAAATTGGTAGCTTCCAGAACTGAGAGAATAAATGCCTGTTGCTTTAAACACCCCATTTGTTACAGCAGCCCCAGGAAACTAATATACCATGGAAAGGAATTTAAACATTATATTCATTTATCTATAAAGAATTTTAACTTCCAGAGCTACTCTTCCATTAAATATTGGTTTTATGTATGTTTTATCATGTAACACATCATAAAAGTAATAATTCTAAAGGGCATAAAAAGAAGTAATAGTCTCTTGAAGGTGCCCAAAAGTTTTTGGATCAGGCCAATACTAAGTAAGGCATTTGATAAGAATTTTTCATAATATCCTCGGTGCCCTTAGAGAAATCCTTTATTTCAGTACATTTCTTCTTATGTATTTGGTTATTGAGACTTTGGCCTAGAAGAGGCAGATTAAAGTATAGTAAGATATTCTGTGGAAAAAAGTAGATATATGTAAAGTATAGAAATTAAACAGACAATTGCCCCAAAGCAATTTATTTATATTTATTTCTCTTAAGACACCTGTTCTTCTCCTTCCTTTAAAAAAATATCTGGCTGTTCTACCAATTTTTAAAGTATCATTTCCCACAGTCAGTCTCCTTGTCATTTTTTAGGCTAAATGCAACACATCTGTAATCTAGTTTAGCATGTACGACGGGCATGGAAATTCTATGTAAACTCCTTAAAGACAGATACCAGTTTTATTTCCTTGAATTACCAAGCCCTAAAATATTTGTGCCCTGGTGGATCAGTGTCTTGAGATGGGATATCTCAGTCACCAGTTCATAAATCATACAGTATAGTTTTACAAGTTCACTTCTTAACTTTTCTGACCATTTGGTAAACAAACTTCCATTTAATAAGTAGCATGAAAAGAAATAAATTCCTTTTCCACCGATGTTGAGATGGAGACATTTTGCATGTCCTCAGAAATAAGAATTCTTTTAGTTAAGTATATGTATATATTCTGTGCTTTCTAAAACACACTGGATGCTTGTTGTTCTCTTCACCTTTAGTTAAGGCCTTCCTGTTGCCAAAACAGGGAAAGAGAAGTTGTTTTTGATGTTCAGTCGTTCAGTTGTGTCCAACTCTTTGCAACCCCATGGACTGCAGTATGCCAGGATCCGGTATCCTTCCCTATCTCTTGGAGTTTGCTCAAACTCGTGTCCATTGAGTCGATGATGCCATCCAACAACCTCATTCTCTGATGCTCCCTTCTCCACTTGCCCTCAATCTTTGCCACCATTAGGGTCTTTTCCAATGTGTTGGCTCTTTGCATCAGATGGCCAAAGTATCGGAGCTTAAACTTCAGCATCAGTCCTTCAATGAATATTCAAGGTTGATTTCCTTTAGGATTGATTGGTTTGATCTCCTTGCTGTCCAAGGGACTCTTTTAAGAGTCTTCTCCAGCACCTCAGTTTGAAATCAAAATAGCCATTGTTAGCTAGCAATTCTTTGCAAATAGGTAGCATATTTGCATATTTATTTACCAGGAATTTTAATTAATGTTACAGAGAGGCTCAGAGACTTGAAGGAGAGCATTGGTTCCATGTGGCTGCATTTCTTTAAGGCCTGAGCCTCCTGTGTTAGCATCTTGATTTGAAAGTCCTATAAACATAGTCCATCTCTAAATTGGAACAGAATGGTATTTTAAATATTATTAATAGCTTGCTCAACTGAAGGGGAAAGTAAACAGCAAGCAAAGATTTTTGCCTTCCCAAACCATAAAGACATCTACTTTAGAGAAAAGGAGAGATGAATAATAATTTCATTAAAATAATAAATCAAAATTATTATTAGCTCTAAAAAAGGGTGGGCTTCCCAGGCTGCACAGTGGTAAAGAATCCCCTGCCAATGCAGGAGGTGTAGGAAACTTGAGTTCCATGCTGGTGTCAGAAAAATTTCCTGGAGTAGGATACGGCAACCCACTGCAATATTATTGCCTGGGAAATACCATAGAGAGAGGAGCCTAGTGGGCTACACTCCAAGGATCACAAAGAGTCAGACACAACTGAGCACATGTGCACAGCACTAAAACAGGATAGAGAGAGGAAATGTGAATCCCTGGGAGGAATTTTAGAAAAGAAGCAGAGGTCAAAGTTAGGTTTTGAATTGTACTTCTGGAATAAGGACATGATATGTAACCAGGCCATGTCTCTGATAATTTTGTTAAATTAGATGAAGAAAATCACGTGGATAAGAAAATGTAATTAAATCACTCAAAATAAGTATGTCATTCTTTTCACTTTCTTTTAATAAATGAAAGGTGAGGAAAGATATCCTTTTAAACTATATGTGAGCAATCCCAGTATATTCTTAGAAATGAAAATTGGATTGTNTTAGATGAAGAAAATCACGTGGATAAGAAAATGTAATTAAATCACTCAAAATAAGTATGTCATTCTTTTCACTTTCTTTTAATAAATGAAAGGTGAGGAAAGATATCCTTTTAAACTATATGTGAGCAATCCCAGTATATTCTTAGAAATGAAAATTGGATTGTAATATGGACTTGTCTTTGACCATATTCTTAAAGGATAATATAATGATTTGGCAAAAGACCCCATGAATGGAGTCCATGTATAAAGGGTCAATAAACACAAAGAAAGAGACAAAAAGCAGTGTGATTGGCAGCAAGATTTAAGGGGAAAGAAATAGGACCAGGGGAAAACAGAACCTGTTTCTGCCTCCTTATTTTGGTGCTTTCTCATCTAAGAAAAACAAACATACAAAAAAAAAAAAAAAACCCCAGCATAAGTGAAATATCTCATCTTTGTGTCAGGGGTAGAAAGATTCACGATTATTGCCCATAAACTGACTTCAGGTGAATTAAAAGACTCAGGAGACATTTCTACTTTAGAAATCCTCAGATTTAAGTTTGAATATTGCGACGGATTCCTTTTTTAGAGTTTTTTAAAGCATTATTTTTTTTTTCTTCTAAAGTTACTAAGGCTCAAAGGAAACCAAAATTTTAAAACATAGAATACTTGAAAAGAAATAGATATTGAATGAAAATAGCGTCACAAATATTTTAGCAAACTCTTGGCCTTATCTTGAGAAATTAACTGGAAGGAGCTGAGTGTCACGATTAGCCTTTTTTTTTTTTTATCAGTTAGATGCATTATTTACACCATATGACCTACTTAGAATTGCAGATTTTGTGCCTTTCTACAGCCCTTTTTCATTTAAGATGAAGGACATTATCTATGCTACCTTTTAGAGATTCCTGTGGATTTGAATTATCAAGAGTATTGATGGGTCTTGCTTTGTGCAGAGCTGATGGAAGAAATTTAATTTTACAACAAAGGTTAAAAAATGAGTATTAATGTAGCCCACAGCTTTTAGAAAAATTCTTTTAAACAATTTCATACTGTATTTTTAACTATTATATATTTCAATTTTATTCTTAAACTTTAGAAGAGTATCTCCATTAGACCAATTCAAGTGTCTCTATTTTTCTACATTTTCAATTTTTTTTAAGTCTATAGTATTCCTTTTTGAAAAATGTGTGGCATTAAGGTAGTAAATAAAAATGGAGAGAGTTCATTGTTCCTTGTGGGAAATAGTCATTTTGAATACATATTGTTTTATCTGAAATATAAATAGTTTATAACTAAAACAGGTTTATGTCAGAATCAGCTGTGCATAATGAATGCAATGCAATCTATATTCATTAATTGAAACAATATGGAACTAATTTTTTAAGCTGCTGGAAAATTTCCCTTGTAGTTTTTTTCTAATGTACCACCTTCTGACTTTTAAGTGGGACTACTGCTTTTAAAATTTTAATTAATTCCTAAACTATACACTATTTTTTTTGCTATATGTCCTTTAACTGACTATATTTGAGAGAAAAAAATAGTTTTTCTAGTAAATTATGATAGTAATATGATTGTGGATAAAATAGCTTTTAACATTTGGAATGACCATAAAATTGTAATACATTTAACAAAAATACCCTTCTCTGTGTTACAGAAGTATATCCTAAGGTTTTCTGTATGTGAACTTAACCTCTCTCCTGCAGAGAATTATTAAGTAACTAGTATATTCCATGAATACAAATTTTCAGTGAGCTCCAATATACTTTAATACATATATACATAAAATATAAATGCCACAGTTCCTAAAGGAAAAAAAAAAAAA
>SJYV01054872.1:99486-129489 GCA_006410875.1 Neotragus pygmaeus
AACATGCTACTACAATTTTCTCATTAAACACTAGAAAAAAAAAACTAATTATAATCCTCTACTTAAAATTTTAAAGCCTAATAATGATACTAACAACAACAAATCTCATAGAAATGCAACAACCATATGGTAACTAATATAGTGAATTTATCTATCACTATTTTCAACATTGTGTTAAACTTTTTGATAATTTTAAAGCTTGGTCTGTTGTTAAGAATATTTTCAATGGAAGGTTATTGGTTTTATTCTCTCCTTCATCTTTTTTTTTTTACATGCAAGATCCAGGTTTCCCATCCAGGGATTGAACCTGTACCCTCCTGCAGTGGAAGCACTGATTCTTAACTACTAGACCGCCAGAGAAGTCCTCCAGCCTCTCTGTGTTAGTAATAGTTTATTTCAGGAAAATGAAAATAGTGATAGCTAGCTACCTTTTTAGGTCTCAATATGGACCACATCTCATGTATGACTTTGTTTTGGTTTTTCTTATTTAATTAGCACACCTTTGTAGGAAGTCTTGCCAATTTTCTTTTATAGGTAAGGGAACTGAAGTTTGGAAAAGTTGAGTAATTTTCTTAAGATCACAGCTCAGTGACAGAGCTAAGACTTGATCCCAGATAGGCTTTGCACCCAAGCTCATAGGATGATAAGGTGCCTGAGACCAGAGACCATGCCTTATGTGGCTGGTATCTATGTATTCCCACATCCAAATAAAATCTCCTACTCACTACTCAGATTCATGGTAATTTTTGAGTTACTTTTCTGTCTGTTAAATGAAAAAATTCTGGAATTTTAGTAACAAAAGGAAAGATTTTATTTCCTTTGTTGTTTAGATGCTGAGTCATGTCTGAATGTTTTGTGACCCCGTGGACTGTAGCCCGCCAGGCTCCTCTATCCAGGGGATTTCCCCGGCAAGAATATTGGAGTGGGTTGCCATTTCCTTCTCCAGTGGGTCTTCCCAACCCAGAGGTTGAACCCCCATTTCATTCAGTGGCAGGCGTTCTTTACCACTGAACCACCAGGGAGGTCCGTGGTTCCTTTGCTGTGCACACTCAGTCATGTCTGGAGTTTTACTGCCACATGGACTATAGCCCGCCAGGCTCCTCTGTCCACGTAATTCTCCAGGCTAAAATACTGGAGTGGGTTGCCATTTCCTTCTCCTTTCCTTGGTTGCTTTAACTAAAATGAAAATCAGGAGCAATATTCAGTATAAATACGGAAAAATCAATTAGCAGCTACCATGTACAGAATGTTTGGAGACACAAGTAATGATGAAATGTGTACCTTTTGCCTTATACTTGCTGACTCTGACATTCAGACCTAACTCTGACTCCAGAGACTTGTAATAACTTACATGTTTCAAAGGGGGAAAGCTTTGGGTTACCTGGAAGAGTGTAGCTGAATGAATAAACTCTCAATTTCATCTGAAGGTACTTGGTTGATGCCTTCAGAAGTACATGAAAAGAGCTTCATCTCAGCCCATGGGCATTGGAGAGTGCCAACTCCATGCAAGAAAGCAGCATGACTCAGAAAAGCATGTTGACTTCACTCTTTCACTGTTCTTGCTCATAACCCCAGGTTCTTCTTGTAATCTAGAAGACAGCTTAAAAGGCCAAGTATTTTGTTCACTGTTTTATATGATGTCCCAAAGTTGTGCTTCAGAATTATGTATTCCTCCTCTGTTAATTCACTTCAGAGTTAAAGCTCTCTCACTCCACACCATCCAGACAGTAATAATTTGGTATGTTAATAAAACACCATATGTCAGAAAGATATAAATGGGATGGAAATTAAAAGTGGCAGGGTAAAGAAGTTCAAGAGTTCCAGAGTCATGATGGCTTTCATTGAGCCAATGAGATTTGAACAGGATTTGAAGCCAACTGGATATCTGTGGGGAAATTGTTCCAGGTAGAACGAACAGCTAGAGAAAAGGCCAAAGTAGGAGTTTGTTTGGTGTGTTCAAGCACTAGCAATGAGGAATGTGTTTTTTCACAACAGAAGGTAGTAAGTAGTACATCATGAAACTAAGGGGGATTAGGGTACAGATTGCAGACTTGTATGTTTGGGTTCGTGTGCAGTAGAGAATGAACATAGAGGCATTTGCAAAACAACCTGATAAGAAATATCTTTAATGGTTCTTTTCCTTCTCCAGGGGATCTTCCCGACCCAGGGATCAAACCCAGGCCTCCTGCATTGCAGGCAAACACTTTAACCTCTGAGCTACCAGGGAAGCCCTAATGGGATCCCTCAAAGGAAGGCCTAGTTTTTTCCTTCAGCTTACTTTTGCTGATTTTTCCCCCACAAATTCAACTGGGTTTTCTGGAAAGAATACATCTTTTTATTTTATACTCATATTTAATTATGGTGTATAGTCTGTCATTACATAAGTAAGAATGGAAACAAGCACGGTGGATTCTTTGTAGGCATAAGTTCTGATTGTCTCTTTCTGTGTAACGAATTGTTCCAAAAGTTAGTAGCTTAAAATAGTAGTCCCTTTGTATATCTCAGGTTTTTGTGAATTTGGGCATGGGTCAGCTGGGTGAATTGTCTTTTCTGCCTTATATCAGCTGTGATCATTCAGTGGTACTCATAGATGTCAGGTGGCTGTCAGAAGGATCCAAGATAGCTCCACTCACACATCTAGTGCTTTGTTGGGAATTACCGGAATCTGTTGTTCATTCATTCAGCCGTGTCTAACTCTTTGGGACCCCATGAACGCAGTGCTCGAGGCTTCCCTGTCCTTCTCTATCTCCCAGAGTTTGCTCAAATTCCTGTCGATTGATTCGGTGAAGCCATCCAACCATCTCATCCTCTGTCATCCCTCTCTCCTTGTGCCTTTACTGTTTCCCAGCATCCAGGTCTTTTCCAATGAGTTGGCTCTTTGCATCAGGTAGCCAAAGGATTGGAGCTTGAACTTCAGCATCAGTCCTTCCAATGAGTATTCAGGATTGATTTCCTTTAGGATTGACCGGGTTGATCTCCTTGCTGTCCAGGGAACTCTCAAGAGTCTTCTCCAGCATCACAACATGAAAGCATCCATTCTTGTGTGCTCAGCCTTCTTTATGGTCCAACTCTCACATCTGCACATGACTGCTGGAAAGATTATAGCCTTGACTTTATGGACCTTTGTTGGCAAAGTATGGAATACTTGGCTCAACTAGATTTCCTGACCTAGTATCTATGGTAGACTTGGAGTAGTTGATCTTCTTCTGTGGCAGCTCAGGGTCCAAATGACAGGAAGTGTAAGTTTCCAACCTCTTAATGCCTGACCCTGGAAAACAGCAGCTCGTCTCTTCCACCATATTCTATTAGTCAAAGCAGTCACCCGGAATTCCACAATGGCCCAGTGGTTAGGGCTCTGTGCTTTCATTGCCAAGGTTCCAGGTTCAATCCCTGATCAGGGAACTAAGATCTCACAAAACTGTGCAGTGTGGCCAAATAAAATAAAAGCAGTCACAGAGCTCACCTATATTAAAAAGAAGAAACAGACTTTACTTCTTCAGTGGAAGGAGTGTCAAAAAACAGTTTCAGCTATCTTGACTCCACCAAGGTATACAATTCAACTCTAACAGACTAGCTTTCAGCAAGCCATGTTGATCAATCAGGAGATCCTAAAGAGAGATTGGAAAGTTTTAGTTTATCCGGAAATTTTGGAAAATAGAAGTCTGTTAAGGCAAATTCTATGGGAATTCCACTCATTTTTTAAATTTTACTTTATCCTCTTTTTAATGATTACTTGTGTTTCTGGCTAGACATTTAAAATCATAAAGGTGCAGCATATCATATCATATAAGAATGAACATCCATCTAAACTTGGTATAATTATAAAAACATTTACTTTAATCTCTCTGGAGAATATTCATTTTGTTGTTTGCTAGCTTGTAAGTAAACCCATCACATTTTAAATTTAATTTTACTACATTTGAAGGTTTTAAATACTTTTCTGATATGAAAAGTTTCCAGATTGGGATACTTGGGTAGATTACACATCATTGTGAAAAAATTATGGGCAGTCAGGTTTTAGATTCTATTCCTGCTTGAACCCTAAGGAATATTTAACCATCTTCTCACTGGCTTTTTAGCACATCTGCTCCATTTAAAACTATGACAGGGAGGTGTGCAAGACTGAGTTGATTGTCTCTAGGAGTTTACTGTGCTTCTTTCAAAACTTTGTTTTTCAGTAAAGGCAATTGCTCCTTGAGCAGTACTGGTTGTTCCACACCCACTAATTATCATACAGCCATTTAAAGTTGAAATGGTAATCAAACCAATGAAAGCCCAAGATTAGCTACATTCCTTCTTCATTTCTAGTGGAAGATTCATCTGAATATCTATAAAGGATTTTGTGATGCATTTTCCAGCAGATGCAGCAAAACAAATGCAATACTAACTTTTAAAATATAGCTTTGAATTTTAGGTTGAATTTTAAGTTAGACATACTTTAAATTTTACAATTTAATTAGAAAATCAAATGATCTGAAAGGATCGTTCTAGTTATGAATAGAATATGAGGGTTTGGGTTTTATTACAGAAAGAAAAATCTGTTTTAAATGGTAAAAGTTATACTTTTTGCCCATCAGAAACTACTGGTTGATGCTTCCATTAAAATTATTAAGATCTAAGTATACAGTGATACTTGAGGCAAATTCTCATTTAAGGAATAGCATACTGCATGACAGGTTGTGAGGTGTTAAGAGATAATTGCATGCCTAGAAGGTGTGGTGAATCATATGAGCAAAGGCCAAGAACATCCAGAGACCAAAATTCACAGTAATTTCAAATATTACTTCCTGGCGTGGGTTATTCTACTTAAAAACTGTATACTTGTTGGCTGTGAATTTAAGGACTAAAAACAAGGCATGTTAAATCAGTACTTTTGTAGTTTTTAAAGATGCGTTTAAATATTTATTCACACAATAGAATGTATTTAGTTCACAATGATAAATATTACCAGTGCTATTGAATAGGGGAACAGGCCAATAACATTCTGTATCTTTTTATTGAAATGATCCTGATTGTCAGAAGAATGAAATGTATGCTATGAATCCAAAAAAGTACTGCTTTATCAAATAATACGTGTTTATTTATATGCATTTAGATATCCTTGTGTTTCTAAAATAATTCCATTTTATTGTAATTTTTTAAGTTAAAAATGTAGCTCCCTCTCATTTTTGTTGGTTTCAATATGTGTGCAAATGTTCAGTCATGTCCAACTCTTAGCAAGCCCGTGGACTGTAGCCTGCCAGGCCCCTTTGTCCATGGGATTTCTTAGTCAAGAATACTGGAGTGAGTTGCCATTTCCTCTTCCAGGGATCTTCCCAACCCAGGGATCAAACCTGCGTCTCCTAAGTCTCCTACACTGGCAGGCGAATTCTTTACCACTGCCCTACACAGTATTTCACAATAAACAGCAGAGAAATAGCAGATAAGAGAAAGGAGAGAGGGAGAGGGAAGAGGAACATTTTAAGTTTTAGTAATTTGTGTTCAATGAAATAATATTAATACATCTGCTGTGCTCTCCCCTCAATTCCTTACTCATCTAAAGGAAGAACTGTTTCTGCTGGTGGAACTAATGTTAATTTTCTATGCCTAAATCCACTTAGTAGATGCTGCTGTGAGCACCTCACTCCATTGCTGAAACAATAACAGGTAAGATCAAGGGAGACAGACAACAAAACAAATTAACTTAACCAATTCATGTCTATACCTATGAGCAGAGCCTGTGCTTAAATCCTGGAGCCTACATTTTTTAATTTATGGTTCTGGGAGTTTCTTAAACTCATGTGCCTTAGCTTTTTTGTCTGCATCTGTGGAGGGTGTTAATATTATTTACCCCTCTACATTTGTTATGAGGATTACATTACCTAATGTATGAAAAGTGCTTTGTAAAGAAACACTCACTTTAGAAAATAGGCCAAAGATATTAACAGACACCCACCAAAGAGGATATACAGATGACAAATAAGCATATGAAATGATGCTCCACATCATATGTCATCTGGGAAGTGCAAATTAAAATAACAATAAAATGTCACTTACATACCTCTTAGAAAGGGGCAAAATCTGAAATGCTGATAGCACCAAAAGCTGGCAAAGACAGAAAGCAACATAAAGTGTCATTAAATGCTGATGGGAATGCAAAATGGTACAGCCACTTTGGAAGACAATTTGGTTGTTTCTTACAAAACCTTATCTTGCCACAGAGTTCAGCAGTTACACTTCTTAGTATTTACCCAAAGGAATTAGAAACATACGTCCATACAGAAATCTGAACACAGATGTCTGCAGCAACTTTATTCATAATTGCCAAAACTTGGAATCAACAAAGATGTCCTTTAGTAGGTGAATAAATAAACTTTGGTACAGCCAGACTATGAAATATTGTTTACTCAAAAGACATGAGCTACCAAGCTATGACATAACATGGAGAAATCTTCAGTGTATATTAGTGAGTGAAAGAAGCCAATCTGACAAGACTACACATTGTTTGAGTCCAAGTATATGGCATTCTGGAAAAGGCAAAGCTATGGAGAAAGTAAATATACTACAGGTTGCCAGGGGGAAAAGAGGAAGAGACAAATAGGCAGAGCACAGAGGATTTTTAGGACTGTGAAAATAGTCTGTTTGATACTGTAATAGTAGATAAAATGAACTGAAGTGAAAGTCACTCAGTCGTGTCCAACTCTATGTGACACCGTGGACTATACAGTCCATGGATAGTAGATAAAGGTCATTATATATTTGCTTGAACCCATAGAATATTAACACCAAGAATTAACTGTAATAAAAACTATGAGTTTTGAATGATAACGATGTGTCAATGTGGATTTGTCCATTGTAACAAATGTACTACTATGGTGGGGAATTTGATGATGGAGGAAGTTATGTATATATAGAAGCAGAAGGTATGTGGGAAATCTCTTCACTTTCTGATCAATTTTTCTGTTAAAACTAAAATTAAAAAAGTCTAAAAGATGTAAAAGACTTTATAAGACATAGGAAACATTTTTATTTTTATTTTTTAATTTAGTAACTATTTGTTCTCTTCACCTCCTAATGCTTATATTTTCTGAGTTTTTTTGCCATAAAAGAAGGATAAATTGATTCTTTACAAATGAAAGAAAAAAATGCTTCGTAAGCTTGCTGACCCTGAATTAGCAGTCAATACATACTAGATATTTTTACTATAACATGTTAATACTCTCAATTTATAGAATTTAAAAAATCATGCAATCCATATGAAATGTCTAGAATGCGCAAATTAATACAGACAGAAAGTAGATAGGTAGTCTCCAGGGTCTAGGAAGGCAAAGAATGGAGAATGACTGATAGTGAGTATGAAGTTTCTTTTTCAATTTGATGAATATGTTTTACATTAGTTAGTAGTGACAGTTGTACAACTGTGTAAGTAAACTAAATATCACCATACTGTATCCTTTAAAGAGTGAATTTTATGGTATGTCAATTATATCTCTGTGAGGTGTTAAAAAATTAACAGGAGTGAAGACAAGTATATTTGTATTAGTGAGTGTTTTAAATTTGTTTATGAAACACCTATTTGATAAACATACTCTCTACTGTGTATAATACATATATATATAATGTTTTATAATCATAACCTGCCATATATTTTTTATTACATATATAATTTCTCACTGAAATACTTATTATAAACAAGAAATGTATCAGATAAAAATAAGTGCTTCACTAAGGATAAAGAAGTTGAGATAGTGACTGATTGTGTGGTTATTCTCGTTTTTGAAGTGAAGAAAAGCTTTCCTGAGGTGGTATATCAGCTAAGGCATGATTATCTGGAATGAAAGAGTCATGACAAGACTGGAGAAGAACATTCCAGGAGGAAAGAAGAGCTAGTATAAAGACGATTAGGGTGATAGCAATTTAGACTGGAAGGAGCCTAAGATTTCTCATATATGATATGAATGATACCTAATGTGGAGAATTGCCCTGAAGTTTTAAAACTGTACAAATAATACTTAGCATAATGTCTAACACATGGTTGAAAGTAAATAGATATTACTACTCTGTTAATTCATCAGTTACATGTAGACTGGCCCAATTATGGTCATGGAAAAGAGACAAACATTTGAAGTATTAACAGTGGTACCTTGGGACTTCAGGAAAACCCTCTTTCTTAATCTGTGAGGCAAGAAATGATGAGATTTCCAGAGGTAGTGAAGAAGAATATTATTAATAGAAAACAAATTGCAAATATCTTCATTATTTCCTTTAGTTTCCAAACCATGAAGGTAATAGATTATTTTTAGTCTTCATATTAATTTGTTTTGGTATCAGATTATATTTCCTTGCTAAATTTTAAGCTGTTATTTTTGTGTGTATTTCCCCCCTCTCGTCTTATAATTCATAATATCCAGATATATCTGAAGAAAGAAGGAGTTAATACTATAAAAAAGTGGCTTTCTATTATTTAATTAATTTTCTAAGAGGATATATATATNATCATAGCTAGCTGCATTAGATTATTTGACTTAAAGATTTTTAATACAAATATTTTCATTGTGAATTAATACTGAGTATGTGGCTTCCTGTAGAGAGTATCATTTATCCAACAGGTTATATTATTTAACCACCCTTGGAATTGTAATTGTTAAACTAAACCAAACTAAAAATAAAGAATGCCACATGTGAAGCCATTCCAATGAATAAAAAGATTTTCAAGTGAACTAGCCTACTATTCACATTTGTTTATAGTTATGCTTCAGATATTATTTACCAAAATATTGACAGACTCCTGCAGGCACAGTTTTTAAGCACCTACCTTGGAGATTTCCAGAACCCTGGAAACATTTCTATTGGTTTTAAAAAAAACTACAAAAGAACAATTTAAAAATGGCTCTACTCAAGACTGGCTATAGCACAAATTAAAAGATTCTATAAAGAGGATTTGAAACATGAATAGCTTTTGTTGTTCAGGAATTTCCAATTAACCTGTTCTTAAGAGTCTGCAGATTTAAACAAAAAGAAATTAAGTACTGAGTAGAGATTGTAAAATTCAAGAACAACAAAATATTCAACAGATGGTGGCTTAGATTTGAAAGTTTGGGAAGCAGTAGAAAGTAGTGCATGTTGCCTTTAATACTATTGACCAACCTAAAAATATATGGAACACTTAACGCATTTTAGTCAACAGAGTAAAACATTTGCATTTAGCATCCCCCAGATCACCTGAAAAATGTTGGGGGGGGTTAATTTTCTGGTCTTCAAATAAGGGGATTTGAGTAGATGATTTATGCTGCTGCTGCTTAGTCACTTCAGTCGTGTCCGACTTTGTGTGACCCCATGGACTGTAGCCTGCCACGCTCCTCTCTCCATGGGATTCTCTAGGCAAGAGTACTAGAGTGGGTCGCCATGCCCTCCTCCAGAGGATCTTCTCGACCTAGGGACTGAACCCCCGTCTCCTGCATTGCAGGCAGAGTCTTTACCGCTGAGCCACCAGCTAAGCCAGATGATTTATAAGGTCCCTTATATAACTCATAACAGTATTTCCTTCAAGAAGTATTTCAGTAGAAGGGAAAAATAAATGCCGTCCTAGAAGGGAAAGATGTTGCCAATGCTGACCCCCTGCTCCACATCTCCTTGCCAGGTCAGTGCAGGTCCTCGCTCACCCACCTCGGGAATCCTCGTGTCTTGCTCTGCCCCTCTGCCTGAGGGCTTCCTGCAGCACTGTGAGAACTTGCTGGCTGCATACATGAGTAAACCAGAACTACTGGGCTGAGGGGGCAGGGTGAGAGGTTAAGTCACCAGGAGCAACCTTTACTAGGGCCTGTGGTGTCCTGGGAAAAAGCACACTACCTCTTCATCCGCTGGCAGGATAATTCTGAAGTCTGCTCTTCACTTCTCAGAGTGGGTGAATGCGAAGGTTTGAACCCCAGTTGCCCCCAGTAGTAAAGTGCTC
Organism: Neotragus pygmaeus; assembly: GCA_006410875.1. Taxonomy (NCBI): domain Eukaryota; kingdom Metazoa; phylum Chordata; class Mammalia; order Artiodactyla; family Bovidae; genus Neotragus; species Neotragus pygmaeus. The sequence goes on from SJYV01054872.1 coordinate 109,418, forward strand.
AGTAACACACTCTTTAATGCCTCCTCCTCCTTCTCGACCTCATTTTCTTCACCTTCTCACTTATGCTTTCTGAGATCAGTTGCTAGATAAACCACCTGCACCCTAAGTCCTCGCCTTGCTATCTATTTGGGGATAATCTAACTGAGTGATAGTGATAAATTATTAAACATGCTCAGAAAAAAAAGAAAAAAACACAGGACAAGGACACTTAAGATGACAGAAGGAGGGGGAATGCGTGGGAGCCCATACCAGATGATTTTACTCTGTTACTTGCTCTGTTGAGTAACTGAAGAACAGTCATCCATCAAGATGGAGCAGCAGTTGGAGAGGAAGGAAATAGTTTGTGATCCTGAAAAGCATTGGGAAGGAATAGAGGAGCTGCTCTAGAAAATGTGCCAGAGTGTCACAATATGTGAATGAAAGGCTCATGGAATGGCAGAAAAATTAGATCACATCATTCATATCTTGGGATTTCGTCCTAAGTTACCCTTAAACACCTTAACTTGACTTTGCCACTTATGCTTTTGTTTGCTTCTACTGATTCCATTCTCTATAGAGCATGCAGAGGGATCATTTCAAAATGGAAACCAGGTTGTGTTGATTGCTAGTTCAAGATCATTATTATTCTGAGAAATCCAATTCTTTCCTGCTCTTCTGAGTCTCGCCGCCCTTCAGCCACCCTGACCTGCTCTCATCTCTCACATGCCAGACTCATTTCTGCTGTTGAGTCTGCCTGACATGCTTTCCTTACCCAACTTCCATCTGCTTTGATTAGTGCTGAATATATAGTACCAAGCATATTGTCAGGCACACTGTCTTAATACATATTTGCTGCATCCGTAAATGAATAAAAATACTAGGCTTTGGTTGATGGTGGATAAATAGTCATTTAGTGAGGCACAGTCTCTACATCATTTGATGTTTTACTAGCAAAGAGAAGTAGAGATTCAGGGAAAGAGACAGTAGTTATAATTTTGGATTTTGGACTGGGGAAACATACGAATGTATATAGGAGATCCCAGTTGATTCCTGGGTCAGGAAGATCCCCTGGAGAAGGGATAGGTTACCCACTCCAGTATTCTTGGGCTTCTCTGGTGGCTCAAGTGGTAAAGAATCCACCTGGAATGCAGGAGACCTCTGTTCAATCCCTGGATTGGAAAGATCCCCTGGGGGAGGGCATGACAACCCAGTCCAGTATTTTTGCCTGGAGAATCCCCATGGACAGAGGAGCCTGGCGGGCTATGGTCCACGGGGTCACAAAGAGTGAGACACAACTGAGCAATCAAGCACAGCACATAACACAGCACATGTATGTATATCTATGTATCTATCTATATGTGTTATAGTCTGTTTCTATCTATATGTATTATAGTCTGAGGTGTTGTTCTTTGTGTGTGACACAGAAGTAGTCAGTTGGAGTCCAAGCTAGGCTGGATATCGCACCATGGATTGTGTGAAATGAGAGTGAGAGATGCTGATAGTTAAGATAACAAACAGTTAAGGAGTTTAGAGTTGGTGTCAGATAAAGAAGTTAGAGTTGGTACTTGTTTAAGTGGGAAGCCCTTCCACATCAGTGAAGAAGCATGCTGAGAAAACTCAAACAGTAAATGTAGCATATTATTGTGGATAAGGAGATTGACATAAATGGAGTACAAGTTAGTGTTATAAAGTGATGTAACACAAGGACAAATAGACAAGTTGGCTTGGTTAATGTAATACACAGGATGCAAGTAAAGCTACACAGAGATGGCTCAGCAATCCTAATTGCAAGGGACTTTGGAAGGCAGCATAACAGGTTATCACATGCCAAAAATATTTCATTTCAGAGACTTTAGTTTTCTCATTAATTTTATCACTAATCCATTCATTTTCAAAATGTATTTCCAGATTTCACATCAGGTTGACTTTAAAGCTTATAGGCAGATGAAGATTTCTTTTCCTAGCACTGAGTAAGGCAACTGATCCTATTCTGTGCTTAAGAGTGAAGCAAGCTTATGTTAGCTGTGCAAGCAGGATTATTAAATAACCAATTACTATTCAGACTGTGTTACATTCCTTAAAATTACTCGAGCAAGAGTCTTGAACTTGTTCAACCTGAACATATCTGATACCCTCAGCCAAGTAGGGGATGTAAATTAGAGAGCTTCTGGCTTTACTAGGGTGGAATCAAGCATATTTTTCTCCCTTAGGGCCTCATGACTAATGACCCGAATTGTCTAAATTTCAAGAATAGTCAGGTCTCCAATGGTAAGCTTGCTTCATCCTGTCTGCTTGTTTTGTCCCATGGTATCTGATGGTACCAAGGACACTTTGCATGCAAATTTCAGCAAGTTGAGATAATCCATTCAAAATGGTTTTTCTTTCCATAATCTATCAGGAAATTCTATTCTGTTCCAGACATCCTAGAAATGTTTTCATGATAAAAGTGTCTCATTCTCAATGACACATGGAAATTAGAGAAGTAGGTAACGGTTTTGTAACCAGGACACGTGGGAGGAGGTCTAACTCCCATGCTTATTTGTGTACCTTTGAGGCCATCATTTATCCTCAGTGGCTCTCAGTTTTCACATCCAAAAAAGAATAGATCTTAAATGTTCTCACCACACACACACACAAATGATAACTATGACAGGTGATGGATATGTTAACCAACCTTAGTGTGGTAAACATTTCACAATATATACACATATCACAGCATCACGTTGTATACATTAAACTTTGTTGTTTAGTCACTAAGTCATGTCTGACTCTTGCCACCTCGTGGACTATACCCCGCCAGTTACCTGCAGCGTTATATGTCAAGTGTAACTCAACACAGCTGAAAAAAAAAAGAAAGAAAAAGAAAAACTGGCTCATAATGATCTTTTCTCGACTACTTTCAATAATTTCAGGGAACAAATAAGATAAAACATATAAGTGCAAAAAAGTAAAATTTAATGATACATATGAGTTACTTTTAATAACAATATTTTTCATAGCTGTGCAACCAAAATTCCTGGTCCAAGACCTTTTGTTAATTGGCTATATGATTTTCAAATCTAGTAGAATTTCTTTTCACTTGAGAGTAATACGAATCCTCTCAGAACACTGTACTGACTCCACTCTTAAAGGTTTTCAGGGTGTTGTCTTTATATTCTCAACATAAAATATTCTCTCTCTCACATAAACAATTCACTCTCTCTCTCTTGTCTTGCTAGGCTCCTTCTTTCTTTCTGGAATTTTCTGCTTCTACTCATTTTGGTTCCCATCTTCAAAAATCTCTTTGAGTGTTGAAGCTAACACAGCACTTTTTCTAACTGCTTCAAATCCCACTTCATNTCACATAAACAATTCACTCTCTCTCTCTTGTCTTGCTAGGCTCCTTCTTTCTTTCTGGAATTTTCTGCTTCTACTCATTTTGGTTCCCATCTTCAAAAATCTCTTTGAGTGTTGAAGCTAACACAGCACTTTTTCTAACTGCTTCAAATCCCACTTCATTCTGTGAACTTCCACATTATCATTTCTACCTAGTTTCTCAGTTCGATTACTTACTAATTATTTCTTACAGATTTTCTTTGATTCTTTAACTTTATATAAAATTCTTGAGAGCATGTTTTATGTTTTGTTTTATATTTCTCTTTAAATACCCCAGTAGGTGTTCTCCATGGTTTTGATTCATTGCTTACGAAACAGTAAGCACCAGATAATATATTTTAAACACTATATGACTAATATTGTGTCCATAGAAATATTTCCTCTGATGACCATATATTTCTTGCATTTACCTGTACTTCAGGCACAGTCACAAAATGAAAGTCCCTTTACTATAATGCCTTTTGTCTAAGAGATCCCTTCATCACATTTGCATTAAAAATAAAATATCTTTCCCTTTGCTGATGATGGAAAAGTGTGTCATTTCTGGGTTTGACCATTGCATAATATGTTCGAGCTTTCTGTCACTTCAGAAAAATTAAATATATATGGAGTTAATATCTCAGAAGAAGTATCTGTTTGTTATGATTGCTAAAAATAATATGATTGCTTTGTATGGTTTTCACTCATTTGTTCAACAAATACTCGATAATAAGGATGAATCACAAAAGTCATGTTGTCATCATATAATCACTGATGATACTGAGGTTAAGTTTTGCCATGTATTTTCACTGTTTATGCTAACTGAAAGTGTGTGTGTGCAATAAATGATTCCTGAGTTTCCAGTTGAGGTGGGTCTCCTTGCCAAAAATATTTATAATATTCCTGTTTAGTGTTGCTGTTAAGTCACAGAGTCTTTAGGAGAGCGTTATGAATTGGGCTGACTGGTCTGGCACAATTAATATAAATGCACCTCCCTCCCCTCCCCAATTTGATCATTCTTCCCTGGGAACAGGAATCTGGAGATGTTGAGGTTATGCTCTCACATAAGTGAGTTACAAATGCAGATCCTATTAATAAAACTCAGATTTGACTTACTGAGTGAGACACTGTAGCTCATTCAATAGTATGAAATACACAGTATTATTTATTTTTATGTAATAATGGCTTCTACATTTTATTTTCAGCTTGTTATAATGCATTTTAGTTAGCAGGTTCTTATGTTATTTGTTTCTTTTCTCTCACTTTGTTTATGCTTTTCTGGTGTGATCTGGACTTTCATTTTACCAGGCATACTGCACAAGAGACTTCTATTTGCAAAATGATGAGTGCTAGAGGCAACGGTAGGTAGAAATACAAAATGTGAACATGCTAAAGTGTTTTAACTTTTACTTACATGTTTCTTGTAGTATTTGAATTTTATTTTCAGAATTTTATTGGCATATATTCCAAATATACTATAAGAAATATTAGGAGAAATCAAATATTATATTTTAAATATTTCTAAAATATATTCTGTTTTTATTATATTTCATAGAATTACACTATGATGTTTATAGCATAACCTGTGTTTTACTGTTTTGAGGTATAAATTTGAAGACTACGGTGTCACCATTGTCAAGTTATTCATCCACCTTTGAGACTGTCTACTGTCTCATCATTTAAAAATATCTAATATTCTATAAGAGACAGTTTACTTTTCCCATTGCATTATATAGGTGGCATATTAAAATGCATTGTGTACATGTGGTAACTGCTTTAAGAAGAAAAAATGTCCATGAATCACTCTTGTAACATTTGAAATTAAATTCATTAACCAAAATAATGCCCTGCTTCATCTTTTAAATTTTGCTTCCTTAGCATCTGGTCCTTAGTCTGTCTAATTGCATTATAATGGCTCTGTGTTGCAACAGATGCTAGAAGATTTTTTTTTCAAGAATGATAATTTTGTTTCATATTTTGGAATACTTGCTTTGCAATTGTCTCTCCTATTTACTAAAACCAGAAGGAGAACAAACCTGATTCCTTTTTCAATTGAAAAGCATTAAAAGTTCAACTTTGTTCAAAGATCAAGAACTCTATATTTTTCACATTAAAAATGATTTCTTCCCAATTACTTTGTTGAGTACTGCACTTCTGGTGTGGAGATCAAAAGTAATGACTAGTGAAATGGCTGATGGAATGTCTAGAATATTTCTTTTTTGTGTGTATGTAGTTAATATTCTTACTTTTAAATGTTGAATGAATTACATTTTATCAGCACAATGCAATGAGCTGGTTTCTTGTGATTATAATAAAGTCTTATGAGGAAGAGTCCATTTCTTAAGATAGATAGATAGTCATAACTCAGGGAGAATATGATCAAGTTATACCATAAGGATCCTTTAGTATATTTTATCACATCTTATTTTTTCTTCATAGGAGATAGGCTGATATATTACCTGTTATGCTGCAAATTTGTTATTGTTACTGAAAAAGCCCATTTTCTTCTTCAAAAAATTATCTATTAATGTCTTTAACATTAATAATCAGCATAGTGTTAGTTGCTCAGTCATGTCCAACTCTTTGCCACCCCATGAAGATTTCCCAGGCAAAAATACTGGAGTGGGTTGCCACTTCTCCAGGGGATCTTCCCGATCCAGGAATTGAACCCTGTCCTCCTGCATATCAGGCAGATTCTTTACCATCTGAGCCACCAGGGAAGCCAAATAAGCAGCATAGTGTTGTGAAATATCTTTGAAGTTTTCTAATTTTAACAATAACTTGCAGAAAGTTAAAAATAGAAAGTTTAAACTTTGAGTTTAATTCTGCAATAGTGGAATTATTATATGACATTATAATAGTGTATATATGTTCCATGCTGCTGCTGCTGCTGCTAAGTCGCTTCAGTCGTGTCCGACCCTGTGTGACCCCATAGATGGCAGCCCGCCAGGCTCCCCCGTTCCTGGGATTCTCCAGGCAAGAACACTGGAGTGGGTTGCCATTTCCTTCTCCAATGCATGAAAGTGAAAAGTGAAAGTGAAGTCGCTCAGTCATGTCTGACTCTTAACGATCCCATGGACTGCAGCCTACCAGGCTCCTCCATCCATGGGATTCTTCAGTCAAGAGTACTGGAGTGGGGTGCCATTGCCTTCTCCAATATATATTTGGCAACTGTTTGAAGTGTTCATTTTCTAAGGTTGTTTTTTGTAATAATTCCAACTTGTAGTATTGTTGGAATTGTGTCATTAAAACACACTAAGAGAAATGACATTTGTCATTTTGTTTATCCTCTAATTGTGATTTAAGCTGAGCAGTAGGCTACAGTTATACCAACTATTAAAAATAAAACAGATCAAAAATGAAAAAATTAATCTTAGATTATTGGCTTATATGATATCAGGCAGCAGGCTATTGGGAAGCATCCAAATGATAGGCTCATTTTTCTCCCTGAGCATTGAGCAGGATTCCTAATAGAATAAAGAAATAGCCACAAGTCAAGAATTGGAACTTTTTTTTTTCCCCACATTTACTATCTAATACTGGAATGCCCTTCAACGTGCCACTTAATATTGTTGGTGTCAGAGCCTTCCACTTGAAAGGCTGAAATTAGTGATATGTCTCCTCTCCCACTTTTAAGATATACAGTATTGTAGAGCCAGCTTAGATTCTGTGCTTAGAATTTTAAGCTCCATGGGAAATGATACTGAGTATCAGGACACTATCAGTTGTATTAGCAATATCTTTATGGGTTTCTCTTGGCTTAGGAGAAAGTAGAGAAAAATATAACAAACACAAATTGCTTAGTCACAGATGCTTGTTAATTTTAACATTCAAGCTTCTGTGTCAAAACCAAAGAATATACAAGGCACCCTGTATGGCAGCCGCTGACAAACTGAAAATACCCAAATTACTTCATGTGTTGTGATGTGGTAAAGGCAATGATAAGATCTGCATTCAAAACACGACTCAGCCACCGTTCCATAAACTTCGTGGAACTTTTCTGTACTGAAAAAACAAAAATGAACAAATCAAAAAACTCTGCCCTTNATGTGTTGTGATGTGGTAAAGGCAATGATAAGATCTGCATTCAAAACACGACTCAGCCACCGTTCCATAAACTTCGTGGAACTTTTCTGTACTGAAAAAACAAAAATGAACAAATCAAAAAACTCTGCCCTTAAGACCATGGAGAAAATTTGCATCTTCCTTGAAACTTTAGCTGAAAATTAGCATTTCCCCCCAACAATGAAATTGGGCAACACAGTACAGTATTAGCAGTGTCTGTGAATTTATAACCAATATTGTTATCCACAACAACTAGGATTTGATACATTTCAAAAGGTCATTTATATTAACTACTATTTTGTACTTTTATTAATTATTATACCTTCAACCAATGTATTAATAATCATATACCATATATCCCATGTTTTATATTTCATAACTATAATATAATTAATTTCCTTCCTATCCCCATATGATTTTTTTATTTTATGCATTTAAAAACATTCTGGGAAGTGTTCCATATGCTTCACCAGATGCCAGAGGGATCCATAGCACAAAAATAGTTAAGAACATCATGTCTAGAAGAGACATGGGCAAATGCGTATAATACCATGGTACAGAACAATAATAGAGACACATGCCAGATGCTATGAAATTGGGTAGGACTCTACCAGCCCAGAGGCCTTGGACACAGTGTTTGATTTGGTCTTGAAGCAAGTGTAATAATTTCACTAGTGGTAACGTGTGAGAGAGGGTATTCTGAAAAAGAGAAAAGTAGGTGCAAAGACACCTAGTGAGAACATGCCAGCCCAAGGAACAGAGAGCAGCTTAGTATGACAGTGTAAATAATGTCTCTCTCTTTACTGTTTGGGGGGGTGTCCTGTGCTGTTTCCATTTATCAGTCTGTAGAATTCTGTTTGCCAAGTCATTTTTATTAATCATTAGTGAGGAGAAACTAGGCTCTGACTTTTTATTTGAACTGACCATATTTTATAAAGAGTAACATCGGAGACAACAGCTGGGAACATCAAAGAAGAGATCAAAGCCCTGTCAGCTTTTTCAATCTCTCATTATTTCAATCAATATCTACCTGTAATGAGGGGAGGAAAAGATGAATCTGTTTTATCTTCCCAATTTATCATCATGTTTTCAGACAATGATCAGTCGCTTTTCTGGTCTATGGGCTATAATTGGTTACCGTTAAATCTCAAGAGACAGAACGACATAACTAGAATAATCTTTTTAAACACCCACAGGGTCAGTCTTCACTGATAATGGTCAAAGGAGGCTTTATTTGCCATGCCTAGACTTTCTAAATTGTCCTTTATCTGGCTTTCTGGAAGAAATNAGAATAATCTTTTTAAACACCCACAGGGTCAGTCTTCACTGATAATGGTCAAAGGAGGCTTTATTTGCCATGCCTAGACTTTCTAAATTGTCCTTTATCTGGCTTTCTGGAAGAAATGTTGAAGTGACTATCTAGGTGATAATGGAGTTCTCCAGACAAGCAGCCGTGATTTCAAGAAAAGGAAAAAAGACTGGAAGACACAATGATGGACTAAGATAATCTGTTTAAACTGTTCCCTCTCTCTGGACAATTTTGCTAGACAACTCCTTGTTGAGTGAGAAGGTTCATTTCTTTGTCTTCTCTTTTTTATTTTATTTTATTTNCTCCAGACAAGCAGCCGTGATTTCAAGAAAAGGAAAAAAGACTGGAAGACACAATGATGGACTAAGATAATCTGTTTAAACTGTTCCCTCTCTCTGGACAATTTTGCTAGACAACTCCTTGTTGAGTGAGAAGGTTCATTTCTTTGTCTTCTCTTTTTTATTTTATTTTATTTTAGTAAAAACACTTGATGAGTGTTCCCAGGTGGTCAGTGGTAAAGAATTCACCTGCCAATGCAGAGACAAGGGTTCGATCCCTGGGTTGGGAAGATCCCCTGGAAAAGGAAATGGCAACCCACTCCAATATTCTTGCCTAGAGAATTCCTCAGAAAGAGGAGCCTGGCGGGCTATATAGTCCATGGGCTCACAGTGAGTTGGATATGACTCATGAGACTGAGCATGCATGCAAGAACACTTAATATGAGATCTATCCTCTTCCCAAATACTTAAGTGCCCAATACAGCCTTATTAACTATAGGTACAGTGTTGTGTTGCAGATCTCTAGAGCTTATTCATCTTGCTTAACTGAACTTTATGCCCATTGAGTAGTAACTCAGTTCCCTTTTAGCCCAGCCTCTAGAAACTGCCATTCCTCTCCTTGATTCTGTGAATTTGTCTACTCTCTCAGTTCATTTCAGTTGCTCAGTCGTGTCCGAATCTGCAACCCCATGGACTGCAGCATGTCAGGCTTCCCTGTCATCACCAACTCCTGGAGCCTGCTCAAACTCACATTCATCGAGTCAGTGATGTCATCCAAACATCTCATCCCCTGGAGAAGGAAATGGCAACCCTGGGATATTGACTACTATAGATACCTCATAAGTGGAATCATGCAGTATTTGTCTTTCTGTGACTGACTTATTTCACTTAGCATAATATCTTCCAGCTTCCTCCATGTTGTAGCAAATGGCAGGATTGCTTTTCTTTTTTAAGGCTGAATTTTATTTGATTTTATATATACTGCATATCAGGGCTTCCCTGATTGCTCAGTTGGCAAAGAATCCGCCTGCAGTGCAGGAGACTCCAGTTCAATTCCTGGGTCAGAGGAATTCTCCAGGATGGCCTGGAGAAGGGATAGGCTACCCACTCCAATATTCTTGGGGTTCCCTTGTGCCTCAGCTGGTAAAGAATCTGCCCACAATGTGGGAGACCTGGGTTCCATCCCTGGGTTGGGAAGATCCCCTGGAGAAGGAAAAGGCTACCCACTCCAGTATTCTGGTCTGGAGAATTCCATGGACCATATAGTCCAAGGGGTCGCAAAGAGTCTGACATGCCTGAGCGACTTTCACTCACATACCACATTTGCTCGATCCAAGCATTTGCCAGTGGACATTTAGGTTATTAACCCATCTTGGCTATTGTGAATAGTAATAAAAAGAACTTGGGAGTGTAGTTCTCTTCATACTCTTGATTTCAGTTCTTTTGGATAAATATCCAGAAGTTCTTTGTTGGATCATATGGTAATTCTAATTACTTCCACGCTGTTTTTCATACTCACTATACCATTTTACATTCTGACCAACATTGTACAGTTTCTCCACATTCTCCCCAGCCCTTGTTGTCTTTTGTTTCTTTGATAATAGCTATCCTGACAGATATGAGGTGATGTCTCATTGTGATTTTGATTTGTGTTTCACTGATGATCAGTGATATTGAACATGTTTTCATATGCCAGTTAGCCATTTGTATGTATTCTTTGAAGAAATATCTATTCAAGTCATTTGCCCATTTTTCAATTAGGTTTCTATATATATATCTTTTGGTTTTGAGTTGCAGTTATTCCTTATATATTTTAGAGGCTAACCCCTTGTATGTACATAGTTTGCAAATATTTTCTCCCATTCCATAGGGTTCACTTCTTAAACGACTCTTCCAATAATTCTCTGTAAGACTATTTTTACTGGCCTTGCTTTCAAATATGAATCTGCAGAGACCTTAATGGACATTAGTTAACTAGTTTAAAATTGCATTTGAAGCTAAATAGTTATCTGTAATTTCCTCAATAAGCATGTTTATTTTTTTAAAGTATTTGAAGTAAGGAAATTTAATATCCCAGAATGAAATACAGCGCATCAAAATACATAACACATTTCCTTATAGTCATACAGGCCATAATTAGACTCCTTTTGTACCACTGGTAGTATAAATTGGATATATATCTATTTTATTAAAATTTTAATTTGCCAATAAAGTTGATAATATAATCACGAATATAATTTTAAAGGTATGAGCCTTAAAATTTAACAGACTTAGGTTTAAGTCACTTCTTAAATGTGTAATCTGTATAAAATTTTCAACTATCTGAGCTTCAGTTTTCTCATCTGTGAAATTGATCTGAAAAAATAATAAAATTAATATAGGGGTTGCTGCTGCTGCTGTTACTAAGTCACTTCAGTCATGTCCGACTCTGTGCCACCCCATAGACGGCAGCCCACCAGGCTCCTCAGTCCCTGGGATTCTCCAGGCAAGAACACTGGAGTGGATTGCCATTTCCTTTTCCAATGCATGAAAGTGAAACTGAAGTCTAACTGTACTGAAATGTACATTTGATAGTTTTTAAGTGCTTCAAAAATGATAGTCTTTNAACTTATGAGTATAACTAAAAGAAAAAAGGAAGGAAGGAAGAAGAAAGAAAATATGACAATACCGTTTTTTCTCATGTCTATCATTTACTTCTTCAATTTCAGGAAAGGGAATAATCATTTATTAATTTGGATGTACTGAGTACTCAGGACATGCTGTCACATGAGATTTTTAAAATAGCCAGTTGAAGGAGTTTCTCTTACCCCCATTTTGTTGATAAAGATACCAAGCTCCACAAAGATTAAGTAATTTACACAAGATTTTACAGTTACTAAGTGGAAAAATCTAGACTTAAATCTTTATCTAATCTAAAAACTCTATTTCTTTAGCTTTATTAAGACAATAACAATACCGTTGCCAATGTAATATCTTTAAGAGTGTATTTTTCTTTAAATGTAAAACCAAACAAATGTACAGATAAACAGCACAATCTCTAACAAGGCACCTTTAATGTAAGAATTTCAAAACAATGTTAAATTCCCCTCACAAATTACTCTTGAGGGTCTCATGTTAGTCTCATGACTATAAAATATACTACTGCTTTCTCTTTCCCTTCCTGCTGCTGCCGAGTTGCCACACTGACCATCCTATCCATGGGTCATAGCTGGGTTTTTGTTTTGTTTTGTAGTGTCTACGTTTATTTATTTATCTGTTTGGTAGCAGGCAAACTCTTAGTTGCGGTATGTGGGATCTAGTTCGCCAACCAGAGATGGAACCCAGACCCCCGGCATTGAGAGCTCAGAGTCTTAGCCACTGGACCACCAGGGAAGACCCTAAAGTTCTTTTTTTATTTTTTATTTTTTTTCTCCAGGCAAGAGTACTGGAGTGGGTTGCCATTTCCTTCTCCAGGGGATCTTCCTGATTCAGGGATTGAACCCGGGTCTCCCGCATTCCAGGCAGACGCTTTAACCTCTGAGCCACCAGGGAAGCCCCTTAAAGTTGTTTTTTAAACCAAGACATTTCCCAGTGGTTGATGAGATTTTAGAGGAAGTAAATTTAACATGAAAATATTATTACTGATAGTTATCATGGTAATTTGTCCACATGTATGTTTTTAAATAATTAGTGAAATTTTTATCCGATATGCATATAATTCCATTAATAAACAGTTGTTGATTTTTGCTTGTTGCTTGTTTTCCGTTTTAGCATAAAATATATGGTATTTAAAGGAAATTTTTAAAGTGCAATTTTAAAATGGGGAAAATACCACCCACATCTAACAGATCTTATTTCCTAAACATTTTTGGCCTAAACATTTTATTGAGATATAATAGACATATAACATTATATTAGTTTCAGATGTAAAATTGAATGATTGGCTATTAGTATCTATTGCAGAGTGATCACCACACTTATGTCCAGTTAACATCTATCCCATACATAGTTACAAAATATCAGTGGGAGTTTGTGCTGAGCATTCTTAAGATCTACGCAATACAGAATTATTAACTAGAATCACCAGTCCGTCTGCCAAGGCGAGAAACATGCAGCATGCAGTAAAGGGTAAAAGATGAGAAGTAAGAGAGGGATAAGTTACAATCATGTGTTCAGGGTTGAGAGAAAACAGTGGGAAGATATAGATGGTGCTAGGAACAGTAAGATGCCATTACCCAGCCCTAGGCATGAAGAGAGAGAGAGAGAGAACATTTATTAGAACCTGGAGACAGAGTAACCTTGTAGATAGATACTGTTTCAGACAACACAGGGTAAGAAGATAACAAAGGTATAATATAAAAATTTTCAATATTGGAGATAACTAATTATAACACTAATGTAAACTTCACCAGGTGATGGCTGTCATAATAATAGTTCTAGAGTTCTTTCTGAATGATCAGTAGTATAAAAGAGGAGGTATCAAAAGGTAATGAACCCAGAACATAAACTTTTATGTGTTTGGTCATGGAATGAGACTGGACTATTTTAGACTGTCTTTATTTGACAATTTTTGGATTGGGTTGGTTATTGAGAACTTCATTTTTTTCTGCCTCTGTTTGGAGCAGACTAAAATACCTGTGCTAATAGCTCAAGGAAAAGTTTTAAAGGAATTTTTGAAAAATAATGTGTTCTCCTATAGTTATTTCTGAGGTGATGTATCTCAAAAGGATAGTTCATGATTTTTTTTTCATGTACAGCTTATTTTCTCAACTAAGGTATGAGATTCTTAAGACCAGATATTGTAATTTATATTTGGGGGTTTCTTATAGCTCACAGAGCATACAGAACAGTTCTGAGATCAAGCTAGGTAATTTCTTGTCATTTTGACTCCACTGGTAAAATTTACACTTATTGATTCTCAGGATATCGAAAATGTCAGATGTTATAATTTATTTATGGATCTTTCTGCATTTGACAGCTGCAGATGCTCTGGGCTAAGGCTGCTGAGAAGGGTCACCTGTATGCTTGCAGTTTGTATAGTGGTGTGGCTGCTGTAAACTTTCCTTGAAACTTAAAGAAACATTGTCTCCAGATTGTAGCATGGCTTTACACAGAGTATAGGGTCCCTCTGAGACACTTTAAATCACAGATGTAAAAAGAACGTATTAAAAAAGCATCATTTTGAAACATAGCTTTACTTTACCTACCTCTGTAAAATCTCTAAAGTCAGAGAACAAATTAAACTAGGCATTCACAAAGAGCTTCCTTGTTCATCTATTTAAGTCTCTCAAAAATTCTAGAAGTCATCTCTGATTTAGCATTCTTTAGGGGCAACCATAAATTTAAAGCTGTTAAAATAACTTACAGATTTATATTAGATTTCCATTCTCTATCCAGTCTTCTCTTCTGGATACCTTGAAAATATGTGTGATAAGTAAGTAAATCATAATTGATTTCTAACCATCTGTCCACATTTCAAGATGGCTTGGGAAACTTTCAGTGCATAAATTGATGCTGTTACTCATACCAAATATGTTCCTTTAACAGGAAGGCAAATTTCTGATAATAAGAAAATTTAAGTAAGGCAGGTTTATGTTCCTGAGGTAGTGAAAACGGCCCCCAAATTTGCTGATATTCAAGTTTGGACACTAAAGAAAAGAGAGTTATAAATAAATAAATAAAAGTTTCTATTTCATTGCACTGGCACTCTTGGTTCTTGATATAAATTGCATATAAAAAACTGCCTGGATGCACAACTTGGGTGATGGCTAACATCAATAGTCTACATTTTAGGGTCCCTTGAAATAGTTCTGCTTGCTTGATAAAACCATAACAAGGGACATAAAGACACTGTTTTAATATGTCGAGTAGACTATTTACATGAACAACTACATTCCGATAAAAGGCTCATCTATAAATACTAACATTGTGTTGCTTACTATTTCTGTGTATTCACATCACCAGTGTGTGACTGTTGCTTGACTCGGCAGAAGTAATGAATTTTTTTAAAGTATTTGCGTGAGCAAATATATCCATTATCAATATGTACATATTTGCAGTTTAGTAAGTCATTTACTTTTGTTTAAATATATAAAACTTTGGTGTCTGTGTGTGTGTGTGTGTGTGTGTGTGTATACCTAGGAGGGTTTTGCATATATAATTTTTAATTTACATATGTGTGTGTACATACAAAGTAAAATTTTCATTATCTTTTAGAAAGTAAATATATACATATTTTATATATTTTTCTTTGTCTTAAATATTTAGTTATTGATCTTTAAACAACCAAATTTAGTTTCATAATAAAGAGTAATACAAAATTGGAGCGTATTGTTTTCATTTTAATTATTTTACTAGTTAAAAATTCTGACTGCCTCTTTAACTTCAAATCTATCCTACTTTCCTGAAAATGCCTTTGACACTAGCCACACAAAATTTCTTGTTATTTTCTTAAATGTATTGTGCAGTTTCATGCAGCACATGTATATCTCCCTGCCAGGGATTCCTTCCCACGCTGTGCCTTAGCCTTCTTTTTTCTTCTAGTCTAACATAGATCCCCCTCTCTGTTTTCCTTCCTTTGCCACCGTGACACTTGTCAAGTCAGGCTGAAAGGACTGGTTTGCTTCTCTCAAAAGATTATACGTTCATCAGCAGCAGAATCTGGGACTATATTCATAGTTCTGAAATCTTGCACAGGCCCTGGTGTAGAGCAGTTAAGCAAGTCAGAGTAGTTGAATGAATGAAGAAATAAACAGAATGATAACTACTTTCTATGGATGATTATGTGTAAGCAAAAAGTCAAATGATCAATCTTTATGTGAGCAAAAGGTGGTTGTTAAGATTGCAATTAAATCTGAATATGAAGATGGTACTGCGTTAGAAATAATGCATTTAACACATTTTCGATGCTTCTGTTATGAAAGCACCCCATCATCATGCAATCAGAATCTGCAAACATTTCCTTCGAGGTGTGTGTAAACTCATGGCAAATTTATGTTCCTTCAGTATTTTAGATGTTCTGAACTTTCAGAAAAATTCAACGTAGTGTTTGAAATACATCTTTAAATATATTAATGTTTTATTGATTTCCTTAAGATATTTAGCAAATGAAATCAAGATATTTAGAGGGTTTTATTAATATATATGTAATCATCAGAACTGAAGACAATTCAAGGTTATGATATAGTTTGTAGTGTCCTAGTTATTATCTGCAACTTTTCATAGCCAACAGGAAATAAGGTTTTGTTCAGAATAATGTACCCTTGTTTTATATGATGTCATCCAAAACATAATGTAGTAAAACAATCTTTCTTCCCTTTTACAATACTTGAATTCCATTATAGTGCTCATTACTTTGTCTGTTTTTCTCCAATGTCTTCCACAAAGATTTAGATACATTTTCTAGTAATAACATGTGCAGCAAACTTAACAACAAAGAAGTAGAAAACTATAGGATGGAGCCATACTTGTGTGCAGATAGGTTTATTCATTCAAATATTTATGGAAGACTCAAGACACAAAAATCCCAGACTTCCCTGGTGGCTCAGATGATAAAGCATCTGCCTACAATGCTGGAGACCCAGATTCAATCCCTGGGTTGGGAAGATCCTCTGGAGAAGGAAATGGTAACCCTCTCCAGTACTCTTGCCTGGAAAATCCCATGGACAGAGGAGCCTGGTAGGCTATAGTCCATGGGGTCGCAAAGAGTCGGACACGACTGAGTGACTTCTCTTCTTCAGGACATAAAAGGCACTAGTTGCTGTGGAGTATGGTGGTGAGAAAAAAACACCAACAATAACAATGCAAAAGCTATAAACGTGGTGTCTCTTCTCATGGAAATGACTGTCAGTAGGGGTGACACATAGACACGTTTGAATTTTTACAACATAAAGTAGCTCAGTTAAGAGCATATCACAAAGAGATCACATGTAGACTGTGAGCATCCACTGGGAAAGGACTCTTGAGTTGTGATCTAAAAGATGAGTAATGTTAACCAAGAGGAGATGAGGGAAGCTCATTCTACTGGAGTAAAGACCTTATGGAGAGTTCCTATGGTGGGAAATAGCAGAGAGGAAAAAAAAAAAAAAGACCAGGGTAACTAAATCTAAGAAAATGATGATACTATAGGAAGATGAAAAGCTAGGCCTTTCCATGCCAGGTCTTACAGACCATGCTGAATATCCTAGGCATCTGGATATCTACCTTAAGGACAGCAGAAACCTGCTCAAGAATTGTGAGCAAACATGAGTTGATCCTATTCATGTACCACATTGTTCCTTCTAGGTAAGGTGTCAAGAGTGTACCAAAGGGGTCAGAGGCAGTAGCAGGAAAGCTTGACAGTTACTTTTACAGTAATTCAAGCAAAAGAGGTTGGTGGTGGCTTGGGTTAAGAGTGGTGATTACGAAGATGGCCAGTTGACTTCAGACTTCATTCTGAGATTCTTGGTGGCCAAAGAAAATGGCTAAGATCACATCTATTTTTTTTTATGAAAGAAATTTCTTCAGGAAAAGAGGTTTCTTTCCAGTAATTCTTTCCTATATCTACAGAAGTATTTGTCTCACTTGTGATTTTATTTTACATATTTTACTACATATATAGATATATATGTATGTGTGTGTATATATGTATATAAATATACACACATATATATGACACATATAAGTGAAATAAATTTCATAATTTATGATACTATACCTCATCGTGTTATATAGTGAGTCACTCATAAAGATTTAATTGAGTATTGAAATATCAAGCAGTTCAAATACTTCTGTAATTCATTCATAAACTAGCTTTCCTGGGATTAAATGGACCCCTGGTTAAGTATCCCTGCTTTTGAATATCTTGATGACATTGTGAAGAGACAGGAAGACAGACAAACATAAATAAAAAAACAAATAGGATTATGTGTGCTTTGCTGAAATCTTCAAAAATATCATGTTTCAACTATAAATTTTAATTTATAGCTTAAATACAGATATTATATTCACATAAATGTGTGTGTTGCATGGGCTTCCCAGGTGGAACTAGTGGTAAAGAACCCACCTGCCAATTCATGAGTCCTGAGAGACGTGGGTTCAATCCCTGGGTCAGGAAGTTCCCTTGGAGGAGGGCATGCCAACCCACTCCAGTACTCTTGCCTGGAGAATCCCATGGACAGAGGACCCTGGCAGGCTATAGTCCATAGGGTTGCAAAGAGTTGGACATGACTGAAGCACACACAAGCACATATGTTGTATATATGTGTGTGTGTGTATGTATGCATTGCATATATACTTGTGTGCAAGCCTTTGTTGTCACACACACATGCACAGTTTTACGGATTTCTCTGTCCTGAACTGAGAACTGGGGAAAGCGTATAGTTTTTTTAACCTTCTATTGTAGAACCAAAGTCAGATGAGAATCAAATGACATAAACCTTTGCCCTTTGACCTAAGGTTAACTTCTTGCCATACTGTCTATTAACTAGATTACCTCACATAAATTGCTTAATGTTTATTCCTAAGTTTCTCTTCTTTAAAATAGGGAAAAATACATAACAAAAACTTTTCTTGTGAAGATCATGTATATATGTGATGCTGAGTAAAAGCATTAAACTGTGCTTTGGGCTTGAAATTAAAATAAGAGATACTCTTTTGTCATATAGTAAACGAAATAATGGGCTTCCCTTGTGACTCAGCTGGTAAAGAATCTGCCTGCCATGCGGGAGACCTGGGCTCCGTCCCTGGGTTGGGAAGATCCCCTGGAGAAGGGAAAGACTACCCAGTCCAGTATTCTGGCCTGGAGAATTTCATGGACTGTATAGTCCATGGGGTTGCAAAGTGTCAGACACAACTGAGCGACTTTTACTTTTTCATACAAAATAGTAACAATATAGTAATAATAAAAGATGTATTACTAAAAACAAATATTAAATACTAAGCTCATTGAGACCTCATGGACTGCAGCCTGCCAGGCTTCTCTGTCCATGGGATTCTCCAGGCAAGAGTACTGGAGTGGGTTGCCATTTCTTTCTCCAGAGGATCTTCCCAACCCAGGGACTGAACCCAGTATATGATTGGATATACTGGAGGACTTCTTGCTGCTTCTTATTAATTTATGAAGGCAAGAGACAGAATTGCTGTGGATTTAAACTTGAATAAGCCCTTTTCCTCCTTGATTTGTCTCCTAAGAGTATTCTGGTTTTGGTTTGTTGTTTTTTTTTTAATGTCCTTTTCTGGAGGCAAAATGTAAATATTCTCTGCCCTCTTCTTTTGTATCTTACTGCAAATAATAATAATTAACTCATTAATCTCAACTTTTTAGTATGCTTAGGTCAACAAAATTTCTTCTAGGACTTTTCATCATTTAACCCCGTGTACCACAGTTTGTTTTTTTTTTTTTTTGCTTTTTAGCAGGGCTAATTCAAAGATTTTTAATTTATAATTTTTATTTCCCCACTAATCACGTTGTATCTCTTTTATATCTATGTTTATTTTCATTTTTTAAGGCTGAAACAACCAGTTAAAATTTGAGTAGCAACAGGTATCATGAGTTTTGGTGGGAGGGGTAATATTCAATTGAGCCTCTAATTTAGATACATAATTCTGCCAGGCTGGATGGGGTGGCTTTTTGCTCATCTCTTTGTTATTTTATTATCCTATTTTAAAATTTCCACAACATCATTATCCTCACTTTTGTGTCACCTTTACCTGAGCCACAGATGAAAAAATAAGTGGTGCTGGGAAAACTGGTCAACCACTTGTAAAAAAATGAAACTAGATCACTTTCTAACACCACACACAAAAATAAACTCAAAATGGATTAAAGACCTAAATGTAAGACCAGAAACTATAAAACTTCTAGAGGAGAACATAGGCAAAACACTCTCTGACATAAATCACAGTAGGATCCTCTATGATCCACCTCCCAGAATACTGGAAATAAAAACAAAAATAAACAAATGGGATCTAATTAAAATTAAAAGCTTCTGCACAACAAAGGAAACTATAAGTAAGGTGAAAAGACAGCCTTCTGAATGGGAGAAAACAATAGCAAATGAAGCAACTGACAAACAACTAATCTCAAAAATATACAAGCAACTTATACAGCTCAACTCCAGAAAAATAAA